>ML677362.1:24013270-24055354 GCA_007922305.1 Dermatemys mawii
GTCTTCTCTTTTTGCCAGGCTCCCTGGTTGGACTACATCTCCCATGATGCACCAGGGTCTCGTCTCTTAATGAAGTGAGTAAATACCTCATAGAAGTCATATGGTCAGCATGCATCATGGGAGATGTTGTCCTGCTGATGAGTTCAATCCACAGAGGAGAATGAGAGCATGAGACCAATGAACTGCAACTCACATTAGGCACTGTGGCAGCATTTCAGAATTAAACTATTTTAGTTTTCAGACAAAATATTTCAGTTTTTGGCCAATTTTGTGCATTCAGGTTTTTGATGAAAAATTGAAATTTTCTATTGAGAGCAAACATCCTTTTTTAAAAAAATATTTTGTTGAAAACTCAATTGCCATTAAAAAAAAATTTACCATTGAGCCCGTCAGAGAAACCGTGCCAAAGCTTATTGGGTCAGTCTTTGTGCATGCATTCCATATTCACTACCACGAAGTCAGCAAGCCCTTCCTCATCAATGGGCATTTTGCCCAGCATTTGGCTCTAATTTTTCAAGGCTTGTCAAAGAAGACACATATTTACTCCTTTGCATTTGTGTGTGAGATATGATCATGAGGAGTTCCCTTTTTGCTATCTATAGAATTAATATGTTCCAAGGGGTGCCTGATGGCATATATCAGTTCTCAGATCTAGAGTGTATTTTTTAGATAACACACAACAAATGCTTCAAAACAAAGCAACTGCATTAATAAATACTGTACCAGGAAACTTACAAAGGTTAAGTGATTTTTCTACAGTATAATTCATTCCACTAATTTGTTTGCTGCAGCAGACTCTCTTTGTGCAATTATTAGTCATGTATTTTTAGTTTGCCTGTTAGTATAATTCATGGCATTGCAAAACAAATGTCTCTGCAATGAGTCCTAATAGATTAAGTGAGGCTATAATATTCATCTAGAACTTGTTCATTACCATACACACTGGCACAAAGTCCAGGGGGAGAGGAAGCCATTAAACAGTAAACCATATGAATTACTATTGTTCTCCAGATGGACCAGGCTTTTCAATGTGCCTGTTGTTAAATGCTAACACGTTAGCTTGAGTGTTAGGGTGAAATTGGAAATGTTAAAGGATGCATAGACCCTATCCTCAATACCATAGATGTGGTTGGATAAGATAAAAACAGTCATAAGAATTTTCACTCTGAAGGGCAGAATTCTTCACCTGACAGCTGCAAACTGCGCACCACTGAAAACTAATTTCTAAGCAATTTCTTTCCAGTGTTTTCCATCCACAAGGCTGAAACACTCCTCTGTGTGTGTTTTCAATGTAATCAACATAGATATCTTTATGTAAACAGTCACTCTATCTGCTTCATTCATATTTGATGGACTAGTCAGTACAACAGATACTTCTCTAGCCTCCCTCTGAGTGATAAGAAACCAGAGACAATGGTGTCACAGATTCTTCTCAGTTAACATGGGAGGTGGCAGCTGTTATCTTAGGCTATTTACAGCACAATGTCTGATCGAGGGATAGGAAAATTAATTAGAGGTGTATTTAGTGGAAATTACCTTTACCATTCCTCATTTCGTTACCAGGAAATTTTCCTGGCAGGACACTGAAGAGCATTTTAGCCACGCTTGCTGAGTCCTGTCCAGTGACTTCTATATTTAGATTTTCAAAATGATACAATGATTACAATAGCAATATTGAGCAAGGAAGGTAAAACACAAAATTGTTGGAAATCTCCTTCACAGATATTCTATTAGCCATAAAGAATACAAGCAGTGAAATGTGCAGCTAATTGGCCCAAGTCTGTTTCCACTGAATTCAATGGCAAAATTCCCATTGATTTCAGTAGGTGCAGTATTAGACCCAACATCTGAAAAATTCCACTCATAAATCAATTGGCATTTTCTGTTTAATTAGGGTAACTGACCATTACACTGCTAATGGTCAATGCACTGTGCGTTCTAAATACTCTGATACAGCGAGAGCTGTGGAGTAAGGGATTCCAACTCAGGACTAGGAATCTGGAACTCCTGACTACCAACTTGGAAGTCCTCTTTGGCCTTAGACAAACTAATGAAACAAACTACCTCAACCAGGTAGCTGTAGTCAGTAAGAATATGACAAAGCTATGAAAGTGTTAAATATTTATGTATAACACCCCTTTACAGTATTACTGCTTATCAGCTTTGCATTCTATATTTTTAGATTCCAAAAATACAACAAATCTTGTCATAATATTAATAAACTGCAGAACTTATTTGATTTCAGACAACCAAAATGAATGAAAAAATATACTTCTGGCTTATTGAAAAAATACAAGCATGATCAAACCAGATGACAGAATCTAGGGATGACTTCAGGCATACTGGCAATCAGAGCTTGAAAATGACCTCATGCCTTATGGCCAGAAATTGATACCACTTGCACAGGAAAACACTAAACGGGTTATAGGTGGACACTAAGTGTGCATCAGGTCAAGGTTGGAAATTGGAATTCATTTTATTAGGGAGAGATGAAGGTGAGTGACTGACCTAATTGGCACAAACAATGTAGCCCAAACGATCTGGAGTGCAGAGAGGCTGCCCAACTCCCCAGAAGAATGAGTTAAGGGGAGAAGTTGGTGAGGGCCCAAGGGTGCCTCAGACAGGGCATGATGTGTGTCCTTGACATACCTGTGTAGTGCTGCTGCTGCACTGTTGCCAGCTGTCACAATTTCTTTATGAGTCATGGGATTTTGTCTGATGCTGCAGCCAGTCTGGTGGTGATGTGACTCCAGCCCCCTTGTGAATTTCAGCCCTGGCAGGGGGAAAACCCCTTCTCATTGGCTTTCTCTGCTTACCAGCCTCCTGGGAAAAAGCAGCCAATCAGAAATGCTGCGGAAAGCAGGCAGAGCTCTTCTCCCCTCCCCCTGTCTTTTCTTTGGGAGCCAGCTAGGGTGACCAGACAGCATATGTGAAAAATTGGGACAGGGGGTGGGGTGGGGTGGGGTGGGGTGGGGGTCAGGGTGGGAGTTAATAAGAGCCTATATAAGAAAAAGACCCCAAAATCAGGAATGTCCCTATAAAATCAGGACATCTGGTCACCCTAGAGCCAGCACCATTCTCAAAGGAGAGGATGGGGGAAGAGGGAGCAGAAAGAGCCTGCCAGCTCAGTGTGATTCCATTCCCTCTTCCCACACTGGTCCTGGAGTTAGGGGGCAGCTTCCTCCCTTCCTCCTGCCTTGTTCTCTCCCTCTCTTGAAGCACCTGACCTGGAAAGGGAGAGGCGGGGGGAGGACGAGCTTTTGGAGCTGCCCCTCGCCCCTCCCCTCCCGATCTGGAAGGGAAGGTAGGGACCTGCTCCAGACCCACATGCATGTGAGAGGGTGATGAAGCAAGCAGGGAGAACTGGAAGTCCTGGCACAGTCAAGGAACTATTATGTGATTGGAATAACAGAGACTTGGTGGGATAACTCACATGACTGGAGTACTGTCATGGACGGATATAAACTGTTCAGGAAGGACAGGCAGGGCAGAAAAGGTGGGGGAGTTGCACTGTATGTAAGAGAACAGTATGACTGCTCAGAGCTCCAGTACGAAACTGCAGAAGAACCCGAGAGTCTCTGGATTAAGTTTAAGATTAGCAGCCGTGTTAGTCTGTATCCGTAAATAAGACAAGGAATACTTGTGGCACCTTAGAGACTAACCAGTTTATTTCAGCATAAGCTTTCGTGGGCTATAGCCCACTTCATCAGATGCATAGAATGGAACAGAAGTAAGATGTATTTATATACACAGAAGTAAGATGTCAGACGTAAGAAATCCTTGCTGATCTTAAACACAAAAAAGAAGCTTACAAGGAGTGGAAGATTGGACAAATGATCAGGGAGGAATATAAAAATATTGCTCAGGCATGCAGGAGTGAAATCAGGAAGGCCAAATCACACTTGGAGTTGCAGCTAGCAAGGGATGTTCAGTGTAACAAGAAGGGTTTCTTCAGGTATGTTAGCAACAAGAAAAAAGTCAAGGAAAGTGTGGGCCCCTTACTGAATAAGGAAGGCAATCTAGTGACAGAGGATGTGGAAAAAGCAAATGTATGCAATGCTTTTTTTGCCTCTGTCTTCACAAACAAGATCAGCTCCCAGACTACTGCACTGGGCAGCACAGCATGGGGAGGAGGTGATCAGCCCTCTGTGGAGAAAGAAGTGGTTCAGGACTATTTAGACAAGCTGGATGAGCACAAGTCCATGGAACTGGATACGCTGTATCCGAGGGTACTAAAGGAGTTGGCGGAGGTGATTGCAGAGCCATTGGCCAGTATCTCTGAAAACTCATGGTGATCAGGGGAGGTCCCGGATGACTGGAAAAAGGCCCATCTTTAAAAAAGGAAAGGAGGAGGATCCGGGGAAATACAGGCCAGTCAGCCTCACCTTCGTCCCTGGAAAAATCATGGAGCAGGTCCTCAAGGAATCAATTCTGAAGCACTTAGAGGAAAGGAAAGTGATCAGGAACAGTCAGCATGGATTCACCAAGGGCAAGTCATGCCTGACTAACCTAATTGCCTTCTATGATGAGATAACTGGCTCTGTGGATGAGGTGAAAGCAGTGAATGTTCTATTCCTTGACTTTAGCAAAGTTTTTGATATGGTCTTCCACAATATTCTTGCTAGTAAGTTAAAGAAGTATGGGCTAGATGAATGGACCATAAGGTGGATAGAAAGCTGGCTGGATCGTCAGGCTCAACGGGTAGTGATCAACTGGCAGCCGGTATCAAGTGGAGTGCCCAAAGGTCAGTCCTGGGACCAGTTTTATTCAATATCTTTATCAATGATCTGGAGGATGGTGTGGACTGCACCCTCAGCAAGTTTGCAGATGACACTAAACTGGGAGGAGTGGTAGATACACTGGGGGGTAGGTATAGGATACAGAGGGACCTAGACAAATTAGAGGATTGGGCCAAAAGAAATCTGATGAGGTTCAACAAGTGCAGAGTCCTTCCCTTAGGATGGAAGAATCCCATGCACTGCTACACACTAGGGATCGAATGGCTAGGCAGCAGTTCTGCAAAAAAGGGTCTAGGGGTTACAGTGGATGAGAAGCTGGACATGAGTCAACACTGTGCCCTTGTTGCCAAGAAGGCTAGTGGGATTTTGGGCTGTATAAGTAGGGGCATTGCCATCAGATAGAGGGACATGATCGTTCCCCTCTATTCGACATTGGTGAGGCCTCATCTGGAGCACTGTGTCCAGTTTTGGGTCCCACACTAGAAGAAAACTGTGGGAAAATTGGAAAAAGTCCAGAGGAGGGCAACAAAAATGATTATGGGGCTGGAGCACATGACTTATGAGGGGAGGCTGAGGGAACTGGGATTGTTTTAGTCTACAGAAGAGAAGTCTGAGGGGAGATTTGATAAGCTGCTTTCAGCTACCTGAAAGGGGGTTCCAAAGAAGATGGATCTAAAGTGTTCTCAGTTGTACCAGATGACAGAACAAGGAGCAATGGTGTCAAGTTGCAGTGGAGAAGGTTTAGGTTGGATATTAGGAAAAACTTTTTCACTAGGAGGGTGGTGAAACACTGGAATGGGTTACCTAAGGAGCTGGTAGAATCTCCTTCCGTAGAGGATTTTTAAGGTCAGGCTTGACAAAGCCCTGGCTGGGATGATTTAGTTGGGGTTAGTCCTGCCTTGAGAAGGGGGTTGGACTAGATAACCTCCTGAGGACCCTTCCCACCCTGATATTCTATGATTCTATGAAGAGCCCCAGGAGAAACAGAGATGTCTCTCTCTTGTACGCACTGGGGATGAGCACAAAAAATCAAAAGTGATAATCCCAAAAAATCCACAATATAATTTCTTTTTTCAAAAAGTCTCTTATGGCTTTTGGCCATTCTCCTGATTTTGTTAAGTCTGACTCATGATTTTTGAACCTTTGGGGTTGACAGTATTGGTGCAGGTGGAGGGGAGAAACTGTCAAAGCTCACTTCAGTGCGGAGAGGGGGTCACAAATGGAGATTGTTGGTATTACTGACAGGCACACTGGTATTTAGGAGCTGATGGGGGAGTGATAGTACCTGCTGGTGGAGAAGGGACCCCTACATTGCTTTTGCTTTGAAGGCGGTGGGGAAAATGAATGATAAGCTGCTTTCTGGGCCAGAACCTCAAAGCCCCTAGACCTAAGAAGTGAGAGAAAACCCCTGCTCTGGTTCCTGCTAGAAATGAGGCTGCACATACTGATAGGTATGTGTAGGGATAGATATAAAGAGAGATTCAATTAGACAGAATAGATGACCTCTTTACTGTGCTAGGACTTACAGCAAAGAAGCATTTATATAGCCTATTACACATACAATGTACTTTCTGCCAACTATTGATAATAAGGGTCCATCAATTTAAACTTATATACTTCAGGATCCATGAGCAAACTTGAAGGGGTTAATGTATTATGAAATTAAAGACAGTAGCTTAATTTGGAGCATCAGTAACCAGGACACCTGCAGCAGAATTTCTAAGCTGTTGTTCTGAAATGAGAGTTGATGGAGAGAAAATTGCATTTTTCTCCAGGAAGGAGTCAAAGATGGGGTGTGTGAAGGTCATTTTACTATTAAGCCAGAGCTCCTCACCTTTTCTTCATTTTCAATAGATAGTGATTTATAATAGCTGCCAACATGTAAAGTGTACTGCTGGCCAGAGACATTTCTAAATTCCCTGCTAATTCACTCTGTGGTCTCAGAGTGAGTATCATCAATCTGGGGCTGATGTACATTGATTTAATCTGCAGAGACAGAACTGGGTGACAAATACAAAGCTCAAAATTGGAACAATTTTAAAATCGTTTCCATTTCACAAGGTGAGAAATAGACTCACTTTCAGCTTTTTCAAAAAAACATTTGCAACTTTTCATTAATCTGAATTTTTATTGAAACCACAATGGAAAATATGTAATGAAAAATATAATTGGGGGCAAATGAAAAATTTCAATAATCATTTTGATAAAAATTTTCTCTAAAAGTTTGAAAAAATTTGCAGAAAATATTTCAATAAAGTCAAAGTTTTGGGCAGAAAGTTTCATTTTTTTATTTTAAAAAAATTCATTTGGAAAGCTTTGACCTGCTCTACAAAGAGATTTAATCCCTGCCATTCCTGCAGATCTCAAGGCAACCTTAACTATGGAGTTGCTCTTGATGCCTTCATAATGTAGGTCAGCACTTGGCTGGTGTGTGCACACAAGTAAAGTGGGAGTGAGGAAGGAAGGAAACTGTCCTGGGAAGCACAAATCCTACTCCCTCCTACGCCCCTGTGGACACATGTTGTCCACATGTGAACAGGGAGGGATTGAGTGAGGGTGGGATCCGCCAAACTATCCAGCACAAATGGCCTGACATCATGGCACTTAGAATACACTGTACTTGTCACCAAGGCAGATGTAGCAGCCAGGTTGGGAGCCTCCACCCAGAATTCCTTCTAGGGACTCCAGGCACAGTTAGGCTCTTCCACAGCCCTTCTAGCGAGTCCCAAGTGCATAAACTAGCCCTAAGAGATTTGTATGTGTTCTGTATCTGAAATTATTGCTTAGCAACGGACTTTAACCAAGGACACATTCTGTGCAACTGCCAGGCACACACATATGGTGAACATAAAGAACTAACGTACAACTTTCCAAGTGATCACAGCATGGAGCATATATGTCGTAGTCAGTGAGTAGAAAAGTTATCTGTGGAGTATGTGTTTAATGGCTTCATGTTCCTTATAAATGATTATGACTTGGTTAAATCAAAGTGTGTTTGCTAGTTATATTCAAAGCAGTGTGCACACAGTAGAGACCAACAAGCAGCACAAGTCGTAGTACTAGGAGAGTTTCTCAACTGTCCAGGCGTGAGGTTGGAGTGAAGAGTCCTGTGTGTGCATATAAGTCCTATGTACACAATACCCATTTCCTAATATTGCTGTGTATACATATGAAGAACTTTTACACACTTTAAAATCCACCTTACTCACGGCCCTGAATGTCATTCAGATATCAATTTATCTACCCAGCCATACTGGTTAGGATCCATGATCATATCAGACAACTGGATTGTGTCTCACAGTCCAAGGTTATAATGAATATATTTCTTCTAGTTATATTACACAGGAAGTCTTTTTTTTTTTGCCCCTTCAATACACTGAGCAATAACTTACCACTATATATGCAACTCCCAATAAAAATATCCTATATCCGCACACCAGTCCCAATTCTGAAAAAAGTAATTCCTCTTTACAGGAGTAGACTCATTGACCGCAACAGAATAGCTCACATGCTTACACATTTGCAGGACTGGAGTCATGATCTGTATATTGGATAGCTCAGTATATCTTTTAAAACAAAACATAGTTGATCATTTTCTTTATATACTTTGTAAAAGCTATATGAAACAGGAGGAAGAGCAGTTGACCTTCACTTTATGTTTGGACCCATTAGAGAAATACCTGGCAGGTCTGCACTACAGAATTACTTTGATATAAGTAACTGAAAAATCCACACCTCTGAGTGATGTTGTTATAACAACCTAAGCGCTCATATAGACAGTGCTAAGTTGATGGAAGCGCTGCTCCTGCCGCAACAACTACCACCTCTTGCAGAGGTGGATTAATTATGTCAACAGCACAGCTTGCTCCCATTGACTTTGAGTATCATTAAAGTCCTACATCAGCACAACTGCATTGGTGCGGCTGCACTGAGGCAGTGTTTTAAGTGTGGCCCTGCCCACCATTTTATTGACTATAGCTCAGTGAGTCTCAAACTTCTTGGAAAGAGTCCAGCAGAGGGTAACAAAAATGATTAGGGGGGCTGGAGCACATGACTTATGAGGAGAGACCGAGGGAAGTGAGATAGAATCTCCCCTCAGTCTTCATCAGAAGAGAAGACTGAGGGGAGATTTGATAAGCTGCTTTCACTATCTGAAAGGAGGTTCCAAAGAGGATGGATCTAACTGTTGTCAGTGGTACCAGATGACAGAACAAGGAGTAATGGTCTCAAGTTGCAGAGGGGGAGATTTAGGTTGGATATTAGGAAAAACTTTTTCACTAGGAGAGTGGTGAAGCATTGGAATCGGTTACCTAGAGAGGTGGTAGAATCTCCTTCCATAGAGGTTTTTAAGGTCAGGCTTGACAAAGTCGTGGCTGGGCTGATTTAGTTGGGAACTGGTCCTGCTTTGAGCAGGGGGTTGGACTAGATGACCTCCTAAGGTCCCTTCCAACCCTGATATTCTATGATTCTATGATTGGTGACCCCTTTCACACATCAAGCCTCTGAGTGCAAACCCTCCCCCCCACACACCAACTAAAAAACACATTTTTAGATTTAACATTATTTGAAATGCTAAATTTATAACCCTACTGATTAAAATGAATTTACCTTCTCTTGTCACTTTTAAATTAAGACTAAAACACATTTTATTGAATCATTGCTCTAAAAGGAAAAGGTTTTTTTAAAAATAGTTACTGTATAATATTGGGTGCGCAAAGAAACTTTGCCAGTATCATTTTGCACAGCAGACTTGGTGCTCCGTTGCCATCCTTACTTCTGTGCTGCTGCTAGCAGCAGCGGTGCCTTCAGAGCTGCGCAGCTTGTAACCCCCCATATAATAACCTTGTGACCCCCTGAGAGGTTGTGACCTCCAGGTTCAGAACCACAGGCACTAGCTGAAGTAAAGGTCACTGTATAAACGCCATGTAACACTCCTGTGAAAATAGTATGTTCTTGTTACAGAAGCTCTGGAGTGTGAGGAACCTATGTAATAAGGAGATAGTTGATGCATACATCTTTATATCACTGCATTTGGAGAAGGACAAGCAACAATACATTTACTTGCTCTAGAGAGCAACTAGCACTAAGACATCCATGCAGGGTATTGGAAGGGAGGGGTGATAGGGAGTAAAAAGCCCCCTCCTTGCATGGACATGTTTCAGCTTTCCTGATCATGGCTCTGGATGCTAGAGGCAGCATAAGGATTCTGCCCCCAAATGCTTTCCAAGAAGTAAGTGAACAGGAAACACAGCAGGGAGCAAGCTAAGCCATAGCTCCCTAGCATTTGTCTGCTAGCAGAACTGGCTGTAGCAAGTTGCTCCCTGCACTGTGTAGCCAGTGCACTCCAGGAGAAATTGTGCCTCTCTGAAGCACAGTGCGTCTTAGGCTTCTCT
Organism: Dermatemys mawii; assembly: GCA_007922305.1. Taxonomy (NCBI): domain Eukaryota; kingdom Metazoa; phylum Chordata; order Testudines; family Dermatemydidae; genus Dermatemys; species Dermatemys mawii. Next base: position 24,023,403 of record ML677362.1, read on the forward strand.
TGGGGTGGTGCAGCTATGCATTGCCTCTGGTGCAGGGCTGTGCCTAGCAGCACTATAGTGCTCTGCCTGTTTGATCAGAGCTAAGGCGAAGAATACAATGTTACATTTTCTCTATTGATTGTGAAGTGCTGAACAGCAAAGAGAAGCCAGCGTGGTAATTTACTCCCAAGTGCACATTCCACTATCACAAGCTAACGTAAAACATAAAACAAAGCTGAGGATTAGGCCAGCGTAATCAGAAGTGGTTTTAGGAGCTTTGGGTTTTAGATGCTACTTGAGACACTCAGGCATGATTAACAGCTGTACTGAGCACCCACAATGGGTGTTATGGAAGTCCAGCACCTCTGACAGTCTGGTCCACAGCACCTCAAGCTAGGTTCCTAAAAACTGAGACACCCACATTCAGTGAGCAGATTGGAAAATGTGGCTGCAAGTGCTTGATTCTGGGAGGTACTGAGCATTTTCTGTGACACGCTGAGCACCCTCATTCCCACTGAAGCCAGGACCTAGCAGGATCAGGCCCTATGTCAATCTCTTGTCAGCTAAAAGAATGAAGAAGCCCATTACATTTTGCCGATTGTATTTTGCTGCCTATATTCAGAACAAAAGGCCTGATTAAGCTTTCCTCACACCAGTGTAAATCAGGAATAACTTCACTGAAGTCAGTAGAATTATGCTGGTATTAAACCTCATGTAAGTGAAAGCAGAATCAGACCAGAGTTTTTGACACACAGATACCAATTATTATTCTATTCAGTCTGGAAACTCTATCCATACTCATATGAGGCCAGATCCTGAAATCAAATGATGCAATATCATCGTGTAGCTAACTCTTCCATTTTTAAAAAAGCTAAGCAGAGCAAGCAGGTGTGATTAACTTTGTTTCTGAAATTCTGATGACAAAAATGAAACAACTCTCATATTATCAGTGTGCAGATAAATAGCTGAAAGCCCCCAAAAAGAAAACTTTACCATGCATTCCTTATCTTAGAGTATGTCTAAACTATCCGCTGGATTGGCAGGTAGCGATTAATCCATCAGGGGGGGAGGTCAATTTATCACGTCTAATCTGAATGCGATAAATCGTTTCCCGAGCACTCTCCCATTGACTCCTGTACTCCATCATCGCAAAAGGCAGAGGCAGAGTCGACGGGGTAATGGCAGCAGTCAACTCACTGCAGTGAAGACACCACGGTAAGTGGATCTAAGTACGTTGACTTCAGCTACATTATTCTTGTAGCTGAAGCTGCGTATCTTAGATCGACGCCCCTCCCTACCCCCTTCCCCCGCCCCCGCCAGTGTACACCAGACCTTAGAAGCAGCCACATCACACTGGTAAACAGATAAACAGCAAAATGAAAAGGACAAGATTGAAGATACCAAGCCTAAGAGCATTGACATCTATTGACTTCTGTGGAACACTGCCATTTTATGTTTTATGTAGATATATGTTTATCTTAAAGCCAGGACAGAATGTTTTTTACTATGAGATGAGCCTACCATTATCATGGAAATGTCAGGTTTGTTTTTAAAAAACAGACTGATGAGGTAAAAAGCAATACCATCCATTCAGGAAAAGGGGATGCACCGGCTGTAGCAGGTTCCCCAAAACTTGTGCTGTTAGGATTGTATCAGTTGCAAAAGTCTGTGTTGACTGTGTATTGAAAGTCTGGACTTCACACACTCAAGCTGAAGAGCTGGGGGCCTTTTTTGTTGCCTTTGGACAGAAGTGAGCCCTAAAGGCCTGCACACGTGTCAACAAATGCTGTAGCAGCCCACCTTGTGGCCAACAACTGATCAATAATTGCAAAAAGTGATCATGACCAGAAGGTATTGTCTGCTTGCTCTCAGAAGGAGTCAGTCAGCTCCCTCAGCCAACTCAGCCTTATGCCAGCCATTCAATTGGGAGGAACTGGAATCATCAATTTCCTTCTTAAAACTTTTCCAGGCTCCTGGACTTGACAAGATCTAGGGGGAGTTCCTGCACCACACGAGCTCATCTTGTTGCAACTTTCTGCTAAGACTCTATAATACTTGTCTGGAATGCTATACAGTTCCAAAGGTCTGACAAAGATCATGTATAGTGGACTTCACATGCCTGGAAAGAAGGCAGATGACCCAATCAATCTGATCAGCCTCTCTTTGCTCAAAAGACTGGTACTTAAATTACTGTTCTCTTTAATCAACCCACAGTTACCTCATTAACAGGCAGAGTCCTGACTGGGTTGTAGTGCTGATGATCAGATTGGCGTCTTTTATTGAGGATGCCTCTGAGGCAGGACAAAAATTGCTACTGTTGTTGTTGTTGACCTTCCATCAGCATAGGACTCAGTTTGGCACTGTGGACTAATCTTAAAATTATATTCTATGCTATCAGAAAAGAAACTTGTAAATTTTATTATGCAGATTATTTCTAACAGTGCAGTGATTGTTATATGTGATGATGGTTCAAGTCACCCAAATCATATATATATATTTCTGTCCACTTTCTGCCCACCTCAGCAACTAAGTTTATGTACACTGATAACATCTGACCGGCCCCAAAATGAGTTTCAAGGAGCTGGAGTCTTGCTTGTCATCTGACCTTGACATCTTGGCTTTTGGCTTGACACCAAGTACTTTTTGAAGTGGTGACAAACTAAATGCACTGAAGACAGTGTCATCTTGATTCCATCTTGCTAATCTATTACCTCAATGACAGCTGCTGGTCCTTCTGAACAATCAGCCAATTGGGACTTTATAGCATAGACACAGATATTATCAGCTTGACTTAACGTGGCTTATGTCGACCTAAATTTATAGTGTAGATCAGGCCTTTGTTACTTTAAATAGATTGAGCTGCTAAATCACAAGAAGGCATGTTTTCTAATCCTTTGATCATTCTCATGGCTCTTCTCTGAAACCTTGCTAATCTCTCAACATCCTTCTTGATTTGTGGACCTCAGAACTGGACAAACTATTGCAGCAGCAATCACACCAGTTCCAATTTAGAGGTAAAATAAGTTCAAGCAAAGGTAAAATAGAAATGACTTGAGCATCCCTCTGGCAAACCATGCCTGAGAATATTACAGTTTTCTGCTGTGATGTGTTTTAATCAAAGGGAGGTTTATTACTGCTGATTAAAGCAAGGTTTTCTCCCCCCACCTTCCTCTCTCTCTCTCCTTTGTCTTTTTTCCTCCATTCAGGTAATTACAGATCCCTGTCCAACTCTCCTCTGTTTTTCTATTTCACACAATAGGAGTTCATGTTTTCCTGCTAGTTCCCAATCTAGACAATTAAAAATGATCAGGACCAGCTCTAAGGGAGGCAGCGAGGCTTCACCAGTTATAGCCTCTCATTTATGGTTAATAGAGTTCTCTAGGTTTTCCACTCCACTGGGTTAGCTTTCAAGGCTTCTCCTGTTGTAAGTGGGGGTGCTGCTGCCAATCCCAGACTACTGCTTCAGCTCACCAAATGATAGCTCTGCTCACACATTAACCTCTGAACTTCAGCACCACACAGACACACTTCAGTTTCAATGGCAAATCCAGCCTCATCCAAGATGAAACACACTCTGGTGCAGAGGGCAAGTGGGAGGTTCCCCTGCACCTCTTAGGCCCCATTGTGCAGGTACTTCCAGTCAAGCAGACAGGCAGGATCACCTTCACTCCCCTGCATGTAACACACTGGGTCTCCACAGCAGCATGGATAGGGAAGGGGCCACAGGGGCCACATTCATAAGGACATGGTGTCCTAAACTCACTGAGTTGGTGGTTCAGCAAAGGCTGGACTAGAAGATATTAAGTGTGTATGTTGGGGTGGGGGCAATCCCATACCTTTGGTTGAGGTTTGTGTGTGTTGATTTAATCTCCCTAACCCCCACAATTGCCTTGCATTTCACCACTTAAAGCCCAGTTGCTCTGTCTCTTTGCCAGTGCAATATGTTTTACCTTAGTGCTGTTGGCCTGAAGTAAGTCCTTTGATGGCCTGAAGCCCCACAATTTAGTGCTGTGCAGGGGTCTTACGTTAACACCAAAGAAGGCTTTTAAGCCTTCATTAGAGACAAGAAATCTAGTTATTAAAAGGTGGAAATTTCTAAGAGTGAGTTCATGTCATTTTGACTTTATATTTCCACCTGCAGTATCACATACATGTAAAGTAGTGTATGTGAGTTTGCCAGAGTAATCCAATAAATGCAGAGATGTTGCAGTGTGCACAGAACTCTATGTTCATTGCATGCATTAAACATCCAAATCAAAGAAGTAAACTACTACCTTGAGGGGCTAATCAAGAACATCTGCTTCAGTGGAAAGCTTTGTGGGGGGTTTTTCTTTTGCATAAGGATGATAGAATCATGGCCCATAAGAACAAAATTCCTCCAGTAAATAAAAGATGTTGTCATTTCAAAAGTGATACAGACTTCCCTGTTAATATGGTCTCAAATCAGCAGAGATTTTTATCCTCTCCTCTCTGCAAGGCTGACCGATCAAACAAATATTACTTCCCCAGATCTCAGCTTGAAGTTTCAAAGCTCTGTGTCTCAGTAGGCGTTATCATATCATCAGTACACATATCATCAGTACACATACTGTACCTCAGAAACTCAGAGAAGTGGGGCAAACCCTATTTATATTGCTTAAGTATTTTTGAATGGCTCTCTCACCCCAGGGCTCCCCCTTTATTATTACCTGGTCTCCTAATCTCTCTGCATCACTGTAGACATCCCCGTACATTAGCAATAAAAACAAAAGTGCTGATGCCTTGGACAAGCTATTATTTCCCAGACTTTGATTCTAGCTTTCAAGGTAATGAAACTTAACCAGTAATGGAAATCATGTGTAGCTGAGATTAAGTACCATTTCTAGATACTGGCAATAAATTCGTAAAAAACAGTGATAAATTATGGTTCTATAAAACTCAATCCTGCAAGGTGCTCAGCCATTGAGGTCAGTGAGAGTTGAGAGGTCTCAGCATCTTGCAGGATTGAGCACTAATTTGGCAAAACTCTCAATGATTTAAAGAGTAATTATGAAAAATATTTTTTACTCTTTTGCTTAAAAATGGTTGAAATATTTTTGCTCAAACTTTACAATACAATCATGCAAAAAGTTAAACTTGGAAAATTTCAACTCAAAGCTAAAAAATATAAGTAGCTGGAAATGGGGACCAGAATAAAAACATTTCAGCAGCCTAAGTTATAGCAGTCACTGCTGTTCCTGATAGAACTGTTCTGATCGAGAATGGTTTGGAAAGGTATTTAAAGTACATGTGCGGCTTTCAGCATATGATGGTTCCACTGAAATCAATTTCCTAAATAATTCATGTAATTAAGTACCTTCCAGATCGGGGGGCGGGGTGGAGGCAGAAAGTGTGTTTCCAACTTTTCCTTCTTTCATTTATCCAAGAAATATGTTTTAATCTTTTCTGACTTTTGATTTCTTATTTAATCTTTTCTGATTTAGCACCTTATATTTCCGTTACTTATTTCCTTTTGAGATATTTGTTTTTATTCCTGGTTTTCTTTGATTCTCTTTAAACTTTTCCCTCATTATTAAGTACTTTTTTCCTCTCCTTCCCCATGATCTCTTTCGCCTCTAATTCCTCTTTCTCTCCTTTCATTGTCTCAATTACTTCCAACTTCCTTCTCAAATCCTCCATCTACCTCTGGTCCTGTTACCTTCTGCTCTCTTTACTCTCCAGTGCTCCATGCCTAATACTTAAACATGCATATAACACCTTACAAACATGAAATATCACAGCACTCCTGGGGAGGGGTGGGGGACCACACATACTGTGGTTGCCACTGAAGAGGCAACATTTGCCAGTGACTCCCCCATTTTGTCTATACTTAGCACATTTATTTCCTGCTCTGTCTCAGGTCCCACTGTGTTAACTGTTGGCAAAAGCTGAGTTTCTAAGGGTAAGAGCATCCTGGGCAATACATAGGGGTGAAGAATGGATTTCTAAGGGTGGAGGGAGAGGATGTGGCTTTATTTCAAAAAAAGGTACATTGACAGTTTATTCTAAAACCCAAATGTGTTGCTAAAGAAGATGCTGTGCTCATGACCCAGGCTCGCAATAGTTCGTGGTTGCTTTGGAAACTGCCTTGTGGGCTCATAAGCTCCCGGACCTGGTATTTTCTATAGAAATGAAAGAAACAAGTAAGTAAATGAGGGAGATGTGTATGGAATAAAGAATATACCCCATTCGTAGCATTGCAAAAGGAAAATATGTATCATTATTACTACTTATCTATTTATATTGCACTAGTGCAGGGATCTCAAACTCAAATGACCACGAGGGCCTTATGTGGACTAGTGCATTTGCCTGAGGGCCACATCACTGACACGCCCCCCGCCTCGCTGCCCCCAACCCCGCCCCCCACCCCACCCCATCCATGAGGTCCCGCCTCTGCCACACCTCCTCCTCTGAGAGTACAGCTCCCCACTCCTCCCCCTCCCTCCTGGAAAGCACTAAGCACCGCCAACAGTTATTTGGAAGTGGGAAACGCCTGGAGGTAGGCAGGGAGGGGACGGGAAGGAGGTGGGGGGAGCTTGGCGGGCCGCATGTTTGAGACCCCTTCACTAGTGCCTAAGGCTGTAAATAGGGATCAGGCCTCAATGAGCAAACACAGATTATAATACCTAGATCTCATATAGCACTTATTTTATGGATGTGAAAACCAAGTCACAGAGCAATGACATGACTTGGCCACAGTTACCCAGCAGGCCAGTGTCAATGCTGGGAATAGAAACAAGATCTCCCAAGTCCCAGTTCAGTGATCTATCTTCTAGGTCCTGCTGCCTCCAATAATAAAGAGATGGTCCAGAAGGAGCTTACAAAGAGACCTCCTATAGTTTAAATATTTATGCATGTGTGTAATCCAACTGATTTCAATGTATCGGCTCATGTGCTTAAAGTTACATATTTGCCTAAGCATGTGCAGAATCAGTGCCAAAGTTCAAGATGAAAAACAAGAGGTGGATATGACATTCTGAAAGGGGAGAACAAAGTAACAATGAGATGATTCTGATTAGTGTAATAAGTAGAAGTCACATCACAGCATCTGCCTGTTCATAGTCAAATGCTTTATAGAATGCTGCATATGCTTTATTGAAAACACAAGCCAATGCTATTTAACATCTGATGTGGCTCTACCAAAGACAATGAGATTGTGGGAGGGAACAAGCTCTGTTCCCAAAGGTTATTCCTACTCAGAAACCCCAGAATTCCCTTTCATATTCTTAATGTTTTAGAATCAAGTGTGCAATCACTTTGCACCTCTCCATCAGGCTACACTGACTTTCCTCAGCCTCTTGTATTCTCACACAAATTCATTTAGTTTCTTTCTCCAAAAGTTGTCTCTGTCTCCTTTCTCACCCACAAAGAAAAGTTTATAAACCAAACAAACCTATTCCATATATGCCACCCAATAGCTGATAGAGACCTAGTATGGCTACCAACATATCTGGATTTCCCCCAATGGCTGAAAAGTGGAACTATTCCATAGCTCATACTAGATTCCAAAGTTTTTTTACAGTTAACATTCCTCTGAAGTGTATTCTTTCTTTAGTCCAAAGTCTTACCTTTCTAACTCTCTCAGAGTGATACTTTGTAACTGTTGCTTTAACACTGACTTGGCATGATTAATTTCAGTTAGCTGACATGCCCTATAGATTGGTTCATATATCAGACTACTTACTGAACGGACTGGCTGCAGCCTAGGCACTTTGGACTGGAAACATGAAGATACAGGATGAGCTGATTTCCCCTTCATTTCATATTCACCTGGACCTGGCCCTTCTTTCTACAACACAACCAAAAGTATATTTCTTAAAGGTGCATTCCCACCAGATGGACTAGTTCATAGCTTTTCTTCTGGTGTCAAATTAAGGTGAAATATTCTGTTTACACATTTTATCTGAATATAATAATGAATGGTGTTACACTACATAGAACCCACACTAGTGCACATTTCTGCCATGGCCTTTCATCCTCCAGCCACAGTTCCTATGTCAGAGCAGGTGAGCTCAAATAAGCCAATTAAAGAGGGCAGGGTTACACTTGGAGCTATCAAAGCCTGTCAGAGGGTAGACAGAGGAGGCATGATTGGAGCAGGCTGCTGGTGGAACAAGGGCTAGTTACTCAGGAAGGCAACCTTGGGGCTGGTATTTTAGAAGCGGCGTAGGGCTGCCTGAAAGAGAACTGGCCCTGAGAAGGCAGCTGGCTGGCCCCTGGGAGAGGAGCCTGTAAAACTCTAGGACACAGGGTGAGCTGAGGAACTGTTCATAAACCAAACAGAATGTTGGGAATCATTCAGAAAGGGATAAATAATAAAACCAGAAAATATCATATTGCCGCTATGTAAATCCATGTTACACCCACATCTTGAATGTAGTGCTGTGGTTGCCCCATCTCAAAAAAATATAATGGGGAATGGGGAAAGGTTCAGAAAAGGGCAAAAAAATGATTAGGGGTATAGCACAGCTGCCATATGAAGAAGGATTAAGACTGGGACTTTTCAGATTGGAAAAGAGACGATTTGGTGCGATATGATACAGGTATATAAAATCATGACTGGTATGGAGAAAGTAAATAAGGGTGTTATTTACTCCTTTTCATAACACAAGAACTAGGAGTCACCAAAAGAAATTAATAGGCATCAGCTTTAAAGAAAAAACAAAAGGAAGTATTTTTTCACACTATGTACAGTCAACCTGTGGAACTCCATGCTAGAGGATATTGTGAAGGCCAAGACTATAAGAGGGCTCAGAAAAAAACTAGATAAGTTCACGGAGGCTAGGTCAATCAATGGCTATTAGCCAGGATGGGCAGGGATGGAGTCCCTAATCTCTTTGCCAGAAGCTGGGAATATGCAAAAGGAGATGTATAACTTGATGATTACCTGTTCTGTTCATTCCCTGTGGGGCACCCGGCATTGGCCACTGTCAGAAGACAGGATATTGGGCTTGAGAGACCTTTGGTCTGACTCAGTATGGCTGTTCTTATGTTCCTATGAGCAGACCTCCTCTTGACCTGCTGCTTATAAACAGGGAAGAATTGGTAGGGGGAGTAGAAGTGGGTGGCAACCTAAGCAGCAGTGACCATGAGATGGTTGAGTTCAGAACACCTGACAAAAGGAAGAAAGGAGAGTAGCAAAATACAGACCCTGGACTTAAGAAAAGCAGACTTAGACTCCCTTAGGGAATGGATGGGAGGCCCTGAGAGGCTAACATGAGGGGAAAGGAGTCCAGGATTGGTGACTGTATTTTAAAGAAGTCTTATTGAGGGCACAGAAACAAACCAGCTTGGATTAACAGTGAAATCTTCCATGACCTTAAACTCAGAAAGGAAGTTTACAAGAAGTGGAAATTTGGACAGATGACTAGGGAGGAGTATAAAAATATTGCTCGAGCATGCAGAGATGTAATCAGAAAGACCAAAGCCCAATTGGAATTGCAGCTAGCTATGGGCATGAAGAGTAACAATAAGTGTTTCTAACAGTAGACTAGCAACAAGAAGAAGGTCAGGGAAAGTGTGGGACCCTTACTGAATGGGGGAGGCAACCTAGTGACAGATGATGTAGCAAAAGTACTCAATGCTTTTTTTGCCTCAGTCTTCACAGACGAGGTCAGCTCCCAGACTGCTGCACTGGGCAGCCCATTATGGGGAGGAGGTAAAGTGCCCTCATAGATGAAAGAACAGGTTACGGACTATTTAGAAAAGCTGGACATGCACAAATCCATGGGTCCTGATCTAATGAATCCAAGGGTTCTGAAAGAGTTTGCTGATGTGCTTGCAGAGCCATTGGCCATTAACTCTGAAAATTTGTGGCAGTCTGGGGAGGTCCTGGACAATTGGAAAAAGGCAAATATAGTGCCCATATTTAAGAAAGGGAAGAAAGAGAATGTGGGGAACTACAGACTGGTCAGCCTCACCTCAGTCCCCAGCAAAATCATGGAGCAGGTCTTCAAGAAAAACATTTTGAAGCACTTGGAGGAGAGGAAGGTAATCAGGAACAGTCAACATGGATTCACCAAGGGCAAGTCATGCCTGACCAACCTGATTGCCTTCTGTCATGAGAGAACTGGCTCTATGAATATGGAGAAAGCAGTGGATTTGATATATCTTGACTTATGCAAAGCTTTTGATATCATCTCCCATAATATTCTTGCCAGCAAGTTAAAAAAGTATGGATTGGATGAATGGACTATAAGGTAGAGAGAAAGCTGGCTAGCTTATTGGGCTCAACAGGTAGTGATCAACAGCTCAGTGTCTAGTTGGCAGCTGACATCAAGAAGAGTGCCCTGGGGTCAGTCCTGGGACTGGTTTTGTTCAACATCTTTATTAATGATCTGGATGATGGGATGAATTGCACCCTCAGTAAGTTCGCCAATGACAGTAAGCTTGGGGCGGGGGGAGAGGTAGATATGCTGGAAGGTAGGGATAGGGCCCAAAGTGAACTAGAAAAATTGGAGGATTGGACCAATAGAAATCTGATGATCTCTATGCAAGGACAAGTGCAGAGTCCTGCCCTTAGGAAGGAAGAATCCCATGCACTGCTACAGGCTGCAAATCAACTGGCTAAGCAGCAGTTTTGCAGAACAGGACCTGAGGATTGCAGCCGATGGGAAGCTGGATATGGGTCAGCAGTGTTCCCTTATTGCCAAGAAGGCCAATGGCACATTGGGCTGTATTAGTAGGAGCATTGCCAGCAGATCAAGGGAAGTGATTATTCCCCTCTATTCAGCACTGGTGAAACCACACCTGGAGTATTGCAGCCAGTTTTGGTCTGCCCACTACAGAAGGGATGTGGACAAATTGGAGAAAGTCCAGCAGAGGGCAACAAAAATGATTAAGGGGCTGAGGCACGTGACTTATAAGGAGCGGCTGAGAGAATTGGGGTTATTTAGTCTGGAGAAGAGTGAGAGGACACTGATAGCAGTCTTCACTTATCTGACGGGGGGGTTCCAAATAGGATGGAGCTAGGCTGTTCTCAGTGGTGGCAGATGACAGAACAAGGAGTAATGGTCTCAAGTTGCAGTGGGGGATATCTAGGCTGGATATTAGGAAAAAAGTTTTCACTAGGAGAGTGGTGAAACACTGGAATGGGTTACCTAGGGCGGTGGTGGAATCTCCTTCCTTAGAGGTTTTAAGGTCAGGCTTGACAAAGTCCTGACTGGGATGATTTAGTTGGTGTTGGTCTTGCTTTGAGCAGGGGATTGAACTAGATGACCTCCTGAGGTCTCTTCCAACCCTAATATTTTATGATTTTATGACCAGAGGCAGAATAATCTAGGATGTCCTGTGGCTCTTAGGGTGGTGAGGAAACTGAGGCAGAAATCTGCACACGGATCTTGTTTATTTTGAAGACATACATATCTTTTGTATTGCCTAAGAGCATGTGTGTAAATTTTGTTTTCAGTGTCTATTATGTGATCTCACTGCCACATAGCCCTTGTGGGGGAAGCAGTAAACCAGAGGGTCTGCAACTTTGATTGGGGGAGGGTCTGCAACTTTGATTGGGGGAGGGTTTAGCACTGGCCTGCTAAACTCAGGGTTGTCAGTTCAGTCCTTGAGGGGGCCATTTTGAATGTGGGGAAAAATTAGTTGGATGATTTAATTGCGGGGTTGGTCCTAGGGTTGGACCCACACACTTCTTCCCATCATAGAGCATTGGGGATACAATGTGTCCCATGATTCTCACAACCCAACATGATTCCACTGAGCCCAGTTGGGCAGTGTTAGACTGTGAGTGAAATTTTGATTCCATTAAAAGCTATGGGAGTTCTGCCATTGACTTCATTGAAGTCAGAATTCACTCACTGTCAAATACAATTACTCTATGCTACTGTAAAAAAATTCAATTATTTCTCTCTTAAATTAGAGGACAGTAGTAGCCACAGTGGTTATGTGCCTTGAATGACTTTCCATTGACCATCAACAGCAAATGTAGTTTGGGGCTAGCTAATACCCTTAAAATGCATAGCTTGAAAAGATAGCTCAAAATATTTTAACAATCTGATATGAATTCTCTTAATGCATTAAAAGTTCTTGTTTTCATCTTTAAACAACCAGCATGTTTAATAGCACTTTGAAACTATATGTAATCACGTATGATATGTAATCATGTATGCACCAATCACGCTCTGAAGACCAAGTGCAGATGCTGATTAAGAGGGTTTTTGGTTTAATGTTTTAGTTTTAGTACTTTGGCTTTCCAGTATGCCTGGAACATACCTGTAGAGCCAAAACCTCCCCAGTGCAACTACTAAAATGTGAATGAACCAAAGGAAAAATATTTTATAATGTAAATACCAAACTACTATTATTAGAAGTGAAAGGAGAAGATTATTTCTCAGTTCTTATGGCTCCCTAATTTTAATGAGTACTTCAACCATGCTCTTACATTACAAACCATCAGCATTTGTATATTGAAGAATCACCCAACTTTTACACATACAAGTGCATATAAGCCAATCCAGGAGGGAGAAACTACTCATATGAGTAAAGGCTGCAGAATTGGGCCCTTAGGGCCAGAATTTTAAAAACATTTAGACGCTTTAGAACATCTCACTAGGCATCTATATATCTTTAAAAATCTGGCCCTTAGTATATAGTACTGAGTCATAGAACCTTTGCTGTAGGGCCAGATTTACAAGAGTAGATGGTCCACTAATAGGATTTACAAAAGCACCTAAGTAGGTCAGGCTCCTAAATCCCATTGACAGACATATGGCTGGACAGCAGAACTATGGCAAATATCAAAGAAAATGTTTATATTCAAACAAAAACTATTTTGATAAATTTAAAAACAGAGGGCCTTATCCACCACTGAGTTATTCTAATGAAACACCACTGAAATCAATTGTTATACCACCATAAAATTAGAGCACTGTAGTGGTGAATCAGGCCCTACATTTTCATGTAAACATAGTATTGCTAGAAATGTTTTGTAAAATTGTTAAAATAAAAAAGCCAAAAAGAGATTAATGTTGGGGCCTCTGTTGCCCCAGTCCTCAGCCTGTATAAACTCATGCAGCTCCACTGAAGTTAATGGAGTTAATGGAGTTATACCAAGATCTGGCTTAATGTCCCTTTCACTCTCTTTGATTACTTACATTTAATTACACACAGGCACAAAACTATAATAAAAGAACATTATTAAGGTTGCAAAGTCAAGCACTCAAAAATTAGGAAATGTCAGAATTAAGGTTATCTATGCAAGCTTAATTTGGCCCCTCCAGTGCAGCATGCACTATGATATGGTGTAATTATGAGATCACATACTATTTTTTTTCCCCACAGGACATCTGCATCGTTTTGTGCTCACGGAATGAGCAGCTATTCAGTATTTCCTTTTCTTCCCATTCAATGGGTGGTCCCTGGCCTTATTTGCTGCATGCTATTCAAATCCTGCTCTGAAGAGAGAATGATTAATTTCCTCATGGGCTTTTCTATGGCACTCATCACTAAAGCTTCACAACCATTAATGACTTTATTTTTGCAGCACTGTTCTGAGATGAGGGTAGAGCCGTCCCTTGAGTACGGTGAATCAGGGTGACTGCCATGGGCCCCACACACTGGAGGGTCCCACACTTCAATAAAATAGTGAGAAGGTGGGCAGGAAGATGAGGCAGGCAGGCGAGCCAGGTAAGGAGGCGACTGGGGAGATGAGTGGCAGGTGGGCAGGTGGGCAAGAGGTGAGGAGGCAGGCAAGCAGGCGGACAGCAAGGAGGAGAGTGGCAGGCTTGTGGGGACTAGGGGTGAGGCTGGGAGGGATGGGTGTGGGGCTGAGGGGTTCGGAATGTGAGAGGGAGCTCAGGGCTGGGGCAGAGGGTTGGGGTGCAGGGGTATGTGGGCTTCAGCTGGGGATGCGGACTCTGTTATGTGGCCGGGGGGGGGGGGGGTTGAGGTGCAGGAGGGTGCTCCAGGCTTATTGCGGGGACAGAGGACTCCTCGCAGCAGCTGTGAGGCTGGGGCTGGGGCTGCTCTGGCCGCACCACCTCAGCAGGTCCAGGCGCCATGGCCACAGCAAAGTTTGTGCTGGGGGAGGGAGTGCCACAGCTGTGGCAGGTTGGGGATGGGGCTAGATGAAGGCTGGAGCAGGGGCACCCCTCCCCAAGCTGGTCCCCATGCAGGTTTCTTGAGTGCCTGCATGGCACTAAATAGGCTGCTGCATTATCGTGCAACTTACAGGGAACTTAGGTGAGGAGGTGAGTAGCAGCCACTGGCAGCCCCCTCACCCGAACCTCCCCCTCCTCACAACATCTCCTGCCTCCCGGCACGCCCCATTGATTAGCACCTCCCGCTCCCCCTCAGTGCCTACCATCTGCCATGGCTCAGATGTTTTGCAGCATCAGGAGGGACAGGAGAGGAGTGAGGGCACAGTGTACTTGGGGGAGGAGGCAGAACTGGGTGGGGAAGAGGCAGGGCAGGGACGGGACTGGGGTGGGGTGGGGCCTTTGGTGAAGGAGTGGAGTGGGGGCATGGGGTAGGCAGAGCACTCCTCCACCAGATTAGAAATTTGGTGCCTATGTTCCAGGTCCCGCACTCCCTAGGGATGGCCCTGGATGAGGGGTTATTATTAGCTTGATTTTACAGATTGGGAACAGACAGAGTGGCCCAGTCAGTCCCAATTCCCTCCCCTGCAGTCCTTTTGGTTCCTCATCCAATCTGCAGTGTAACAAACCACCTCTCATGCATGAAATATAGATCCATATTGTGGAGCTGAAGTATTGTAGGGTGTGAGACCATAGGCGTGCGTACAGATTGTGCCAGGTGTGCCCAGGCACACCCCAATGTCTCAAAAAAAAAAGTGGCTTTGCATGCAGGGTGTGGCGTGGCTGATAAGGCGGTTGGGCCTGATTGAGCCGCTTTCATTAGGCCTCCAGCAGCCAGAGTCCCTCCCCTGCTCCCTTTCCTCCACTGCAGCCTCAGCGCTGTGTCGCCAGCACTCTGTCGGGGCAGGGCTGTGTGCTTGGCGGAGCAGCACAGCAGTGTGTTCAGCTCCATGTGGAGCCAGCGGCTCTGAGTGGCATGAGCCAGCGGCTCTGAGCAACTCTGAGAGAGAGTCCCGGGGGGCAGTCAGGGAGTTGGATGAGTTGGGAGTTCTGGGGGGGAGGGAGAGGGGCTGTCAGGGGGCAAGTGTGTGGAGAGGGGTTGGGGCAATCAGAGGACAGGGAGGGTTGGATGGGTTGGGGTTTTTTTGTGGGGGGCTGTCAGGGCAGGGGTGTGGAGAGGGATCGGGGCAGTCAGGGGACGGGGGTTGGATGGGTCGGAGTTTCTGGGGGGTCTGTTGGGGTGGGTATGTGGAGAGGGGTTGGGGCAGGCAGAAAATGGGGGGGGTTGGATGGGTCAGGAGTTCTGGGGTCCTGTCAGGAGATGGGGAGTGGTTGGACAGGTGTGGGAGTCCCAGGGGTCTGTATGTGGTTTAGGGTGTGGATAAGGGTCAGGGCAGTCAGTCAATAAATGTTTGCCTTTAAAAAATAAAATTCCCTGGGTGCACACCCTAATGAAATGCCTATGTATTACGTTGCACCCTATAATGTTTTATGAGAATATGCTTATGAATGTATATATGACATAACTGGAATATGTTTTATGCTAAATATGCCATGTAACATATCTCTATAAAGGTAATTCTATACTGAATATATTCTTCCTAATTGTATGCATGTGTCATTTTTGTATTCAAAGTTATGAATATTGGCTATGTACTTGACTAATCTTAAGTAGACTCAGTGAAGCAGTTGGTCAACTTCCTGAAAAAAGACTATTCTCAGTAAGTGCCCAACCAGGAAACACTTAAGCCAACAATGAACTTGGAGATGCTAATCCACATCTGAGCTTGGCTGGTAAGGAACTTAGTCTTGCAGGGACATGTGACTTGCCCAGGTGACTCCAAAACTCCTTTTTATAGCTGGATTCTACATATAGGGATAGCGGGGTCTCCACCCACAAGAGAAAGTCTATTTAAGCCCCTGGGAGATCCCTTCATTTTGTCTTCAGATGGTTTAAGAGAGAGCCTCTCTACCCCCAAAGGATACCTGAAAGACACTGGAACAAAGGACAGTAACCACAGGGGGTGAGTGATTGCTGGACCCAGACCAGAAGGAGAATAGTCTGTAAAAGGAAGCATACTGGAACACCCCTGAGGATGAGGTTTTATCTGTATTCAGTTTTCTTACTGTATTAGGCATAGCATATAAGAACTATATAGTTCATAGTAAGAACTATAGGCATACTTTTATTTTGTTTTGCTTGGTAATTCACTTTATTCTGTTTGTTATTACTTGGAACCACTTAAATCCTACTTTCTGTATTTAATAAAATCACTTTTTACTTATTCATTATACCACAGTATGTATTAATACCTGGGGGAGGGGGCAAACAACTGTGCATCTCTCTCTATCAGTGTTATAGAGGGAAAACAATGTATGAGTTTATCCTGTATAAGCTTTATACAGGGTAAAACGGATTTATTTGGGGTTTGGCCCCCATTGAGAGTTGGACATATGAGTTTTAAAGACAGGAAAATTTCTTAAGCCACTTTCAGTTAAGCCTGCAGCTATTAGGGATCCAGCTGGGTCTGGATTTACAGCTGGCTAGCATGTCTGGCTCAGACTAGGCAGGGCATTGAAGTCCCAAGCTGCCAGGGAAATCAGACTTAGAAATAGTCTGAGCACATCAGTTGGCAATTCACAAAGGGTTTTTTTGTGATCCAACCCATCACAGGGTGTTTACTAAATTCTGTCAAGAATCAGAGGGGTAGCCGTGTTAGTCTGGAATAGCAGAAGTGACAGAGAGTCCTGTGGCACCTTAAAGACTAACTAAAGTTAGTCTTTAAGGTGCCACAGGACTCTTTGTCACTTCTACTAAATTCTGGTCCTATGCACCTTGTAAACTTCCCATTAAGAGCTTGATGCTGACCTCACATCAGTTTTACACTGGTGTAACTTCACAGAAGTTACTTCTGATTTACAGCAGTGTAAGAGGACAATCAAGCCTATAATATGGCATTTAAATGATGCAGATGGCTTTTTTGCAGGACATCAGCACTGGAGTGAACTTCCCCCTGAGTCATTTTCTTTCTTTCCTTCCCCACAACTTTTCCCCACTTTAAGTCCAAACCTACAACTTTTGCACAGCCAAAATTTCCACTCCAATCAAGCAAAGGAAACAAGATCAGACTCTTTAACTAGAAAGTTATGTTTGGAAGCTAATTTTAAGGCTTAGGAAAATGGACAGCAACTTTAGGGAGAGAAAAAGCACTGGCATTAAAGTAGCTCATTGTAGATATGTAACGTTATTATTTTATATTTTCTTTAATATAATTTTCCTAATATTTATTTCATTCTCACTGAGACACAAATTCTAGCCTAGATTTTGAACAAACAATTCTAGCTTCTTAGATTCTGTTCCAGACAAAATATTTTTTTAGCCACATCCAAATCTGAGTAACATTGATCAATTATGACAGGTTTGCCTGCCCACTGAGGAATTTCAAGATATCGGCCCTATCTTGAAATGAAAACAAGCCATTTATGAACAATGGAAATGGATGTTGTAATGGTTTCATACCATTTAAATAACTTATACCAGTCTATTTTAAATGATTATCTGGCATAAGTAGTTCTGATATGCCACACTTCAAACAAAAGCAGTCTCTAAAATTTGTAAATCCAACCAAATCCATTAGGTAGCTTAATGTCTGTTTATTTTCCTCCTGTTCTTATTTTAGCTTCTGTCATGTTCCATCAAGCATAAAAATGTTGCTTTTTAATGCATTTGTACTGTTTCATGCTTTTTCATGTAGTAATTGATTTAGTTTGTCAATGGGAAAGGTTTTTGAAGGTAGGGTATTGTTCAGAACACAGGACATTTCACTTGGCCATCATGTTCTGACATTTCACAAGAAATTAACTAGAGAAAAGAATAGCTATTGAGAAGATGCCCAGTGACAGAATGTAGATGATTTAAAGCCAACTTCATGAATGACATAAGCTCCATTTAAAGCTAAAATGGTATGAGAGATACACAGAAAAACTTTGCAATATGCCTTTGAAGTCTTACACAGATCTGGATGTCTTTGAACAATCAAATACTCGTGGTATATTATCATAGGTTGAAACTCCCATACATCAAAGATCATAGCTGGGAAACTTGTCTAAATTAAATGACAAAGACTCAAACTAGAGAGACAAAAAGCTACAGGATTAGACAGCTTGAAATAGGTGGGATTCATTTCTTAAATAGATGCACCATTTTCCTTAACTTAAGTTTCATGATATCACATTTTTCCTGTTGATAATTTACAACAATAAACCAGGTTTATCTGAAATAGGTAAACTTGGGTCTAATATGAGTGGCAGTCAACATATAAAACCATGGTCAATAGATATGGAAGAGGAAAAAGGGGTAAATAAGGGTAAAAGTAGGACAGAAGTGGCAGATGACAAAACAGCTTCTGAATGAAAAGCATTCTGTGCAAGTCTTTGGAAGATCTGACATATAATAATTGACACAAGTAGCAGATAAACCAAGCTGATGCTGACTTAGGGCTACAAGGCTATCAACAAAAGGAGAATTAATCAAATGCCCCTTCATTTCAAAGTGTAAAAGAGAAAATTAATTGCCTGTTGTTCTGTTTCTCTGAAGACATCATTCTGACAGGATTCTCACACCTGGATCTTTGCTACTTAGAGTGAAATAATCAGGAATTCTTCAACTCTTCAAGCATTTTGACCCCCAAGGTCTATGGCTAAAACATGCCATCCTCTGTTACTATATATAATGCCCCCTAATGTCTCAGTCACTTCGTGTGTTGATAGATGACTTTTCCAGGATGATGAGGCAATTCAAAAAGATTAATTATTTGGAGGGGCTCACCATGGTTCTTCCATACTCGTAGTGACATCTCTATTAATGTTTGCATGCTTGTCATGGTCAACTCCTAAGCTGATGAAGCCATGAGCATGGCCATCAGTCTAGGGGTATGGTTACACTTACAGGATTATAGTGCTATTGGTTATAGCAGTCCCCTTATACTGCAATATGTATAGCACTATTGTGTGTCCACACTGAGACGCACCAGCGGTATAGCATGGCCACATTTGTGGCACTTCATGCGGCATTAAGAGCAGCGCATTAGGGCAGGTATCCCACAAAGCACCTCTTCCCAATCTGGCGCAATGCCTTGGGGTTGGTGAGGGCGTCACTTGCGGGGCATTCTGCATCCTATTCGAAGTACCCATGATGCTTCGTGTCATATCCCAGCAATTCCTGTGTTTCCGTCCACCTCAGGCGCCATATTTCAATGGTTTCAGCAAGATGTGCTCCGTCTTCCATTTTCATGTGCCGCAATGAATCCACAACTGCTGAGGGACATGCTGACGACTGTCGCCAGCACATCTCTGTGTGCAGTGGAGTTAATCCTTGACATGCAGAATGACAGTGATGAGTCTGAAGACGAGATCGAAGCGGTGAATGCGTTTGACACGAAGCTTCTTGGCTCATTAACGGACATGCTCACGGCCATTGAACGCTGCTTCTGGGCACGGGAAATGAGCACTGAGTGGTGGGATCGCATCATCATGCAAGTCTGAGACGATGAGCAGTGGCTGCAAAACTTTTGCATGAGAAAAACCACTTTCATGGCATTGTGTGCTCAACTCGCCCCTGCCCTCTGGCACAAGGACACCAGCTTGAGAGCTGCCCTCCTGGTGGAGAAGCGGGTGGCTATCGCGATCTGGAAGCTGGCCACCCCAGACAGCTACCAATTGGTGGCCAACCACTTTGGGGTGGGAAAGTTGACCATTGGAGTTGTGCTGATGCAAATGTGCAGGGCCATTAATCGCATCCTGCTACGAAAAATCGTGACTCTGGGTAACGTGCATGACATTGTTGCTGGCTTTGAAGCAGTGGGTTTCCCTAACTGTGGAGGGGCAATAGATGGGACCCATATACCTATTCTGGCACCCGCCCACCTAGCAGATGAGTACATTAACCGAAAGGGGTACTTCTCCATGGTATTCCAGGCGCTTGTGGAGCACCGTGGGTGTTTTACTGACATTAACGCTGGCTGGGCTGGAAAGGTGCATGACACACGCATCTTCCGCAACACCAGCCTGTTCACGAAGCTGCAAGCTGGGACTTTTTTCCCAGACCAGCGGATCCCCGTGGGGGAAGTCAAAACGCCCATCATGATTCTTGACGACCCCGCTTACCCTTTAATGCCCTGGCTCATGAAACCCTACACAGGGAGCCTGGACAGCAGTCAGGAAAGGTTCAACTACAGGCTTAGCCAGTGTCGAATGACTGTGGAGTGTGCTTTTGGGTGTCTCAAAGCGCACTGGCGCTATCTTTATGGGAGGCTAGACTTGGCTGAGGGAAGTATCTCTGAGGTTATTTCCGCATGCTGTGCCCTACATAATCTTTGTGAGCGGAAGGGCGAAGGCTTCACTCAGGCATGGTCCTCGGAGGTTCAACGCCTGGAGGCCACATACGCACAGCCAGAGAGCAGGGCTCTTAGAGGGGCCCAGCGCGAGGCTGTTAGGATCAGGGATACCTTGAGGGACCATTTTGAGGCTGAAAGCCAGTTCTAAGGGGAAGTGCAGAGGGAGGGAGGGAGGATGCATTCTTTTAATAGGAACAGGCATTTGCTTTTCTGTAGCCACTAATAATCTATGTACACTGAATAAAGAAACCCATTTATTAAGAAGACAATTCATTTATTCAACAGCTACTTCGGTTGCTGAAAGAAAATATTTTGATGCATGTGAGAGGGAAGCGGGGGGAGATGCAATTGGGGTGGGATGGGGGTCAGTCAGAGATTGGAATATGTCCGGATCTCTGAGTCTCCAGTGCCCTCAGAGTTGCTGTGTCCCCCAAATCCCATTTGCGGAGGGCAATAAGGCATGTTATTAGGGGTTGACTGCAGTGGATAAGGGTCCTGGGTTTGGGGGTTGTTCGGTGAAGACAGAGGGGTTGGAGGCAGCTGTGGATGGTGATAACCAGATAGCTGATGATAGTGGCCTGGAGGGTACAGAGGGCCAGAAGGGGAAGGGTTTGGGGGAAAATGATAAAGAGGGCGGAGAGCACAGTGCTTCTTCTCCTGAATGGTGGCAATCCACTGCATAGTCTCCAATTGAAGCTGCAGTAATGAGAGCTGCTTATCGGTGCTTTTCCACCGGTGAATCGCGTTCTCCTGCCGCGCCTTCTCCCTCAACTTGCTCTGGTCCTTCCTCCACCTCTGTGCAATTCGTTTCTCCATTACAGCCTGTTGCATTACTTGCTGTATTAGATCCTCTTTGCTCTTTCGTAGCCTCTTCCTCAGTCGCCTCAGCCTGTCAGCTGCTGATAACAGCGATGGCACAGGGCTCAAGGACGACCCTTCTAAAATAAAAAGATACATGTAACAGTGGCTCCCTTGTAAACAGCAGACATGCCTATGATTCCCCTGCATTCCCCATTTGCCTGTCCTGCAGAGAGCACACAGATAACAACAGAGCCCCTGCCATGGTGAGTCCTCTCCAGAGTCAGGGGGAATGATTGTTTCCCTGCCGTGCTGTGCTGTGGCCAAGGGGGTGGGGAGTGCCGGGAAGTGGCGGGAGCCCTACTCTGAACACTGTCCCAACATTCTCCATAGATGTTCGTCCTGGAAGATATCTCGCTGCTGCGGGTCACCGAGGAAGAAAGGGAGGGGATTCTAATGAGATGCGGCTTCCGCCCAGGGCCATATGCAGCTTGCCTATGTGCAGCAATGCTCCCCCCACCCATTGTAGCACAGTGGCGGGGACTAGTGACCGGGACCGGGATGGGGGCCACGCTGGCTCTCCCGGGAAACCTGCGCAGGCGCATTGCAAGCGCTCTTATTGAGACCTTTGAAGAGATTACTGATGACGATTACCGCGATGTGATAGACGACATCAATGCACTATTCCACATGTAGGCAAGCATGCAAGCATCCCTTTCCACCCCAAGCTGCCAGCCTTCCCCATAGAAAAGCAGCTTTACCTCCGCAATCCGCTGCTGAGCTGCCCCCTGTAACCGCCAGACGCTGCTGCTGGCTGCCCTCCTCCTGGCTTGAGAAGAGTTCCTGGCTGCATGTGTCCAGGGACTCCTCCATGCCCTGGGTCGCTGCTGCCTCCTCCCCCTCCTCCTCCTCCTCCTCTTCCTCTTTGTCCTCCTCCTCACCGCTCCCTTCACTGGTGGGCTGGGAAGTGTCCATGGTGGTCGATGGAGTGATTGTAGGATCTTATAAAATCTGCTTCTTATAAAATCTGCAAGTCACCGGGGCTGCCCCGGAGCGGCCGTTTGCCTCGCAGGCTTTGCGATACGCATTCCTAAGCTCCTTTACCTTAACACGGCACTGTAGAGTGTCCCGCTCATGGCCTCTTTCCGCCAAGGCCCATGATATCTGCCCATAGGTATCATAATTCCTGCGGCTAAACCGCAGCTGAGACTGAGCAGCCTCTTCCCCCCAACAGCTGATGAGGTCCAGCACTTCACTATTGCTCCACGCTGGGGATTGCCTATTGCGAGGAAGCATGGCACATGGAGTCATGATCAATCAGAATGATCACCTGCAAGGATTCCCTGAGAGCATGCCACGGATGGCTGGAGCAAACAGGAAGGGGATTTTCAAATTTCCCTGGAACTTTAAAGGGCGGTTCTGACGTCTGGTCACCTGAGGACAGGACAAAAGAGTTTGCAAGTGATGACCAAAGTGGCTCGAACGGGAAATATGGTACGGGCTGGAGGCCAATTAATGCGCAGTGGGTGTCCACATTCTCGCTGTAGCGCTACAGCAGCTGCGCTACAGCCTTTATTCCTCGTGCGGAGGTGGATTACCAGGAGCGCCATAACTCCACTGTAATAGCGCTCTACATGCCTTGCCAGTGTGGACGGGTAGGAGGTTATAGCGCTCCTGGGGGCTTTATAGCGCTATAAAGTGCCAGTGTAACCATGGCCTGGAATGGTTTTAAACCACTGAGCATTCTTCCTTTTTCCCTTTAAAGAAAAGGCCATTGGGGAGGGGTGAATCACTCACTAGTAGTAGCACCAAGAAGGTCTTCCAACACTGAGAATTATGGAGCAGGCCGTGAAGTGCTAAATGGTTTGTTAAACACAGGCACTTCTGTATTGGGGAAAAAGGCAATCTGAGGTGCTGAGAGAAGAGAGCCATGTGCATATGCTAAGAAGGCGAAGTGTATTGAGACAAGCACTGAAGAGGCTGGGGAAAGTGCTGATGTGCAGAAGGGCTGGAGCAGACACTGTGAAGTGCCAGAACACCAAGGAAACACTATCACTGAAATGATACTGAAGTGGACTGGAGTGCTCAAGGCAAAGACCTCATAAGTTAGGTAACTGGTTTTGGACTAACTAGAAGGGAAGAGACTACTAAGTGCAGGGGATATCATTTGGGGGCTGCTGGGGTGATGGAGACATGCAGGATCTGCCCAGGGATCTCTACTGACTGCTCTGCTGGACTGGGGCCATAGGCTAGTTTCAGTCATCAGGTTAGGTCTGTAGTGCTGGCAGTTGGAAAAAACGTGTTGAGGCCCAATCCACTGAAATAAATGGAAGTTTTGTTAACACCTTTAATGTAAGCAGTCTTTAATAAAGGATCAAGCTTCTGTTTTGTAAGATGAGCAAATGTGACTCAAGAGTTATTGTTGAAGTAATAATGTTTGATGGGAAAAGTCATCTTCTGGCAAGTATTGATTATCTGGAGGAGCTGAGCACAAAGGTGAAAGTCACAGCCTTTAATCCAGCCAGCAATTAACTACTAGAGTAATTACCATTAAAAACATTAATATATAAAAGCTGGAATACCATATAAAAACCAATTACTATTTTGTATGCTGAGAAACTGAACTGCAGATAGCTATGAATATGAGACTGTTAATAATACTGGCTTTTCTCCTAACAGTTAAATCAATCAACCGGAAAGCAGGACTTCATTCTGCATATACTGCTAAGTTTGTAATTAAGAGTTTATATGGAACACTGATACATGGTTTTTACAAAATCCTTTTCCTGACTATAACTACATTTTAAGCCTTTCACGGGATGCTGATATGTATTTCTGAAATTGAAAAGCTTGCTTCATACATAACAGCACAGCAGTATTACTAGTGCACGACTGTATGTTATGCTAGGGTAAGATTAAGAAGGGCAGCAGTTGTTTATGAGATTACATAGGGTATATGATTAAAAACCTTATTGAGATTAATACTATTGATCCCACTTTGTGTTATTCTGAGGTTAAATGGGAACATTTCTGACACAGAACAACCACCTGATAAAATAAACAGGAAGACTGACAAAACCATCTCCCAAGCAGCAGTCAAACAGATCTAATCTATCAGCAAAGCATACAGGTTTTGACTGCAATTCTGAAACTGGAGGCAGCATTTCAAAGGATGTTAAAGAACATTTATTGCAAAATACTGTATGGCAGCTGAATCAATAACTCATTTAAGGAGATGCTGTATACAAAGAATGACTCTTTTATCACAAAGGGCCACCTGGCATGGAGAAGTTAATGAGATCCTAGAGGATTTTCAAATAAAAGGTTAACATCTATTTAACAGTAGAAGAATATTCCTTGATAATTTATACTAAACACAATCCTTTGCTGTACATTCATGTACAGTTGCTCAGCATTTGCTGGGAGTTTTATTTTTTAAAGGATGATGTTCCTTCTAGGATAGATTCATGAGTGACACAAATAGATTGTTTCATGAGTCAAAATCCTCTTCTAGTCCCCATTAGGAATCTGAAATTGCTGACATCTGTACATTCTGATCTTCTATAGATAATTAAATTTAAACCCAAAGAAAAAGGTGCATCTACTGAGAAAAACACAGCAAGGCTGACCGTTTAAAGCATAACGTCCAGAAGGGGGAAAGGCAAAGAGGACAGAAGCATTATCATTGCTGATACTGGCTCTTAATCAGCGAGTCAGCTAAAATAAATTGCATTTCCAGAGGATCTCCTTAATAATATATGCATATTTTACCAAAGTAGTTTCTGAATATATCTCTCAGGCTCCCAGGAGCCATGTGTTAATAACTGATCAGATGGGCTGGGGGTGAGTTCCTTGCCTCTGATGAAGCTCACCTCATGTTAGATACTGCAAAAAAAAAGCTGGCCAGAGATGATGAATCCATGGGACTCTCAAAAATACTTGCAAAGGGCAAATGTTTGCCTTTGGAATGAACCAGGTAACACTCAGCATCAGAGGGGGTTGGACTAGATGATCTCCTGAGGTCTCTTCCAACCCTAATCTTCCATTATTCTACGATACTATCAAACAACCCATCATACAGCACCTTCCATGTTTCAAGTTACATAAACTGAATGCTATGCGCAGTGTATTTTTCCCTCTTCCATTGTACTTGGGGAAAAGTAATCTGTCCTGGCTCTGCCTACTCTCTCCCACTTTTCTGCCAAGGGGATCTCAGGAGAATACATGGCAATGCACTCCCCAGACCACTGAGGCTGTACTTCTGACATCCTTACATGAATCATACAAGGTAGTGGAGAAATAGCGCCTTACTCCCTTCTCCTCATGCATGTGGTATTATGAGGAGCAGCTGGACCATAATCAAGCCTGTAATACATGTAATTTAAATGATCTCTTGTGATATTGTATCAGTTTTTAAATCACTTGCATCTGTTTTCAGTTTGAGTGAACATTCTCTGTTAGAACTGCCTGTTAAGGAAGTTATCTTAAACAGGTGTCCAATGAGTTTTGACATCTCATCCCACTGTGAAGTATTACCTTCCCTTGTCTCAAGCTGCACATCTGAGTTTCTCGCTGTTAGACTCAAGGGTCTTTTTTTATAGATTCCAGATTTTTGTGGCTAATTGTGTGCAAGGCCCATTTTTGGACTGCTTATATTATAAATGCATGAATCACAGCAGTGAGCTGTCACCTCTGTCTCCAATCATGTACTATAGAACTACTCTCTTCCTCTTTTTTTTTTTTGTAATACAGTACATTCTACACTTTATGTAAAAAATAGGACAGATGATGATTCTGTGTTCACTTAATAACAGAGAATTGAAATAGGCATCCCATAATTACAACACCAGGCTTAATGGCATTGTGACAAACTGCACAAAAAGAAACTTGAATGGACAACGGTACCACCAGAACTATGGGATGTCTTCTAATTATCAGGTGTAACGAAATTAATAAGACCACTGAGTAAGCATTTAGTAATAAAATATGAAACTTCAAAGCTCAGGTTTAGTCCCTTACACCTGGGATAGCAAAGGACATGGTAGGGCACTGAGTAGTATGCTGAGGCCAGGGTCTTACGTCCTAGTGAAGAGTGCCCTCTCACCCACTTGGGAGCTGAACTGTGGGCTTTGAAAGGAATCTTATCCAGACAATTCACCAAGAAAAGCAGTTATCACTAAAGTCCACTCCTGCAAAATGCTTAACTTTACACTCATGAGTCGACCCATTGACGTCAACGGGATGATTCACAAGCTTAAATTAATCATGTGTAAGTGTCGGCAGGGTCAGGCCATAACTAGGCAATATAAAAGTGCCCAAAGTATTCCTCAAGGGAGAAAACACAAACAAAACCAAAATTTTAAAAAATACTGTGTGCGTGAGAAAGAGTGTAGTATATGAGAGTATAAAGCTTGTTTAATACACAATGGCAGGTGAAGTCAGAACTGACTAAGCTTTGGTTAATGACCAGTAAAAGTGCATCAAGCCAGCTTTTTCTTTACTGGAGTTCTGCGTCTGGGGGGTTTGCTGAGTCAGGCCCAGAATTCATGGGTGTCAACCCCTGCTAGTTCAGAATGATGTCAGAATTGCACATTAATACTTTTATTCTATGTATGGTTAGAGTAGTAGACAATTTAATAAACATACGGTACATTTTCAGTGAAATAATGAGGTAGCGGAATTATCATGGGTCTGATTCCAGTCTCCCCAAGCATAAATCAGGAGTAATGCAATGGAAATCATTGGAGATACACAAATGGTGAGATTAGAATCAGGCCTAAATGTTGCACATGGTGGAAGCATTTTAAGCTTTATTATAGTATAATGCAGGGAAGGAATTTTAGCTAATCATTCAGCTCTCTCGCTGGCATGATGCATGTCCAGCCCCTCATTTCCTTTCTTCACAAGCTTGAAGAAATATTCACTGGATGAAATATTCGTACTTTGACTTCTCTTGAATCAGTTACTCATCTTACCCACATCCCCAGATCATACCTGGCAAAGAAATAGTCCAAAGCTTTCAAGCCCTTACAGTATTTTCTCTTTCATGTATTTTTCCCCAGTGATATGTTGAATAGCAACAATCTCTGTTGTTTTAAAGTATATTCACCATACACAGCTTTTGAGATTGAATAATTGCCAAAGCAAACTTGAGGTGTTTAATAATTTTCAAATGTCATTTTGGCGCTGGTCCTGCAAACACTTAAGAACATGTCACTCTTCTCATGTGAATAGTCTCATTGTAGAAAAAAATAAATCTACTCATGTTCATAGTTATTCATGAGCTTAACTGTTTGCAAGATCAGGGTCTTAGTATACTCAGAATACTAAATATACTACAAAGCAGTAAAGATCATCTCTTAAATATAAAAAGAAACTACAAGATGTGCTTTTTCCCCTGTTCAACATGCCCACACTTTTTATCGTCAGTTAATATTTGTCTACATAGTACTTACAGGAGTGAAGTAAGTTGTTGGGAATCTTTGAACTGCAGAACGAAACATAAACTGCCTGAGTTTTGAAAAAGAAGCAATTAAGATCATTTGAGACACACTCTTACCGCTACTTACAGTTTTACCAACAGTTTCCACTTGCTTCTATTTCAGTATAAGAAAATGTATCTGTCATTCTTCTAAATCTCAATAGGCAATATAACAGAAATCATTTTGTAAAGGTGAAATATACTGTGAAACTAAGAGACTTAAACATATCTTTCCCTAGGTAGATAGAGAAAGATAGCTAAACAACTTTTATTAATGATAATTCAATACTACTACTATCTATAAAGAGCCCTATTTACAAACTCAAATGAGGTAGGTATCTTAATTCATGTTTAAGCATCTGTAAATTTAAAAGGACTGTTTTTCAGAGGCACTGATTACTAACAATTCTCGCTGGAATCAGTAATATGGCCCTGATCCAGAAAAGCACATAAACTCATGCTTAACTTGAAGCACATGATTCAGACCCTGAAGTCTATGGAACTGAAACATGTTTAAAGTCAAGTACATGCGTATTGCATGGGAATGGGTTTAAGCATGTATTTAAATGCTTTGTCGACTCAAGACCCTATAACAGAGATGGGAGTCAGGACACTGACTACGGAGCTGATTCATTGAAGTTAATGGGAGATTCTAATGGGCTTTGGATAAGACATAAATGGGAGTTGTAGGTACACAGTAGCTCTGAAATTTAGGTAAAAATACATGAAAATAAAACAGTTTAAGAAAATAAGAAGATAAAAACATTGATTTACTTACTTGGATGCAAACTTGGGCACTGGAACAGGGAAAAGATCATACTGCCCTGGTGCAGTGTCAATATCCTGGAACGAATGGGTAGAATAGACAGGACAGTGACAGGTAATCAAGGTTTGACTTTGTATTACTGATTTCTTTACTAACATCTG
Organism: Dermatemys mawii; assembly: GCA_007922305.1. NCBI lineage: Eukaryota > Metazoa > Chordata > Testudines > Dermatemydidae > Dermatemys > Dermatemys mawii. The sequence continues at coordinate 24,052,046 of ML677362.1, forward strand.
CAGTCACAGACACAACTCTCATTTAAATCAACAGGAAAGGTATGCATGTATCTAAGGGTGGAATTTGGCCCATCATTTTGTATTGCTGTTTTAAGGCTCTAATCCTACTCAGCTATAGCTCCCAATGAAGCCAATGGCATATAGCATCTTTCATATGAGGAGCTAAAACTTCATTCCAAGCACTGATTGATTAAGCGTGGCAACACCTCTTTGAAGAGCAGAAGAATGTTTATACCCACTTAAACGTAAACATTTTTTAGAGTAGGATGCTGAAAAACTAGTTTTAAATTATGTGGTGAAATTTTCAGATGAGGAGGGAACAGCTGCATTTGTGAATACGTGTGCAGAGCTGCAAAAACCTCCACAGGGGCTAGTCCAAGCAAACCCGTTATATTGGTGCCACCAGCTGAAAGACTCAAAGTTCATATGAAACTTATTCTCTCTACCCACTCCACTGAAACTACTATGTTGTACCAATTGGTGAGAGGGTTCAGACAGGATTTTACAAGGCAATTACTGGGGTCAGAGGAAGAGAAAGAAAGAGCGCCTACACTCAGAATTCTCATCCACTAGGTAATATTTTGTCTGTATTATAAACCATCTTAGGAACACGAAACCTGTTCCTTCTTCCCCTATGGCAGTTCTGCAGCTATCGTTAGACCTGGAGGTTGCAGGTGGCATGGACAAAAGCAAATGGTGGCCAGGATCTTCAGAGGGGTGAAGAGCTCTCTTACAGGGGGATCTTATCTGCTCCACATCTAGCTAGGCCTCTTGGCCTTCTTTCTGCCCTACGTACAGAGCTGGTTGACATGGAAAGGAGAGACCAAAGTCCCAGTGACAGCTATATCACTCATTGGAATCATGGGGGCTGAGGGGAGGGCTGGGAGCCATCTAAAAAGTCTAACCCTTTCCTATATTTGTTGCAGGAATAAGGTATCTGACAGGAACAGGCTGAAGGTGACTGGAGAAGATCAAGGTGGGTGTAGCCCATCAATCAACCAGGCTCAGCTGCTTTATAAACTAAGCAAAATGAGGGAGGGGGAAGCTGGCCATAGAGAAGGAAGCTCTTATTCCAGACTGCAAGAGAAGGGAACTTTGTACTTTGGGAAGGCCAGCGGGTGGCCCTGAAAAAGTCTAGCCAGGGACAATAGCAGTCAGGGCTTATCTAGTCTGGGATCAAAGGTACATTTTAAAAAAAAATATGACACCCAAAACATATAAAATAATACATTTTAAAGTTCTAGTCAGGGCAAATTGTATTTAATATGCGTTAGCTGGGAGAGGTGACCTTAGGCTTCCCTTATCTTTTTTCACTTAGAGATAGCTTTGACCACTATTTTGTTTTTACCTTATCTTTAAAACATAAGGTGCTGGGACTTTTTCTTGGTGTGCTTTTAAATGAATATGTAGTTGGCTTTTTTCCTGCCAAATCTACAAAGCTGGGAGGAATGTATGTATAAACATCTGGCAGTGTAAGATCAGCTGTTGGTTCGAAGATGGAACGTCTCTTTCTGCCTTCGCCTTTAAAATTATATGTCGCTTTCACTGGGTTGAGCTGGGCTTCTTCAATAAAATCACGTACTATATAAGTACCTGGCGTAGGTGTTGGCTAGTAAAAACAAACATTATTTAGGCTGAGATTCTTGTGTAGTTCTGCATTTCTATTAAAAGGGTATTTAAAATGTTATTTCAAACTGGCATTTCTTTGTCTTAATTAAACCCAGTCATTCAAAGCCTGACAAATGCTCACATTTCAGAAGCTATTGGATCCTGGTAATTTCATCTGTGAAATGGTTAATGACAAATATTTCTTTTTCTAAAGAAAATCATTAAACAGCCAATTGAATTATCAGCATGATGTTCCAACACGTAAGCTACCCACAGAAGCATCTTGCTTTTGCTCAGAAAGATCTATGCCCAAGAGCTGTGATCAAGCCTCCATCTTAAATTGCTGTAACAATGAATTTCTACATTTCAACATGATTGGCAAGATAGTGACTGCTTCCTTACTTTAAGGGACCAAACCACAACTGAACTGGAACATACCATTTGAATGACTGTTTTCATTTCATTTCTACCAGTGAAAACATCCAATTTGTGTTAGGTACAGAAAAGCAGGAGGACAAAAAGATAATGTAAAAAATATTGGCTACAGAACATTTTGCTGTCAGTCCTGTTATAAAATTGAATGGAGTCAGATGTGCTTCTCAGTGGAAACTGCCAATTTGCTTAGGGCTCTCTTCAGCTGCAAGTTACCCCTGTGGCTGCTGGTCTACACAGGCTCTCTGAGTGTTTTGCACTCCACAGCTACAGAGACTATTCCAGACTGCAAGAGGTTTCTTCTCACTCAGATGTGGCTGAAAGATGAGGATTTTGGATTTACCCAGATGTCTCAAATCTGCTTCTTTCTCCACATATTCTCTGCATTTTCTGAAGTGCTAATATGGGAAAAAAGGTTATTCCTTGCTGGGGGTAAGCCAAGAAAGACATTTTAAAGGGTTTGTGTTAATGAAGGCTTCTCCCCAGCTGGCAGCTCCAAAATCAGTTGTTTTTGTAGTGTGGATTGGGCCTTTAAAAAGCAAAGTCATTTAAAGGTTACCTATGATGGGCAAATAAAGTATTCTAGAACCTTTAGAACAAGAACCGTCTTTAAGCATAGTTCATGCTACAAAAAAATTAACAGAGCTTGTCTGGGGATGGAGCAGGAGGTGGAGTGGAGCTGTGGCTGGGGCCAGAGTGGGCTGGGGAGGGTTCAGAGCTGCGGTAGGGGGCAGAGCGGGGTTGGGTGGTGCTCCCTCCCTGCCCCACCAGTGGGGGCTGGCTGAGGCCCTGCCGCGCACCTTCCTGAATGTTCCTCTGAACTTCCCTAGGGAGGCACACCCCACAGTTTGGGGCAGTTTTGTTGCTCAAGGGAAGAGGTGGAAGTAAGCTGATATGCACCGGTACGGTGTACCGGCAAGAGCCAGTGAGCCGTACCAGGACCTGCTTTCCCAGGAGGCAATTTAAAGGGCCTGGGGCTCCCAGCAGCAGTTGGAGCCCCAGGCCCTTTAAATTGCAGTCAGAGCTCGACTGCCAGAACTCTGGGGGAACTCTGGGGTAGTGGCAGCAGCCAGGACCCCCGGGGTTCCGGCAGTGATTTAAAGGGCTCCAGCTGCCTGCTACCGGCCCCGAGCTCTGCCACCACTACTCCAAGGCTCCAGTGGCGGGGCCAAGGCAAGGATTTAAAGGGTTCGGGGCTGCGGCAGCCGCTACCGACCTGGCCCTTTAAATTCTCGCATGAACCCTGCTGCCAGAGCCCTGGGGAGCGGC
>ML677362.1:24055364-24084033 GCA_007922305.1 Dermatemys mawii
CTTTAAATTCTCGCATGAACCCTGCTGCCAGAGCCCTGGGGAGCGGCAGTGGGTCTCCGGCAGGGATTTAAAGGGCAGTCACAGGGCTGGAGCCCTGGGCTCTTTAAATTCCCACCAGAGCCATGCAGTAATGGCGGTGAGCTCTTGCGGGGACTTAAAGGGCTCCGGGACGGTAGCAGGGCTGGAGCCCCAGGGTCCTTTAAATCCCCGCAAGAGCCTACCACCACTACTCCAGGGCTCCGGCAGGGATTTAAAGGGCTCAGGATTGCAGCAGCCACTACCGCCCCAGGGCCCTTTAAATTCCCGCCAGAGTCCTGCTGCCAGAGCCCTGGGGAGTGGCGGCAGGTCTCCAGCGGGGATTTAAAGGGCTCTACGGCGGTAGAGGCTGGAGTCCTGGGGTCCTTTAAATCCCTGCCAGAGACCCACCACTGCTCCCCAGGGGTCAGGCAGCAGGGCTCTGGAGGAGATTTAAAAGACTGAGGTGGTAGCGGCTGCCGCAGTCCCAAGACCTTTAAATTCCCGCCCAAGTTCTGTTGCCGGAGCCCTGGAGTAGTGGTGGTGGGCTCTTGCGGGGATTTAAAGGGCCCCAGGGCTCGAGCCCCAGCTACTGCCTGGGAGCCCTTTAAATGCCCGTTGGAGACCTGCCATGCTCCCCAGGGCTCCAGCAGCAGAGCTTCAGCAGGGATTTAGAGGGCTCGGAACTGTGGCAGCTGCTACCATTTTCGTTGCCCTCTGCTGGACTTTCACCAATTTAGCCACATCCTTTCTGTAGTGGAGGGCCCAGAACTAGACACAATACTCCAGATATGACCTTTCCAGTGCTGATCAGAGGAAAAATCACTTCCCTCAATCTGCTGGTAATGTTCCTACTAATGCAGCCCAATATGCCATTAGCCTTCTTGGCAACAAGAGCACACTGATGATTCATATCCAGCTTCTTGTCCACTCTAATCCCCAGGTCCTTTTCTGCAGAACTGCCACTTAGCCAGTTGGTCCCCAGCCTGTAGTAGTGCATGGGATTCTTCTGTCCTAAGTGCAAGACTCTGCACTTGTCCTTGTTGAACCTCATCAGATTTCTATTGGTCCAATCCTCCAATTTGTCTAGGCCACTCTGGACCCTATCCCTACCCTCTAGCATATCTGCCTCTCCCACAAGTGTCCTCTACAAACTTGCTGGGGGTTCAAACCATCCCATCATCCAGATCATTAATGAAGATGTTGAAGAAAACCAGCTGCAGGACCGGCCCCTGGGGCACTCCGCCTGATACCAGCTGCCAATTAGACATCGAGCTGTTGCTGATAAAGGGGGTTGTTTGTTACTGACAGTAGGGTTGGAGTGATTCTGGGTGAGTGGGATAGTTAGTCCCATTCCACAGCGAGAGGTGGGAGTTTGGAACTACCACAGAGCAGCGCCCCCACAATAGTGAATACCAATTGGAACTATAACATGGGCTTACAAGTATTATATTTTATCATATCAATAAAACAGTCTCTTTTCCATACAACACCCTTTACCTCCTCCCCACACATTCTCTCCTAACCCTCCATCTCAGTCTAAACAGATTTGTACTGGATACAATGTGCCTGTTTGAGCAGTCTTTCAGAGTTACATCATATTATTAGATGTATTATTAGAGCTTTAGGCTGAGCTTGTCAAAGGGGCCTACAAGAACTAGTTCCTGTAGGCTTTTTTGAACATCACTGGCTTAAAATCTTCCTTTAAGACTGAATGTTAGTGAAGAGTTACTTGTTTGGGTTTTATTAAACACAGTCAGGATTCTGTAATCAGTCAAACTCTGGGCCAGATTCTCAGCTGCAGTGGCACTGGAACAATGTTTATAGTGTGGGTGCTGAAAGCCATTAAACAAAACTGTAAATCCTGTATATGATGGAATCACTTCAAGCTAGGAGATGCTGTCACACCCCCAGCACCCCAGCTCAGCGGGTACAAATCTGCAGTTTTGTGATTTCAGAAGAACTATGCTGATGTACACTAGCGGAAAAGCAGGTCCTTTGACTTTAAACAAATTAGCACTTCAGGAAAATTAGAAAGATGGTGTTTTCTCCCTGAATGTTTGCTTATTTTTCACATTTAACAGAATATGTTTAGTGAGAGTTAATGTGAGTTATTCAAGGTCCACTTATTCTAACATATTCATAGCTACAAAGGCCCAATATAGCAAATACAACTTTAGTGAAGTCAGTGGGACTCTTTCTGTGAGTAACATTACTCATATGCACAACTGCTTGAAGGATTGGGACTTAAAACAGTGGGTACATAATTGTTTCCATAACCATTACAATTTTGCATAATATACATAATGCTAAGCACAATGAGAAAAAGTGGTGAAAAAATGAGCTAAAATATGCATACTCTAAGTAAGGGCCTCCACCATGTCTCTCTCCATCCCAAAGATGTTTCTCTTTCCTTCTCAAAGGTCTGTTAAGAAACAGAGATTTATTGCACAGCATCCACATATTTCTAAAATTGTTCCTTTAGGCTAAATATGACAGGTTATAACTTACTTTGAGATATACAGTCTATCTAAACTGTCATCCCAAACACATAACTTCATCACCTAAAACAGAATTAGCCTACATTTAAAGATTTCTTTTAGAGTAGTTCTTTGTTAAACTAAATGTTATTTTTAAATGAAAGTTTTGTATTACCGAATTGTTGCATGAACTTTCCAGTTATATGATCTGAATTAGAATGAAAACTATCTGAGTATCTACTAAGACATGAGAACTCACAATGGGAAGAGAATTTTAAAGTGGAAACAACATCTGTGAGCATAAATGAGATTACTAGTAGAATCTCTTTGATAATTTATTTAACTTCCCAGTGGCAGAGATGAGATAACGGTCAACACTCGGATGATAAAATATACTGGAGGGGCAATCTCCTTGTCCATACTACAGTTGAAACCATGTTAGTTAAACAACATGTTGTAACAGTGTTGTAGGCGCTGGCTGACCTATTGTCTAAAAACCACATTATAGTTATGTTATAAGCCGGTACTATAGACAAAGCCCTCCATTTTTTATTTTTACTGAAAAATTCCTGGGTTTTCTGAAAGCTATTATTTGGAGTCTAACTATAAATGCAAGGCTGTCTTTTAAAGTAAGACAATATAGTGGGAGACACACACACAAAAAGCCACATGCACATGCATATGTGTCTGTTAGTCCTAAAAAAAAAAAGGGGGGCTAGAACTCCCTGTACCCTTCTCCCCACTAAGGAAAGAGAATCGATGGCTCAGTAACTGGAGCCAGGTCAGAAGTATGCTCACTTTTCTCTATTTATTCCTCCCCATATCTTCCCATCCCTAAGTATTTACCCAGAAAACTGCAAAGTTATTTTATGAACATTTTCACCCATTTTTAAAATTTTTCACCCATTTTTAAAATTTACCCAGAAAACTGCAAAGTTATTTTATGAACATTTTCACCCATTTTTAAAATGTTGTTATAAACACTCAAATTGCCATAGAATTAAAAAAAAAAAAGCTGAAAAAAAAAGCTGAAAAAAAAGCTATGGAGTCCCCAGGGATGGGAGTGGGAGGAGGACAATCTAGTTCAGCTAGTATGGGGAGAAAAAAAGTACCCATCCACATTGTTCAGAGGAGCTGTGCTACTAAGAGCTGTTTTCAATCCCGGTTGTTGTTAGTATGGTTTTGATTGTAATGTGGACTAGTTTGTACAGACACACAGGATGTGATTTTTTTCAAAGGAATATAAGAGGAGGAGCCTAGGTACCCAAATCTCATTGAAATTCAATGGAAGGTGGGTCCCTATTTCCCTTGGATATCTTTGAAAATCCGAGCCTTATTGTGCGTGTTTCTCCATTACTTAAATGAATTTGTCTTGAAGAATCTATATACCACAAATGACAATTTAAAATACTATTTGTCAATAATCTTATTAAATTCATTCACTTTTTCTGCATGTCCCACCACTGCTGATTGCCAAACTGTTTCCTACCTGATTCCTGCCATAAAGCTAAGGTACCAGTGACTGCATGAGTCGGTAGTGGGGGTCCAACTAGGATGCTACAAACAGTGGATTCTGAAATTGTTAAATGACCCAGATAGAATAAGCAGACTGACTACAAAGAAGCTTATGTTTCCATGACAATGCTTTTGAAATAAAAAAAGATGAACAGACAAAACGGTGTAAAAGATAGTTACTTTTGACCTGACTGTGGCCTTGACCTTTGAAAAACCCCTCTCATTAAGAGTTTGAAGGATGTGCTACAGGAGACCTTGTAGGTATGGGTGAAGTTCATCACTGTGCAGAGGACTAGAAAGAGGTCAATACATCACTGAAGTCCCACTTAAGCCCTCAGGGACTTCTATTTAACAGCTAGGTATTATTAATTTTTCTTCAGTGATGTATATGCACCAGGTGAAAGGGGAAATTAGCTCTTCAGTGCCCACCCTGTGAGGAAAGGAGGAACTTGGAAGCCTGAGTTCCTAATTTTGGCTGTCTTGTGAGGAGTCTCAGTTACAGCTAGTGAGCATGTCATACGCATTGCTTTACAAGGCTATTTGGCAGTCCTGGGTGGGAAAGGATGCACCAAGCCTAGGCCTTCTGCTCAAAGCGGGCTTGAGGGAAAGCAAGAAAGGGCTTTGCAACTGTGGCACCATGAGCCTGCTACATAAGGAATTTGGGCACTTCCAAGTCTGAGACAGTTTCTGCCTGGCCAGCTGGTTGATTGCTCCACAAGGAGCTGAAGGAATACGCCTAGAGCCAAGGCAAAAGACAGAAAAGATGGTTACCTACCTTGTAACTGTTGTTCTTCGAGATGTGTTGGTCACGTCCATTCCAAATTAGGTAAACATGCATCGCATACATGAACATCGGAAACTTTTTCCCTCAGCGGCTCCCATTGGGCCAGCAGGTCAGCCCCCTAGAGTGGCGCCCTTGCGGCAGTGCACTTATTACCCTGCTGGCCCGACCCCCTTTTGGTTCCTTCTTGCTGTAGACTCTGGCAGAGGGAAAGGAGGGTGACTCTTATAATGGAAGTGAACAACACACCTTGAAGAACAAAAGTTACAATTTAGGTAACCATCTTTTCTTCTTCGAGTGATTGTTCACATGTCCATTCCAAATTAGGTGACTTCCAAGCTTACCACAGGAGGATGGTAGGAGTCATGGAACTATGGAGTGAGGAATGCCCTAACCAACCGCTGCATCACCTCTGGCCTACTAGTTGATCGCATAATGGGCCATAAATGTGTGCACTGAAGACCAGGTTGCTGCTCTACAGATGTCCTGGATAGGGACCTGGGCCAGGAACGCCATAGAAGAAGCAAGCGCTCTAGTTGAATGTGCCATAATTGCCAGGGCCTAAACCGTGGCCAACTCGTAGCAGTCACGAATGCAGTCTGCAATCTATGAAGATATGTGCTGCACTGAGACCAGCAGGCTCTTCATTCTGTCCGCAATGACAACAAACAACTGGGTCGACTTACAGAAAGGTTTAGTCTGCTCAAAGTAGAACGCCAGAGCCCTATGGATACCCAGAGAGTGCACACTATGGTGACTTGGGTCAGTGTGAGGTTTAGGATAGAACACAGGCAAACAAATATCCTGACCCATGTGGAATCACAAGACCACCTAAGGAAGAAATGCAGGGTGCAGCCTGAGCTGCACTTTGTCCTTATGGAACACTGTATAAGGCAGCTCGGAGGTGAGGTCTCTCAGCTCAGATACCCTTCTTGCCAAAGTAATGCCACCAGGAATGCCACTTTCCAGGAGAGGTGGAGCAGACAGCAAGAGGCAAGATGCTCAAATGGAGGGCTTATGAGACTGGAGAGAACCAAGTTTAAATTTCAGGGTGGAACCGGCGGTCGAGAGTGTGGGAACACCCTGTCTCGACCCTTGAGGAAATGTCCCATCATGGGGTTGGAAAATACTAAGCAGCTGGAACCCCCTGGGTGGAATGCTGAGATGGCTGCCTGATGCACCTTGATCGAGAAAGGAGAGAGACCTTGCTGCTTCAGGTGCAGGAGGTGTTCCAGGATAAGCAGGATGGAGGCCTGCAGCGGTTGTACCTGCTTGGGCTCACACCGCAGGAGAACCTTTTCTACTTAGCTAAGTAGGTGGCCCTGGTGAAAGACTTCCTATTGCTGAGGAGACTCTGTTTCACCGGAAGAGAGAACTGGCTCTCCATGGGATTCAGCCACAGAGCTTCCACACCATGAGATGCAGTGACTGCAGGTCCGGGTGGAGTAGGCGCCCGCAGTCCTGCATGATCAGATTGTGGTGAAGGGGCAATACTATTGGGTCAGTCACCGACAGGTCCAACAAGATCGTAAACCAGTGCTGACAAGGCCAAGCCGGTGTGACTACGATCACCATGGCCTTGTCGCTGTGTATCTTGAGGAGGACCCTGTGGACAAACGGGAAAGGCATGCTTCAGATTCCCGCCCCATGGTATAGAGAATGTGTTGGCGACTGAATCCGGACTGTGGTTCTAGAAGGAGCAAAACTGGGGGCACTGACTGTTGCTCCTGGTGGTGAGCAGATCCATTTGGGAATAACCCCACCTCCAGAAGACTGACTGTATGACATCTGACCTGATCGACCACTCGTGAATGCAGTACGACCTTGTGACCCCCGGGAGGTAGGACACTTCGAGGTGGATGGAGCGGGCTATACAGAAGTCCCAGAGGAGAAGAGCCTCGCGGCAAAGAGGTGACAAGCGGGCTCCGCCCTGCTTGTTTATATAAAATATGGCAATAGTGTTGTCTGTCAGAATTGTCACACTGTGACCTTGCAATGTGGTGTGAAAGGTTTTACAGGCCATATGAACCGCTCTGAGCTCCTTCACGTTGATATGGAGCTGCATCTTGTCTTTTGACCACAAGTTCTGCTTCCTCAGATTCCCTAAGTGAGTGCCCCAGCCAAGATCCAACGCGTCTGTCACTAGAGTCAGAGCAGGCTGTGGCCTCGCAAAGGGGATTCTTGCTCAGACCACTGGATGATTCAGCCACCAGCACAGGGACACCAACACCTGGGTGGGAACCGTCACCACCAGGTCCAGGGGATCTCTGCAGAGGCGGTATGCCCAGGCAAGCCAAGCCTGTAAAGTCCTGAGTCTCAGTCAGGCATAACTGACCACATATGTGCAAGTTGCCGTATGGCCTAGGAGCTGTCGGCAACACCTGACCGTGGTGGTGGGAAACTGTAGCATCGAATTCATGATCTGATACATGGCCAGGAATCTGGGTGCCAGCAGACTCATCCGCACCTGCACCGAATCCAGGACTGTCCCTATTTAATTCTAACCTCTGCGTTGGTATCAGGGAAGATTTGGGCACATTGAAGATGAGGCCCAACCTGAGAAACGTGTCCATGGCCACCAATACATGGGACTGGACCTACTCTTTGGACCGGCCTGTAAGGAGCCAGTCGTTGAGGTATGGGTATACCCAGATCTGTCTTTTTCACAGAAAGGCTGCAACAACTCCCATACATTTTGTGAACACCCATGGGGCCTCAGCCAGTCTGAACGGCAGGACCGTAAATTGATAATGGCATTGCTTCACGACGAACCAAAGGAAACGTTGATGAGCAGGGCAGATGGCAATGTGAAAGTAGGCGTCTTTCATGTCGAGGGCAGCGTACCAATCCTCTGGATCCAAGGATGGGATAATAGTGCTTAGGGAGACCATGCGGAAGCGGATCTTGACCATGTTGATATGTTGAGCCTGCGAAGGTCTAAAATGGGCCAGAGGCCCCCTTTTGCCTTGGGAAGTAGAAAGTAATGGAAGTAAAACCATTTTCCCCTTAGTTCCTGCAGAATTACCTCCACCGCTCCCATCTCGAGGCGTGAATGAACCTCCTGTGCCAGGAAGTGCTCATGAGAGGGATCCCTGAAGAGGGATGGGGAAAGAGGGTGGGAGGGAGGGAAGGAGTAAAACTGAAGAGTATATCCCTCTTTTACTGTATGCAGGACCCAATGATCCGATGTTATTCGGGACCACACACTGTAGAAACTGGACAAAGGTTCAAAAAACAGGGGGATGGATCCAGGTATGGGGTTGGAACTCTGCCCTTGAGTGCACCTGCAAAAGCCCTGCTTATTTCCCGGCTGGGGCTTATTCTGGCCTTGGCTAGGCGCAGAATTTTGTCGCCTCCTATTGTTCCTGCCCCGCCTACGATAAGGCTCCTGCCTGGGTCTGGGCTGGTACTGCCTTTGTTGAGATGGCTGGGGCTTGTACGACTTCCTTTAGGTCACCAGTGTATACATTCACAAAGACTTGAGGGTGGCTCTGGAGTCCTTGATGCTATGCAGTCTAGGATCCATCTGGTCCGAAAAGAGGCCTGATCCTTCAAATGGAAGGTCCTGAAGGGTACTTTGGACCTCTGGAGGAAGACCCAAGGCTGAAACCACATGGACCACCTCATGACCACCCCTGAGGCAATGGTCCTGGCTGCCGTGTCCGCTGAGTCGAGAGAGGCCTGTAAAGAGGTCTTGGCCATCGCCTTCCTCTCATCCACCAGGGCCATAAACTCTGGGTGGGCACCCTGGGGCAGGCAATCTTTAAACTTAGAGACAGCCACCTATGAGTTAAAGTTATGTCTGTTCAAGATCACCTGCTTATTTGCTATACGCAGCTGGAGTTCCTTGGAGGAATAGATCTTCCTCCTGAAGAGGTCCAGCCATTTGGCCTCCTTGGCTTTGGAGGCTAGGGCCTGCTGTCCATGTCATTCTTTTTTGTTCATGGCAGAGACGGCTAGGGAGCAAGGAGGCAGGTGGCAGAAGAGGAACTCGTAGCCCCTGGAAGGGGCAAAGTATTTTCTTTCCACGCCCTTGGCCATCAGGGCGCTGGAGGCCGGAGTCTGCCAGACCACAGTATAATTAGCCTGGATTATTTTTACAAGCGAAAGCACGATCCTGGAGGGACCACTGGATCCTCTTGCTCGACCACCTCCTCCACTTGCAGGCCCAGGCTTTGAGGGACCCTGCGGAGTAACTCCTGGTGCGCTCTGTGGTCAATGGGTGGCGGCCCTGACACCGAGGTGCCCACAACTGCCTCGTCCGGGGATGAGGAGGAGATGAGGTGTTTCTGGATCTCCACCACTGGACCCTCCTCATAAGGTTGGGGCATGTCTGGGCCCTGTGCAGTTGTCAACCTTTGGGACGGTGTCGGGCTGGATGCCTCTAACAGCTGTTCCCTTTGAGGGTCGGCTGGTGGTCTGGACACTGTGGCTTCCCTCGCCCTCAACAAATGCCATCGTGGGGACCGGGACCGGTGGCACTCCAAGTACTCAGACCAGGAGGCTCTGGACAACATGCCCTGTTGCTGATGGTAGGCCCACGGGGTCCAAAAGGGCCACTGGCTCGGAGGAGCCAACTGCGTCTGTCAGGCAGTCTGGGGCTCCCTGTGAACGGACAGACTGCACATGTAGCTGGAGCGACCCGAGTCTGCTTCGGATTCCAAGGAACCCGATCTCGAGGGCCACGGCAGTGCCGTAGCCTGGCAGTGCCGGGGAGTTGGGGAATGACTCCTCCTCTGCCAGGACCTCGAGCGGTACCTGGGCTCCTGGGACCGGTATCAGTGCCTTCTGCCTGGGGCCGGCGACCTCTGCTCCACGCCGTGACGGTGCTGGATGACTGCAGGTGCCTGGGATCGGGGCTCAGAGGGAGCTGGTGCCACAGGCTGAGTCAATTCCGGTGCTGTAGTGTCCCGCTGGGCCAAGGGCATCTGGGAGTCGACGGTGACCTCGACCTGAAGCAGCCGGCTTTCCTCTGGATGGCACTTGTGGTGGCAGTGCCAGAGGCTTCTCCCTATCAGGGAGGGGACTCGCCGCAGACAGTTCTGTGAGGTCCCTTGTCTCCTCAAATGTGTCCGGCATGGAGGGCTGTTCGAGAGCCTCCTACAAGGCTCCATCGGCACTGCACTCAGCCCAGGGCTTGATGGGCCGTGCAGTGCTGGAGTACTCCCTTGACTACTAGGCTCCACGGGGAATGCTGCTTTCCTGAGAGGGGAGCACCCTCTGTCCCCTGGGCCATGCTGCCTGGCTGGTGCTGGAGAGGTCGACCGGCACCAGGACTTGTCCTCCCTTCTCGGTGCCAACTTGCAGTACCCTGCCGATGCTGGATCCTGCATGGACTCCGGGGCGCTGCGCACTGAAGATGCCAGTGCTGATGCCAGGATGTCCGAGGTCGATGGCTGTAACGTGGCCTCTAACGTGGCAGCTGCTTGAGGTGAAAGTCTCTCTCTTTCTTAGGGTATGGTTACACTTACAAAATTATAGCGCTATTGCTTATAGCGCTCGCCTTATACAGCAATAATAATAGCGCTATTGTATGTCCACACTGAGCTGCTCCAGCGCTATAGCATGGCCACATTTGCGGCACTTAATACGGCATTAAGAGCAGCGCATTAGGGCAGGTATCCCACAGTACACCTCTTCCTGATCTGGCGCAATGGCTTGTGGGAGGGGGGGCGTCACTTGCGGGGCATTCTATATCCTGTTTGAACTACCCATGATGCTTTTTGGCATATCCCAGCAATCCCTGTGTTTCCTTCCACCTCCGGCGCCATCTTTCCAGGGTTTCAGCAAGGCACGCTCCGTCTTCCATTGTCGAGTGCTGCAATGAATCCAGAACTGCTGAGGGACATGCTGACGACTGTCGCCAGCACATCTCTGTGTGCAGTGGAGTTATTCCTTGACATGCAGGATGACAGTGATGATTCTGAAGACGAGATCGAAGCGGTGAATGCATTCGACACAAAGCTGCTTGTCTCATTAACGGACATGCTCACGGCTGTTGAACGCCGCTTCTGGGCACGGGAAACGAGCACAGAGTGGTGGGATCGCATCGTCATGCAAGTCTGGGACGACGAGCAGTGGCTGCAAAACTTTCGAATGAGAAAAGCCACTTTCATGGGACTGTGTGCTGAACTCGCCCCTGCCCTGCGGCGCAAGGACACCAGACTGAGAGCTGCCCTCCCGGTGGAGAAGCGGGTGGCTATCGCGATCTGGAAGCTGGCTACCCCAGACAGCTACCAATCGGTGGCCAACCAGTTTGGGGTTGGAAAGTCGACTGTTGGAGTTGTACTGATGCAAGTGTGCAGGGCCATCAATCGCATCCTGCTACGAAAAATCATGACTCTGGATAACGTGCATGACATCGTGGCTGGCTTTGAAGAAATGGGTTTCCCTAACTGTGGTGGGGCGATAGATGGGACCCATATACCCATTCTCGCGCCCGCCCACCTAGCTGAGGAGTACGTTAACCGAAAGGGGTACTTCTCCATGGTTCTCCAGGCGCTTGTGGATCACCGTGGGCGTTTTACTGACATTAAACGCTGGCTGGTCTGGAAAGGTGCATGACGCACGCATCTTCCGCAACACCGGCCTGTTCATGAAGCTGCAAGCCGGGACTTTTTTCCCAGACCAGAGGATCCCCGTGGGGGAAGTGGAAATGCCCATAGTGATTCTTGGTGACCCTGCTTACCCTTTAATGCCCTGGCTCATGAAACCATACACAGGGAGCCTGGACAGCAGTCAGGAAAGGTTCAACTACAGGCTTAGCTGTTGTCGAATGACTGTGGAGTGTGCTTTTGGGCGTCTCAAGGCGCGCTGGCGTTGTCTTTATGGGAGGCTAGATTTGGCCGAGGGTAGTATCTCCGCGGTTATTTCCGCATGCTGTGCCCTACATAATCTTTGTGAGCGGAAGGGCGAAGGCTTCACTCAGGCATGGTCCTCTGAGGTTCAACGCCTGGAGGCCACATATGCCCAGCCAGAGAGCAGGGTTCATGGAGGGGACCAGCGCGAGGCTGTTAGGATCAGGGAAGCCTTGAGGGAGCATTCTGAGGCTGAAAGCCAGTTCTAAAGTGAGGTGCAGATGGAGGGAGGGAGGGAGGGAGCATTCTTTTAACAGGAACAGGCATTTGCTTTTCTGTAGCCTGTAATAATGTATGTACACTTAATAAAAAAAACCCATTTATTAAGAAGACAATTCATTTATTGAACAGGTACTTCGGTTGCTGAAAGAAAATATTGTGATGCATGTGAGGGGGAAGGCAGGGGAGGTGCAATGGGGGTGTCGTGGGGTCAGTCAGAGATCGGAGTATGTCCGGGTCTCTGAGTCTCCAGTGCCCTCACAGTGGCCATGTCCCCCGAACCCCATTTGCGGTGGCCAGTAAGGCATGTTATTAGGGGTAGACTGCAGTGGATAATGGTCTGGGGTCTGGGGGTTGTCCGGTGAAGACAGAGGGGTTGGAGGCAGCTGTGGATGGTGATAACCATTTGGCTGATGATAGTGGCCTGGAGGGTACAGAGGCAAAGAAGGGGAAGGGAGTTGGGGCAAACGATAATTGGGGTGGTGGGTGCGGAGCTTCTCCTCCTGAAGGGTGACAAGCCGCTGCATAGTCTGCAATTGAAGCTGCAGTAATGAGAGCAGCTTGTCGGTGCTTTTCCGGCGGTGAATCGCGTTCTCCTTCCGCGCCTTCTCCCTCAACTTGCTCTCATTCTCCCTCCACCTCTGTGCAACTGGATTCTCCGTTACAGCCTGTTGCATTACTTGCTGTACAAGATCCTCTTTGCTCCTTCGTGGCCGCTTCCTCAGTCGCCTGAGCCTCTCAGCTGTTGATAAGAGCGATGGCGAAGGGGTGAAGGACGACCCTTCTAAAATAAAAAGATACATTTCACAGTGGTTCCCTTGTAAAGAGCAGACATGCCTATCATTCCCCCGCATTCCCCGTTTGCCTGTCCCGCAGACAGCACAGATACAGCAACGGAGCCCCTGCCATGGTGAGTGGACTCCAGAGGCAAGGGAAATGATTTTTTCCCTGCCCTGAAAAGCTGTGGCGGGGGAGGGGGTGGGGAGTGCCGGTACGTTGCAGGAGCCACAGTGTGAGCAGCAGGCAGGGGAAAGGATTTCTTCCCTGCCCTGAAAAGCTGTGGGGGGGGGGTGTGGAGTGCCGGGAAGTGGCAGGAGCCCTACTCTGAACACTGTTCCAACATTCTCCGTAGGTGTTTGTCCTGGAAGATATCTCGTTGCTTCGAGTCACTGAGGAGCAAAGGGAAGGGATTTTATTAAGATGCGGCTTCCGCCCAGGGCCATATGCAGCGTGCCTATGTGCAGCAATGCTCCCCCCACCCATTGTAGCACAGTGGCAGGGACTAGTGACCGTGACCGGGACGGGGACCACGCTGGCTCTCCCGGGAAACCTGCGCAGGCGCATTGCAAGTGCTCTTATTGAGACCTTTGAAGAGATTACTGATGATGACTACCGCGAGGTGATAGACTACATCAATGCACTATTCCACATGTAGGCAAGCATGCAAGCATCCCCTTCCACCCCAAGCTGCCTGCCTTCCCCATAGAAAAGCAGCTTTACCGCCGCAATGCACTGCTGAGCTGGCCCCTGCAACCGCCGGACGCTGTGGCTGGCCGCCCTCCTCCTGGCTTTAGAGGAGAGCTCCTGGCTGCATGCCCCCCTGCCCTCCTCCTGGCTTGAACAGAGCACCAGGTGGAATGCCCCCCTCATCCCTTTCCACCCCAAGCTGCCAGCCTTCCCCATAGAAAAGCAGCTTTACCTCCGCAATCCGCTGCTGAGCTGGCCCCTGCAACCGCCGGACGCTGTGGCTGGCTGCCCTCCTGGGTTGAGAAGAGCTCCTGGCTGCATGCGTCCAGGGACTCCTCCGTGCCCTGGATCGCTGCTGCCTCGTCCTCCTCCTCCTCCTCCTCTTCTTCATCCTCCTGCTCTTCGTCCTCCTCCTCACCCCCCCCTTCACTGGTGGGCTGGGAAGTGTCCGTGGTGGTCGATGGAGTGACCGTGGGATCACCACCAAGTATCGCGTGCAGCTCCTTATAAAATCTGCAAGTCACCGGGGCTGCCCCTGAGCGGCCGTTTGCCTCGCGGGCTTTGCGATACGCATTCCTAAGCTCCTTTACCTTAACACGGCACTGCAGAGTGTCCCGCTCATGGCCTCTTTCTGCCAAGGCCCGTGATATCTGCCCATAGGTGTCAAAATTCCTGCGGCTAGACCGCAGCTGAGACTGAACAGCCTCTTCCCCCCAGCAGCTGATGAGGTCCAGCACCTCACTATTGCTCCATGCTGGGGATCGCCTATTGCGAGGAGGCATGGCACGTGGAGTCATGATGATCAATCAGAATGATCACCTGCAACGATTCCCTGAGACCACGCCACGCAATCAATCTGATCAATGAGAATGATCACTTGCAAGGATTCCCTGAGAGCACGCCACGCTTGGCTGGAGCAAACAGGAAGGGGATTTTCAAATTTCCCCGGAACTTTAAAGGGCGGGTCTGACGTGTGGTCACCTGAGGACAGGACAAAAGAGTTTGCAAGTGATGACCAGAGTGGCTTGAATGGGAATTATGGGACAGGCTGGAGGCCAATTAATACGCAGTGGGTGTCCACATTCTTCCTGTAGCGCTACAGCAGGTGCGCTACAGCCCTTATTCCCCATGAGGAGGTGGATTTATAATAGCGCTATAACTCCGCGGTTATAGCGCTATTAGTGCCTTGCCAGTGTGGACGGAGAGTAGGTTATGGCGCTCGTAGGGGCTTTATAGCGCTATAAAGTGCCAGTGTAACCATGGCCTTAGTTCTGGGGTTTCAAAGCCTTACAGATCTTGCAGTGCTCAGTCTGGTGCAATTCCCTCAAGCAACGAAGGCAGGAGTCGTAGGGATCGCTGATCGGCATGGGCTTGTGACATGTGACGCAAGCTTTAAACTCCTGGGCTTGCAGCATGCCCTGCAGCCCGAGGCAGGTGTTGGAAGCAACTTCCAGACACCGCTGAACAAAGGAATATTTAACTGCTTCTAACTAACTGATAACTACTCTAACACTATGCTAAGGGATCACTCCCTAAGCGAGAGCTGTTCCAATGTCGCCACGGACGGTAAGAAGGGACTGAACGGGGGGGGGGTCAGGCCGGCAGGGTAATATATGCACCACTGGAAAGGCACCACTCTAGAGCAGCAGTTCTCACACTTGTTGAGACCGCAACCGTTCTTTCCTTGCCTCTGTGCTGCGGCGGACCGTTATATGTCCGCTGAAAAGCCGCCGAATGCATTACTTCCGCATTCGGCGGCCTTCCCGCGGACATGCCGAGCGCTATTTTCGGAAGTGGTCGGTATGTCCGCCGAAAAGCCGCCGAATGCGGAAGTAATGCATTCGGCGGGTTTTCAGCGGTGCCGGGAGCTTGCAACCCCCTTGGGTCGCAACCCTCAGTTTGAGAACCCCTGCTCTAGAGGGCTCCCCTGCCAGCCCAACGGGAGCCGCTGAGGGAAAAAGTTTCCGATGTTTGTGCATGCAACATGCGTACACCTAATTTGGAATGGACGTGAATAATTACTCGGAGAAGAACAAGCAAGGCTGGTCAGGGAGAAAAACCTCTTAGAAGCCAAATTGTCACTACCTAGGGAGTCTGAACTGAAGAGAGCAGTGCAATTGATTCACCATGTCAAATGAGTAGGTGCAGAAACTGCCCTTATTCCCCACTGCAAAATACTAAACGCTTCTAGGCCATTTTAAAACCCCCAATGGGATTTCCCAATCAACCTCTTTAAAGGAGGGCCCCTGCTTTGTCATCTCTATTATACCTGTCCCTTTAAACTCACCAACTGCTCCAGCCCCAGAGGGTGTTACTCCCTCCACTCAACAACTATCACTCCCAGGGAGTGACAAAGAGTCCTGTGGCACCTTAAAGACTAACTAAGTATTGAAGCATAAGCTTTTGTGTGCTAGTACTCGCTTCGTGGGATGCATGCAGTGGAAGTATCCAGAGGCAGGAATAAATAAGAGGCAAAGATCAGGTTAGAGATAACAAGGTTAGTTCAATCAGGTAACCTTCTTATCTCTAACCTGGTCCTTGCCTCTTATTTATTCCTGCCTCTGGATACTTCCACTGCACGCATCCGATGAAGTGGGTACTAGCCCATGAGAGCTTATGCTTCAGTACTTTAGTTAGTCTTTAAGGTGCCACAGGACTCTTTGTCACTTCTGCAATTCCAGACTAACACGACTACCCCTCTGATTCCAGGGAGTGCTACTCACCCTATCCCAGGCACATTAGCAGAGCCGCCCTGGCTCACTAGCTGCCCCCAGGCTTAGCACTCCAAAGTTAGTTCACACAGGTTCACCTGCTATTCCCCAGTCAGTATTATGTCCCTCAAAAAAAAAAAGGGGGAAAAAAAATGGTGTGTAACAGCAAAGTACCTTTTCCAGTAGACTCTCAGTTTCCTCCTCAATGTTAATCCTGGTTTGTGGGAAGCGTCCACCCATCTTCCCTCAGTGCCTATATCCTTCCTGCCTCCATAGTGAGGGCTACTATATTAGAGGGGGAGCAGCAGGAGCTTGAGGTAGCCTTGCTGGGCTGCTTCCTGTCCTACCAGCAGTGCTGTTGCTAGGAGATCACTGTTCTATGCTTTGACTGATCATTTGTGATTTTGTCATCAACACTCAGGCGTAGTGTGGGATGATCTCCACAGCCACCCCTCCCCCACAAAGTTATGCTGAAGAAGATGGCTGTCAACAAATCCCTGGAAGGACAATGCAGGCCATTGAATAGGTGAACACATCCAAGCTGCAGTCTCTCATCTTCTGGAAGCTAAGCAGTCAGTTGATTTCTGTTGGAAGGGGCCATTATGATGCAAAACACATCATAAACACCTAACAAAAGACTGGCTTTGGACACATGCAGTGCCATTACACTTCTATGAATACAGTTTTGCTTAACTTTTCAGTTTATTTCATTGCCATCTGTTTATGACACTCTATATATATATACTGCCTGCACACCTTTTCTATATCTTGAATCCTCAGTCTAATTACCTGTTTTCCATCTCACTGATTTCTGCTAGCTTACTTTCTAAGCAATGCATCTTTTCAGGCAGTACTGCATGCAGCTAGTTCTCTTTCATGATCCTGATAGCGCCTTCTTGTACCTCACTTTTAAATATTAAGAAAATTTATCTATGCTTGCCAGCAAATGTCCTTTATTCAAGTAATAAGGTCCACACATCTATTACAAGAGTATTTGATCTGGTTCCACCCCCCAAATGTCAAGCAGGTGGAGTCAATCCTTGCCTCCCTCACATTTCAAGGCCAAAAAGATCTATTGTAATCATACAGTTTGACCTCCCGTATAACATAGGCTACAGAAAGGGTTGCCAACTTTCTACTTACACAAAACTGAACCCTTGCCCTATCCCTTCTCTGGGGCCCTGCCCCTAAGTACTTCATCCCCCCTCTCCCTGTTACTTGCTGTCCCCATGCTCACTCATTTGCTTATTTTCACTGGGCTGGGGCAGGGGTGCAGGTGGGTGAGGGCTCTGGTGTGGAGCCAGGGATGAGGGATTTGGGGTGCAGAAGGGGGCTCCAGGCAGGGGGAGGGTTTGGAGCACAGAAGGGGGCTCTGGGTTGGGGTGCAGACTCGGGTTGGGCTGTGGATATGGGGTTTGGGGTGCAGGAAGGGGCTCTGGACTAGGATTGATGGGTTAGGACAGGGATGAGCAAACTATGGCCCACATCTGGCCCATGAGCTAATTTTGCCCAGCCCTGCAAGCTCCTGGCTGGGGAGGCTACCCACAGACCCCCTTCCCTGCTGTCTCCCCTCCCCCCACTCTCCCAGAGCTTGTGTGCCGTGTCCAGGAGCAGCCCTTAGACAATGCTACAACTGCATGGCTCCAGCAGGGCCTGAGCTGCCACTGGGAATGGTGTGGTAAGGGGGCAGGGCTGCAAGCTCCAGCAGGCTGTGTGGCAGGAGCTCACCCCTCCTCTCTTCACCCCCGCAGCCACATCACTGCAGCAATTGTCCAGGGCTGCTCCTGGACGCAGGGCACTGATGCTGGGGGTGTGTGGGGGTAAGCGGCATGGTAAGGGATTGGGGGGTTGGATAAGGGGCAGCGAGTTCTGGGGGCAGTCAGGGAGCAGTGGGGCAGGATGGGGAAGAGGCTCTGGGGAGAGGCAGTCAGCAGACATGGAACGGGGTAGGGGTTGGATAGGGTGGGGGAGTCCCAGGGGTGTCAGGAGGCAGGGGAATGGATAGGGGTCAGGGCAGGGGGGCTGGGGTCCTGAGACGGTGGTTGGTGTGGGGTTTTAGGAAGGGGCATTCAGGTGACAAGGATAGGTTGGGTATTCTGACGGGGGGCAGAAAGTGGCTGAGGTTGGATGGGGGCAAGGCCTTCCCTACCCAGTCCTCCATGCAAGTTTTGGAAACCTGACATGGCCCTCAGGCCAAAAAGTTTGCCCACCCCTAGCATAGGTGGAGGAACAGGGCTGGGGAAGGAGGTTGGGGTGTGGGACAGAGTGAGGAGTGCAGGCTCCAGGTGGCACTTACCTCAAGCAGCAGGTCACCCCTCTTATGTGGGGGTACAGCCAAACAGCTCTGCACACTGCCCTGTGTGCATGTGCCACCCTCACAGTTCCCATTGGCTGCAGTTCCCAGCCAATGGGAGCTGTGGAGAACTTGGGGCTCAGGCAGCATGTGGAGTCCCCTGGCTGCTCCCAAGCCTAGGAGCCAGAGGAGAGTCATGCCACTGCTTCTGGGAGTTGTGTGGAGCCACATGGCACTTAATAGGCTGCTGCCTGGTTGTCCAGTTTACAGGGAATTTAGACATCTAGTGCTGTCCTGGACTTGGGTGAACTGCAATGTAGACACACCCTGGTAACCATCACCAAATTATTTTAGCATCACAATCTAATGAATTATCTCCCACATCCCTGCAAGGTAAGTATTATTCCCATTTTATGATGGGGAAATTGAGGCACAGAGATAAAACTAGGATGCTCAAAAGGTATTTAGGTCTTCAGCTCATTAAAATTTCAAATACTGAGGTTCTAGACAAGTTATTTTTCCAAGGTATTTTAGATCTGGAGCAGAGCAGGGAATTCATCATAGGCATCCCTAAGTCCAAGGATGGAGAGCTCTAATCAGTGGACAAACCTTCCTCTCCTGGCAAGATGCTTCTTAAGCCAGGTGCAGAGCTATTTAACTTAGAGTGGATGTTGAAAGTTGATGCTTGATTTCCAAGACGAAACACATTAGCTTGGGCTGGAGGAGTCCCTCCACTCAGTAAGGGGTTGCTCTGGTACAGGTTTTTCCTAACAATGTTTGTACCTAGTGGGTACCTTTTTGCTTAAAGAGAGAAAGGTGTATTACTAAAAGTAGCAATACCATGTGTACCCTCAATAATTCAGAAGTGACAAAGAGTCCTGTGGCACCTTAAAGACTAACTAAAGTTTTAGAGCATAAGCTTTTGTGGGCTAGTACCCACTTCAGATGCATGCAGTGGAAGTATCCAGGGGCAGGTATAAATAGGTAGGCAAGAACCAGGTGGGAGATAACAGGGTTAGTCCAATGAGGCTGAACCAGCTTGTTATCTCTAATCAGGGAGGGTGAGATGTTCCTCTAGCAGCTGAATTGGAGGTGTGAATAGCTAGAGAAGAGAAGCTGCTTTTGCAGTTAGCTAGCCACTCGTAATCTTTGTTCAATCCTTGATTGATAGTATCAAATTTGCAAATGAATTGCAGCTCTGCACTCTCTTTGTAGTCTGGACTTGAAGTTTTTTTGCTGCAAAATGCTGACCTTTAAATCTTTTATAGTGTGTCCAGCGAGGTTGAAGTGCTCTCCTACAGGTTTTTGTATATTGCCATTCCTCATGTCTGATGTGTCCATTTATTTTTTCGTAGGGACTGTCCAGTTTGACCGATGTGCATAGCAGAGGGACATTGCTGACACATAATGGTGTATATTACATTGGTAGATGTGCAGGTGAATGAACCAGTAATGGTGTGGCTGATCTGGTTTGGTCCTGTGATTGTGTTGCTGGTGTAGATGTGTGGGCAGAGTTGGCATCGAGGTTTGTTGCATGGATTGGTTCCTGAGTTAGAGTTATTATGGCGCAGTGTGCTGTTGCTGGTGAGAACATGCTTGAGAATATTCACTGCTCTACAAGAGAAAAAGGACTGCAAGCTATCTAAAATCCTGCCTGCCACATGGGGCCACAGCAGTGGTACCCCTAACTCACCCAGCAATATCGTCAATCTATCCAGCTACACACTCAGCCCAGCAGAAGAGTCTGTCCTATTGAGGACTTTCATTCTGCCCCACCACCCCCACAAACAAGATACGATTCTGCGGTGATCTAGAAGCCTACTTTCACATTTTTCCCCCACCTCAGCTGCTCTTCTATCCGCCAACATACATGGTAATGTATGAGCACTATTGTTTTTTCCTGAGGTGTTCCAAGATTTGAGGCAGGAAGAGAGCACAGAAAGCCATGTCCACCTGCCCAGAAAATGGCCCTCAGCTATTACATCCTGCATCTTCCACTGCTGTTCCAAGTGGAAAATGTGATGCAGCTGAAAGTTACATGGTGCCTTCAAGTGTTGTGGTACATTTAAGGTTCAGGGTTCTATTAAATTAGTCTTTATCCAAGTGAAGTGAATTGACTTGTGTCCTGCTTACTTGGAACATACCTCAACTTTGCTAATGGCAACAATCCACAATCACGGTCAAACTGTAAAACAGGACTTTTCTCTTGGCATTTTGAAATACCTGGCTTTAGATTAAGTCATAACCCTAAAGTATTTACAAGTGCATGCTCTCTGGAGTTTCCTTTTGATAAGATCAGGAGACTAGTAATTATTGAGTATTTAGTCCCATCAATCTCAAGGAAAGCAAACAATTTTAATTAGATCAACTACAGATTCATCAACTGCATCACAGCAGAAAGGCTTCAGATGGTGGGTAGGGAGTCAGACCATAGTAACAGGTTTTATGAAAGTTCCAGCCTTCCAGACAAAATATTGAAGAAAGTCACAGAAAGGAAGAACTACTTGGAATAGTTTCTCCAAATTTCAGATTAACATGATAAAAATGGCCACTTTCCCCAAGATGCTAGTTCTCAGCATTCTTTACAAGCCATTTTAACAAATATATCATCTACCCTTCAAGCAAATCATGACCTGCATGCTACAGCTGTTAAACTAGCAACTCTGCAATGAGATTAATACCATAAATAATACAAGGATATACAATATGAGTAAGTTGAAATTTTTTTTTATTGGAAAACAAATATACAACTTGGAATGGATTTGAGGCAAATTGTGCCATAAGCAGATTCTTCTGAAAATAAGTGGCTAAACAAAGTTTAAAAAGCATAGTAATAAGAGAAAATGTTTTTCCCGGTACAGGACCAGTAGTACAAAAAAATAGTGTACGAGTACCTGGATAATACACCCGTTTTGCAATAGTGCAACTTTTAAGTTTCATATTGTTAACTATCAATAATCCATGCAGAGTTAAGGCTCCACATTTCAACAACATGCTAAGTTTCCTAAAGAAAGCTACTTTAACAGGCATAACCCAGATGTTTCCTCATTTGATCAACTCCAACTAACTTTAGATGTGCAGAAGGGCTTAAATATCCAGAGTAAGCCACATGCAACATTTGTTACTTTGATCAATTCTCCAAAAAATAATTAGAACAATGACAGCAAGATAAAGGGAGAAAAACATGGAGGAATGGAATTCTAATTACTATACATGCATATTATTTTGACAGTAAAGGAAAAACCTTTTACAGATAAGTTACAAACAGAAGGCAAATAAACAATTTTGTACAAGAAATTTAACACATTCTGTACAATCTCTTCACTTTGCTGTCATCATTTGTACAAACTCTGCAAAGGAAAAGAAAGTTCTATTAGTATCTTACAAATTAAATTCTTATACAATTAGACTACAGGCTCTCTCAAAATAGAAAGGAATCTCTCTCTACAAATGCTAAGGATTGCTGTATTTAGAGAGCCACTATGCTAGTGAATGTCTGAGGTGTCTCTTGCAGGAAGGTGTTTGAAGTTACGCTATCTTCCCCAACACACAGTTCCAGCAGAACCCTGTGACCTGCATATCAGCAGTCATTTGCTGTAAGTTTAGAACTAAAACTATCGGGGGTTGAGTTGTCCCATTAAACATAAGGGACATTTGTGGTATTGAGTCCCATAATGTTTTGGGGCCTTATCTTACACCTTGTACCAGAGTTAGGAAATAATGGTTGTAGCACACCTCTAGAAGACCATAATTAAGTCTTCAGAAAGTTTGACATCTTTAGCAAATGCTTAGCAGCCGCAGATATTTGTCTGCTTTGAACAAACTTCCGCTCTGTACAATACTATTTACCCAGTAGTCAAAGCTGGTCAGGTAAAAGACTGCATTACCAGTCACTTTCATAGAAGAGGGAACATTAATTACAATGAAACACAACACTGAAATAACTAGCTTTTGTTTACTGCCTTTGCACAGAAGAGGCTGCAATATGGACCAATGAAGGAGTTGACAGTTTAGGGGAGACTTGATTACAGTCTAAATATCTATATCAAGAACTCATTATTAACTATTTTGTTCACCAATACAGCAGAGAAAGATAACACTATCCAATGTCTGAAAGTTGAAGCTAGAGAAATTTGTGTCAGAAATAAAGTGCAAGTTTTTGACAATTAAGGTAATTAACCCTTGGAACAATTTACCAAGGGTCTGGCTGGAGAATCCATCACTGAATTTTTAAATCCAGTTTTTTCTAAAAACATGCTATAGGAATTATTTTGAGGAATTTCTTTGGCATATGTTACAGGAGGTCAAAATCCACCACCACAATAGTCCCTTCTGACCTCAATCTATGAATCTGGGTCTCATTGACATGGGAATGAGTACACTGATGGGGTGGAGATTGAGGGCATCTGAAGACTAACTGGCATGCTCTTCAATACTGACTAGCCACTGAGAGGCACAAGGAGAAGGAGCCACAAAGACTGCTAGAAGAAAGGAGACCTGCTCTCCCGATTGAGCAGCACACTTCTTTTAGTAGGGGAGGGAAGAATGAATGGCAGGAGAGATGGAACAGGTTATCAGTTCTTAATCACATGTGCTTTCTTCATTCTCTGGTCTAATGTCCCTGCTTTAGCTTGAAGAGGGGGACTAGCCATTCATAAAGGGGAAGAAAAGGAAAGAAATCCAATTACTAAAATAGAGCTCTCAGGGTCTAGATTTTATGTATACAACGAAACACTATTTATTTGGTCCTGGCCATTAAAGTGTGCTTAATGTTAGGCAAATTTTTAGAGGGAAACTTTTTGCTTCAGAAAAAGTGGAATCTTTTCTGTGGAAAAATAGTCTCAGACGTAGAGAGAGTACAGGGACTAGTGCTAGACTTTGTCAAAATGGAAATAACTGGCATTTTTTATTTATATATAGGATTGATAGTTGCTTGTTTCTATAACTCTGTACACTAATTGCTAGAAGTCTAAATGGTTGTTTGCTTACCCTCTTTTACTGAAATATAAATTGGAGTAGCAACTTTGGTCCTACTTGGTTGCCCTAGAGTTGAGCTAGAAATTATCTGTAGACACAAGATCAACTAGGGTCGTTACAATATGTATAATTCCAAAGGATAAAATGAAATTTTAACGCTATCCAGCTTCATTCCAAATAATAGTACACCTTTGGCACTATGAACACATGATCAAGCACTCAATTTTAAAGTTTTCATGGATTTAAAATGTAAAGAGTCTTAGGATACCAGTGAGTAAGGAACACGAACTTAGTACAGCAGTGACCTACTTATACCATTTCACATGAAATGTTTTATATATTTGTGACGTCTAGAGTTCTTTAGACTACAGGGTTGAAGGGATTTTCTCCTCAAACTGAAGACTATTTAACTAACTTTGTAGGTGTCAGAATTAAGATTTAACTCTTGACTACGACTTTAATGGCCTAGATTTCCTAGTATGGTTTCAGATGAATAGTTTTAATTGGGGGCAGAGCTGAAATGCAATACATATACAGCCACTAGTTTAACTCTACCAGTTAAATCTAGCTTCCTCCAGTATAATGTTGTACAGAATGAGGAGAGGAGTTTGTTTTGGGAAGGATTTTAGGGCACTGCACTAGCCACCTGAATTTAACAAGTCTGTATAATGGTTCCACTGCCATCCTTCATCTCTAGAAGCAAAAGCAGTGATCAACTGGTATCTAACCAGAGCCAAAGAATCAGTTGTGGGAGATTTCCCACAAACACACATTCCTGTAATTTGGTGTTGCTGAATGAAGCTTGACTTCAGTTGAACATGTCAGGTCCTCCTTATCCACCAAGTAGTGCTTCAGACCAGAAAACAAGAATGCATTGTTTCTAATGAAATTTACCTTCATAGTTTACTTGACCATCACCATCAATGTCTGCTTCCCTAATCATCTCATCAACTTCTTCATCTGTTAGCTTCTCTCCAAGATTTGTCATCACATGGCGAAGTTCTGCAGCACTAATATAACCATTTCCATCCTAAAGAAACATGTTTGTTCAAAGAGCATTTCAATGTAAACCAAATAACTTCTGAAATTACACTACATACAGTACTTCTGGACAAGATTTAGGAGTTTCTCTAGAATGGAAGAGTCGCTAATTGTTTTCCGTCACATCACCACTTCCAGAGTGGAAGTGACCATGTCAGATTTGTTTTCAGTAGTATCTCAGTAATTCATAAATGAAGAGCCAATAAATTAACTGTACAATTGACTTAATATGCATATCAACTATACCATTCAAGAAAATCTAAGTGGTCTGGTTTGATATTTCCTCTATGAACAATTATGTACATTCAGTAAGTGGCTGTTCTCAACCCTTCTTTAATATTGTACATTTGTAAGTATGTAGAACAAGCCATTGTTTGAATTTAAGCAGTTTTTAGTACATTTGAACACATCTAAAAAAAAAAAATCCATGAATTGCAGCCAAAATGAGAGCCTGTAAATTTATGGAAGCTATATTTTCAGCTTTGAACAAGTATGTGGACCATTTAGATTGGCACCTAAGTGTCTTACTGAATATCTCCTGAAATTTGTCTGCTGCATGAAATGCCTGAAAGGGAGCTCCACATGTACATTAAGTGTTGTAACATGCCTCCCAGTGAGGTTTAAGATTTCACAATCACCCCAAGTAGCAGAAGTAATTTCCCACTGACTAGCACCTAAAATATGTCCATTTGTTACATGAGAGGATCATCCAAAGTCCAACAGTAGTGGAAATTGGCGGTGACTAGGTATGATCTTACTATTGTATATAGGATTTCTAGACTAATCATTTGGGATCTAGTGGCAAGAGTTATTTAGAATCTGTTTTATTCAATCCCTCAACTAAACTTTCAAACTTTATAAGATACTTTAGTACCTTATCAAACACACGGAATGCTTCTCTAATTTCTTCTTCACTGTCTGTATCTTTCATTTTTCTTGCCATCATTGTCAGAAATTCTGGAAAGTCAATTGTGCCATTGCCTGCAAGAGAATTCTGTTATTAGTAATGCATTTAAGAAGTTCATTTTCAACAAACTGCTTCTTAGAAAGCTTACCATCAGCATCTACTTCATTGATCATATCCTGTAACTCTGCTTCTGTTGGGTTTTGACCAAGTGACCTCATCACTGTCCCCAATTCCTTTGTTGTTATAGTACCATCACCATCCTTGTCAAATAGTGAAAAGGCTTCTTTGAATTCTGTTTGACAAGACAAGAGATTAGTCATTTCCAACTTAAATTGATTTCAACAATCAAAGTCTAAAAATGCATCATCTGTGACCAATTACAAATATTTATGGTTTCCTGTTTTAGATTAGACAGGTTATTGGTTATTTCAGGCATTGAGATTAATTTTTTAGAATACTGAATCTAGAACCCTTGCACTGAAAGAAAATTACCCCTGAGGGCATTCTGTGTCAAAAAAAAATTAAATTATTCAAATTTTGTCAAATACATGTGGAGGCTCCAGCATAGCATCAGGGAGAGCACAAGCCATTGGCTGCACAGAGGTGGATGATCATTCTGCAGCTCCCCCGGCACACAGACTGCACCCAACACTGACAGTGCAAGGACCAGGGCCCTGCCCCTCCATGCCAGGTGCAGGCAGGCTCAGTCTGGCAGGGTCTTACTGTGGGGGGAGATCCAAGTGTGGGTTGAAAGGTTTGTGTGTGCAGACAGCTCAGGGGGGGATCCAGGTGCAGGACCACCTAACCCAAGGGGGCTTGTTGGGGGGTTCTGGGTGCAATATTAATGGGATGCTGCAAGGGGGCAGCGAGTCCAGGTGAAGATGGTTGGGGCTCAGCAAGGGGGTCCAGATGCAACTGGTTGGGGATCCAGGTGCAGGTGGCTCAGTGGCGTGGTACAGGGGGAACAGGGCAGGAGGGAGAGGGGTCCAGCAGAGTGAGGCTCTGCGGGATGATCTGGGTATGAGGGAGTCTGAATGCACAAGCGTTGGGTGGATGGGGGAAGCAGTTGAGAAGTGATGTGTGCAGGGGGTGTAGGTGAGTGGCAGGGGCTACAGTTTCCTAAGCAAGAAATCTGGGGATGAGTCTGACCCAGTCCCAGATGCCTTGCAGGAGAAGAGAAAGTCCCATCCTCCTCAGCCCAACCAGGACTAGCAGCTGAGCCCAGCACAGGGTAGGAGCCAGCAGCTGGGTCTTCCTCAGTCCCACCCTCTTCCCCACAGGCATTTACCTTTCTGCTGGCTGCCCTGAGCTCCCAAAACATACTGCTAGGGAGGGTTGTGTGACCACTCTTGTGGCTTCCCCCTCAGAAAGTCATTTTTCTGAGGGGAAGCAGAGAACTCTGCAGGAGCCAAATTCTGCATGTGCGCATTAGTGCAGAATTCCCCCAGGAGTAGAACATCTCCCCACAAAGTCTTTGGGTCTATCAGGCTTACCTACAGAACAATTCAATTAAAGTTTGAAATAGTGCATAGCAAGTCTGAGAAAAGCTCCTAAATATTTGCTGGAGTGAATTCACCTAGAACTGGAAATCCTAAATTAACTCAATCCTTTCATTCATAAAAATGGAGAGGCCATCTGTCAGTACCTAGTGAGCACTCTCTTTAACTGAAGGAGTTGTGTTTAAGAAACATGCCTTTTTTTCTAATATGAAAGCATTAGCCATAGATTAAAGTTTAATATTAGAACTAATAAGTCAAAATTAAACAATTTCTATGGAAATAGGACTAATCAAAACAGACTTGGAAAATTGACTAACATTAATATATTCTACACTCCATCTTAACCAATTTCTGGATGGCTCTACTTTAATTTCTCTACTTCTGCTGATCTAAAGGAAGCATGCCTTGCTCCCTTTAGTGAATAAACCCTTGCAGAGGTTTTGCAAGTAAACCTGTAGCTTGATTTTAACGGGTAAGTCTTGTTGCATAAGATACTCGAAAGCTGTAGGCTCAAGCTCTCTTATGAGAAGAGAGGAGCCTTAGGTACTTATACCTAACTAAAAAAGTCATCTAAGTTTTATCTCAAATGCAAACCAATGAAATATTCTAAAAGTGAAAATGCATCATGATGCAGTCAAAAGGAAGCTGGCCACCTAACTCAGGACATTCTCACTGGAATATTTAACATTTGACTTTGGTCAAATAAATGGTCAACTCACATTATTTGACCCACTTGCAAAAACTTAATCAAGCAAGGCCATATTTAAGACTTGTGACTACCAGCAACATAAGTCACTAAACCACAGGAACAATTTGAAAATAGAAAAGACATGAAACAAAAGATTGAGACTTCATTACCAGCCTTTTCATATACTACTATAGATGAAACATCACTAGCACTTTTGTACATTACTGAAGTAGGCAATTACAATATCCTGGACAAAAGTAGCCTTTGAACAGCAATCTTTCATTCTTAAGTGAAAAAAATTCAGAAGTATTTGCCTCTTGTACAACTGAATTTTGAGTGCTCAGCTGCACTTTATTCAACAGAAATATCAATCCACTCAGGTGGATTGCTAGGTGCAATTGCTAAGTGCAATTGTGAGCATTGCCAGGATTTATTAATCTTCAGTTCTAGCACTGCTCAAAGTAAGCCTTCAGAGCCCTAAAAAGTTGTGATTAAGAATCAGTTTAGAGACAAGTGTCTCACTGCTACTTGCAAGTACTCCCAAATACCAAGTACATTCCCCAAAGAATGTTAGTACAAGAAACAATGCTTGGCTCTACAATCCAGTAATGAAGCAGTTTTGAGTCCATACCAAAACATCTGCCTTTGGCAGCAAACATCCAATTTAAACTTAATCAAGTTTTGACTACTAATTTGCATTTTCTTTGCATGAAGCTTGTTTGTAGAGTTACCATATTTGAACTTTAAAAAAAAAAAAAGGGACACTCCATGGAGGGGTAACCCTGCCCGATCTACTCCCTCCACTCCCCACACCCTGACAGCCTCCCACAGAAACCCCAACCTATCCAACCCCTCCCCCGCTCCTTGTCCACTGATTGCCCCCTCCCAGAACATCACACTCTAAGCCTCCCTTCTCCTGGTATCTGACCGCCTCCTCCTGAGAACTCCCCCACCCTAATGCCCCCCTAGGAATCCATCCACTACCTGTCCCCTGATTGCCCCAACCCCTATCCACAACCCCACCCCTGACAGACCCCCAGGACTCCCATGTCTATCCAACTACTCCATCCTGACTGTCCCCTCCCCAGAACGCTCATCTAACCCACCCCGCTCCCTGCCCCAACCCCTCTCCACACCCCCACCCCATGAAAGGTCACCCACAGAACCCTCGACCCATCCAACCCCCCTGCTCCCTTTCCCTTGACTGCTGCCTCCAGAA
>ML677362.1:24084043-24096322 GCA_007922305.1 Dermatemys mawii
CCCATCCAACCCCCCTGCTCCCTTTCCCTTGACTGCTGCCTCCAGAACCCCCGCCCCATCCAACCCCCCTGCTCCCTTTCCCTTGACTGCTGCCTCCAGAACCCCCGCCCCTTCTCCAACCCCTCAGCACACTATCACAGACATGCTGCCGCACTCTCCTGTGGAGCACACAGCCCAGCCCCCGCAACCCCAGAGCACTGCTGGCAAAGTGTGCTGGGCTCTATGGGAAGGGGAGGAGAGGCGAGGAGCTCTAGAGCTGCTGGAGGTCCCGATTCGAGCGGACCGGCCGGTGATCTGAGGCTGGAGGAGGAGGAGAAGGAGCAGGAGCTTTGGAGGCTCCGATGCAAGCAGCTCAATCTGGCCGCCCGCCCTCCTATGCTCTGCATGGGGAGGGAAGTCCCAAACCTTTTTATTGTTTTACAAACTCCACCCCAGGTGCTATTTATAACCCAAAAAACCAGACATGTCCAGGAGAATCTGGACATATGGTAACCCTATTGTTTGAGCCTTAATGACTAAAATATTCTGTAAATAAAATGAGGAAGACTCCGTAGCACCTTAGAGACTAACCAGTTTATTTTGGCATAAACTTCCAATGAAGTGGGCTATAGCCCACGGTAGCTTATGCTGAAATAAGCTAGTCAGTCTCTAAGGTGCCACAAAGTCTTCCTCATCTTATTTATGGATACACACTAACAAGGCTGCTACTCTTAAAATATTCTGAAAATTCTACCAGCTAAGTACAAGGCAGGCCACTCACCCAAGAGGTGGTACCTAGGTCAACAGGAAAGTTCTCCCATCAAGCAAGTACTGTCCACACCAGGTGTTAGGTCAGTTTGACATTGTCATTCAGGAAGTGTGGATTTTTCTTAAGCTTCTCAACAGCAAGTATTCCAAGGACAGTTCTCACTTATATACATCCATTTGCAGTAGTCACAGTAGTTTGTGTTGTCAACTACGTAAGTGACTGCAGAGTAGTCTACACTGGCAACACTAAAGTGCTGCCACGGTAGTGCTTTAATGTGGCTTGTGTGGTCACGGCAGAGCACTTGGCAAGAGAGCTCTCCCAGAGCTCTTTAAAAATAAGCCACCTCCATGAGGTGCATAGCTACCAGTGTTGGTGCACTATCTACACTTGTGCTTTACAATGCTGAAACTTGCTGGGCTCAGGGTGTTTTTTTCACAGCCCTGAGCAAAGAAGTTGCAGTGCTATAAGTTGCCAGTGTAGATGAGCCCTAAGACTCATAAGCTGCATGCTGAATATCCCAAAGCAGTACCATGGTTCTCAACCAGGGGTACGATACGGAAAGCTCTTACAGAGGGTTCATCACCTCATCTAGATATATACCTAGTTTTACAACAGGCTACATAAGAAGTACTAGCAAAGTCAATATGAACTAAAATTTCATACAATTATTTATTTACATACTGCTCTATATAGTATACACGGACATGGAAGTACAATATTTATATTCAATTGATTTTATAATGAATATGAAAAATTACAAAGCAACCATTTAAGTAATAGTATGCTGTGACACTATTTAAGTCTAGATTTTGTAAGTAAGTCATTTAAGTGAGGTGAAACTTGGGAAATGCAAGACAAATGAGACTCCTGGAAGGGGCATAGTAGTCTGGAAACGTTGAGAACCACTGTGCCTAAGCACTAACAAAAAATGTGAATTAAACACACTTTTACTGAAGTAAGCACAGGCATATGTTAACAGAAAATGATAGTTTTTTTTCCTTTGAGCTCCCCTTGTTATAAACAACTCAACTGCCCAACTGTGTTGCAACAACTTTCCTCTGCATATAAAAGCCAGAGCCGGCATTAGGGGGCAGCAAGCAAGGCTATAGCCCAGGGTCCCACACCACAGGGTCCCCTGCAAAGCTGTTGCTCAGGCTTTGACTTCAGCCCCAGGGGGACAGGGTTCTGGGCCGCAGGCTTCAGCCCCACATGGCAGGGCTTTGGCTTTGTCCCCTGGGCTCCACTTAATTTAACACCGGACCTGCTTGGTGGACCCCTGAAAGCTGTTTGCATTCCACCAGGGGACCCTGGACCCTTCATTGAAAACCACTGCACTATAAATACCAATATGCAGTTCTACATTTATTTAACATGCAGATACCTGTTACTTAGCATGCTCACAAGAATTACAGTTAAGTCATTCCCTGTGAAAAGGGATACTCCCACCTTCATTTCAGCAACAAGAAAGTCTAGGAAATAGGCTTTAACACATGTTCATGGTCCTGTGGCTCAGTGGTGGGGAGAGTAAATTCTAGTGTTGCGATAACTATTGCTGCATCACAAGCAGCATGATAACATTTGAAGCCAGTGTAATCTCTCTCTAGAGAGAAGGTATAAAACAGCACTGTTCTCTCTAGCAAGTGTAGAGTGGGCAACTACAATCTGTACCAGCTAAATAAAGTTTCCAAATTGTCTTCAGGAGTAGCCTCAAAGCACATTGCAATTCTCCAAATTGACCTACTGCAATAGGTCAAGTTGGAGATGACAAACTGTGATAAGAGCTGCATCACAGAAGACAGACTCCTGGCCAAGTCTCATACATGAACACACATTCTTGGCCAATACAGATGCCTATACTTCTGGAAGCACCTGTGGACCTCACATCTAGACCTCGTGGTTGTGAAAGAAGTTTCAAAATGTGACTCCAGTGCATCCTAAAGGGTGCTGCCGTCTGGCAATACACCCACTCTGGGTCTCCCCTCCCCAGGGAACCCCCAACCCTCTATCCCCACCTTGCTTCAGTCTAGGGCTACTGCCAGTCATCAAGCCACGGCTGCCTGGACAGATGTACAGTGTGTACTTTCTAAAAATGAAACCTACATCTGAGTTGCAAAGAATATTAAGGCTGTAACAACCAACAAGAATGCATTTTTATGCAGAAAACCATGATTAAATTCAGTCTTCATGAGTAGTGATTAAAATCAAATCCACCCTGGTTTGACCAATATTTGACTAGTCAACTGTTTTGGCCAAAATACTCAACTAAGGGAAAGTGATAAAAAGTCCTGTGGCACCTTATAGACTAACAGATGTATTGGAGCATAAGCTTTCATGGATGAATACCCACTTCATCAGATGCATGCAGTTGAAATATCCAGAGGCAGGTATAAATATTTGTAGGCAAGAATCAGGCTAGAGATAACAAGGTAAGTTCAATCAGGGAGGATGAGGCCCTCTTCTAGCAGCTGATCTGGAGGTGTGAACACCAAGGGAGGAGAAACTGCTTTTGTAGTTGGCTAGCCATTCACAGTCTTTGTGGATTAAACCCATCAGGGGGTCGCGACCCCCAGTTTGAGAACCGCTGTTCTAGCTACTGGCCTAAGAGAAAGGTGGACACCCTACCACCTCCTCTGGTGGTTGTGGGGAGTTAAGACACCTACAGGTGAGAATCTTACGCATCTTACGTGGGGGTTATGTTCCACAGTTAGTGCGTAAAGCAAAAACCGCATAGTTAAAATTACCCTTGAAAGACCCTTAAATTGCCCATAAAGTACAGTTTTGTGTATATGTATTATGATTGTCTACAGCAATCTACAGTACAGGATATAATAGAGAGAACATATGCAAAATATAGTAACATGACATTACAACACACAGAAGAATAAAAAATGAAAACAGTACAGTACCGTAAACCAGAACAGTCACCATTCATCCAACGTACACAGTCCAATGATTAGTTTTCCTCTTCTCCTGACAACACTATTGGGGGGGGAGTCAGGGCTTGATGTCGATCCAGGAGATGATGCGCCACGTTTGAGTGATTGTGAGCAAGCTGTAGACAAAGTGGTTGGCTCTGCTTCAGCTCGAGAACTTGATTGTGTAGACTCCACTGCTGGTGGTTGTTTTTTCTTGAAAAACATGGTGATTGGCAACTGTCGCAGTTGTCTCCTGAGCACCTCAAACATTTCTTGGTACGGTCTCAAAGCATCTGTAATGCTAGGTGACATTGAGGCTTCATTCCATGCAGGGATCATAATCAGAAATTAAATCATTCAAGTGTTTTGCTGCTTGGGGTCACTTCGAAAATTCATGAAGATTCCAACTTGCTGGCTCTTCCTGTCATCTTGGTCTTCTGTAGATGATTTTATCAGTTCCTCTAACTCTTTATTAATCAACGTTTCTCTATGGGCCTCAAGTAATTCTGCAATTTCTTCCTCAAGTTTGTCAACAAAGCCACCACCAGCCTGGCCACCCAAACAATGCATTTCACTTCTTTGTCAATGGTCGGGAAACCCTTAAAATCCTTCACACAGTCTTCCCATAGATTTCACCAACATCCATTGACAGGTTCAGGCTTGATTGTATCACGTACATTAAACAGGTGATGGATGCAATCAGCAATGCCGAAGGACTTCCAACAATGGGATAAGTATCCATAGCAGTAAGGATCCATGAGAATCAAGGCCACGTACACAGGGCTTAAACAGCTTATGACTCCTTGGTCGAGAAGATGGGGGTGGTATTTGGGGGCGGGGGGGCAGCGGAAGGGGGGAGAAACATCATTATGTGCAAACAGGGGTGCCTCAGAGTGGCCAGGAGCATTGTCTATGATCAGCAACACTTTAAAAAAGGTCAAGTCCTTTTTCCTCAACGTACTGCTTGACCTTTATTAGGCTGCCAGAACACAGGCAGATTTTTGTTCTTGCCTTTTAAGGCACTGGGATTTGCATCCTTGTAGAGCAAGCCTGACTTTATTTAATATCCAGCGGCATTGCCAAAGCAACACAGTCAAACCATCTTTAGCTGCTTTGAAGCCAAGGGCTTGTCTTTCTGTTTTTGAAATGTAAGTGCGGGTGGACTTTTCCCCCCCTCAGAAGAGCCCAGTCTCGTCAGCATTAAGAACTTATTCTGGAAGATAGCCTCTTTCCTTGATGATTTTCTTAAATTGTTCAGGGTAGGCTTTTGCTGCTTCTTCATTGGCAGATGCAACTTCACCAGTAGTCTGCACATTTTTGAGGTTGAAGCGGTTCTTAAAACCGTTAAGCCAACCTTGGCTGGCTTTGAATTCCTTCTCATCAGAAGGCTGTCCCTCTTTTGCAGGATGTTTTAAAAGCCTTTTACCCATTGACAGGCACACGTTTACGGTTCATGTCTTCCAGCCATAAGTTTAATGCTTTTCTAGTCTTCCCTAAAGTCTTATCATGCACCTGACTTGTCACCTTAGCAGTTACTGGAGCACTTGATGCCACGGCTTGACGAATTTTTCTCTCGAATCTTGATGGCGCAGATGCTCGATTCATTGTAGCCATATTTACGTGCCACGTCGGAGACTGACATACTGTCTCTCAATAAGTCCAACACATCCAGTTTTTCCTCCAGTGTTAGAACAGATCATCTGGTGCTCAACCGAAGAGAAAGTGAAGTAGCTGGCTTGAGTTTAAGGGCCACGGTTATATGAAAAATCTGTACTGCATCTTTAAATAACTGAGTACAGTAGAATCACACTCAACATGGCAAGAT
The DNA here is from genome assembly GCA_007922305.1 of Dermatemys mawii. NCBI lineage: Eukaryota > Metazoa > Chordata > Testudines > Dermatemydidae > Dermatemys > Dermatemys mawii. The sequence goes on from ML677362.1 coordinate 24,089,532, forward strand.
GTGCACAGTATGAGAGGCACAGTACAGTACTGTATGGAACAGCAGATTCGTGTCTCCCATCTCATGCTCATTCTGGTGCATGTGCTCATTGAGCGGAATGGTGGGCTGAATCATCCACATTATTTAAACTTTTTATTTTAAAAAAGATTTTTTTTAAAATGTTTGTTGTTGTTGGGCGGAATCAGAAGCCATGAGGGTTTTTTTTTGGGGGGGGGGGGGGGCTGTTTGCCGACCACATAAAGCTAAAGTTGCGCAAGATGAAAGCATGTAGTTCCCTTTCATCTTTATTAGCAAAGAGGTGCTTTCTGCAAATGGCAGCCCAAATTTGGATGCCTCTCTCCAAGAAACATTAGGGCTTAGAATACATCCCTCTCATCATCTACCATTGGATGCCTTAGGCAGCTCTCCACCTACTTTGCTGTCTTCTATCTCCTGTTCTAAGGCACCTCTTAATCCCCATTCATTGTAGAGGGAAGCCTAGGCATCTAAAATTCAGGCTTTGTGGACCTCAGTGTTTTTGATTTTCTAGGTGTTACAACTCCTAAGTCCCTTTATTGATCTGGTCCCCAGTATCTCCTTCCCAGATTGGATCGGCCAAGATAGCTAGCTCTCACTCAGAAATCATGTGCTAGACAAGTAGACCCACTACTTCCAGAAATGAGTTTGTTCTCAGAGTTTCTGCCACTACTCGTTGATCTCTTCCCCATCCTCACTGAACAAGGCTGTGTAACTGTACAGGCTAATAGTCCAATCCACATATTGTCTATGAAGCAGAAAGGTAACTTGTAGTACCACAGTAATTTCAGCATTAATCACGGACTTGGCTACACTTGCAAGTTAGAGTGCAATGAAGCTGCCCAGATCGTTCTACCTCATTCCCCGTCCACACGGGCAAGGCATGTAGAGCGCTCTGACTCCACAGCTAGGGCATGCCTGGTAATCCACCTCAGTGAGAGGAGTAACATTTGATGGGCCCCCCTCTGGAGCGCCACTGTGGACTCCTAATCAGCTCTGATTGGCCTCCAGAAGTGTTCCACAGTGCCTGTTCTAGCACTCTGATCATCAGTTTGAACTCTACTGCGCTGCCCCTCAGGTGACCATCAGACTTACCCTTTAAATTCTCTGGGAATTTTGAAAATCCCCTTCCTGTTTGCTCAGCAAGGTGTGGAGTGCTTCTCAGTATCTTTCCAGGTGACCTTGCCTCTACACACCAGGAGATCCCCAGTATGGAGCAATGGCAAGGACCTCAGTGTTTAGAGGAAAGAAGCTGTCCAGCTCCAGCTGCATGCCAGCTGTAAGAATTACACCTTTGGGAAGATATCAAGGGCCATAACCAGAACGCAGTGCATGGTTAAAGTAAAGGAGCTGTGGAATGCCTACCACAAAGCACATGAGGCAAACTGGTGTTGCCGCTCTGACCTGCCGATTCTACAAAGAGCTGGATACAATACATGGGGGTAACCTCACCTTCACTCTGAGGACCGCCATTGACACTTCAGAGCCCAGTCCAACAAGGTGGGAGGAGGAAGAAAGCAGGAGAGAGGGTATTAAGGCAGAGGAAGGATACCCTGGAATCCCTCAAGGCATGCAGCCAGGAGTGCTTCTGGAACCAGAAGGAAGGTAGCCAGTCACAGCAGCTGGTGCTTGGGGAAGGAAAAAAAAAAAAAAATAGGAGTTTTCCAGTAAGGTGTCTTTTTTTCCAGGAAGGAAGTTTTTAGGTGTGTGCTCAAGGCCAGGAAGGTTTGGGCTGCATCCATGCCTAGATACAAAATAAGGCGTTGATGGGCTCTCTCATATTGCAGTAATCAGACTCAGTGATCTCTTTGAAAGTCTCATACAGAACTTGGGCAATGCGCTTGTGTGGATTTATTGGCAGAGCCACTGTAGTCCTTGTCCCAGTCAGGCTAACATGTCCGTGTCACTGTGCTCTGAGGGGCAGAGGTCCATTGATGCACACAGGCAAGCTGCCTATGGGTCAGGGTGGAAGCCACATTGTAGTAGAAGATCCTCCCCTTGCTTCCCCAGTCACCCTCAGCAGTGAGAGATCTTCCAGGACGAACTTCTGTGGAAGTGTTCAGGACAATGTTCAGCATAGGTGCCCCCTGCAGCTGTTGACTCTCCAAGGTACAGAAACCTAGAGGGCAGTATAGCCATGAAACAATCAATCAGTTCCCCCTGACCTTGTGCTTACTCACCACTTTGGGGTCCCCGTGGGATGTGTGTGTTCTTTGGGGTGGGCAAATTCTGCTATTGTGTAGACTGTGCTTTCCCTCCCTAAGTGTGGCGGAATCATTGCTCTGGTGTGAACAATGCTGCCTGTTAAGTGTTGCATTTCTGCCTTTACAAATGCAACCTTGAGATCTCAGCTGTCCGTCTTATCATTGCCAAGAGACTGCAAAGAGTCAGGAAGAGGCCACATAAAAGCAAAGAAGATGTGGTGCATGAAGTAATGCAGCAATCACTGAATGAGAATCTAAAGGAACAGGAGTGGAGGTAGAGTGAAAGGAGGATCCGCCAGAAAAAACATGGCGCTCTCAGAGCAAAGCACAGATTGACTGATCAGCATAATGGAGTGCCAAGCGGACTCTATCCAGGCACTCGTAGCCATGCAGGAAAGCACTACCAAGCTCACACATCCCCTGCAGCCCTTGCCCCAAGACTTTCCACTGTGTCCCCATGTCACCTCCAACCCAGTTCCCCAGCATCCAGGTTCTTACTGCACCCAGCAACCCCCACCTAGCCATGAAAACAACCCTTACCCACTGCACTCAATCCCCACCACCATGCCTTATAGGAGGCCTGCACAACATGCAGCCCGGGGGACACATGCGGCCCGCACAGATGGGGCAAGCCAAGTGGAGGGCCCAGCGGATGGGGGCAGGGCTTTTTGACCCACAGCTGGTTTTTTTTTTTGCAGTAATATGGCCCTCGCTGCTTTCTGAGTTGTGCAGGCCTGCCTTATAGACATCCTGAAGTGCAGCACTCATTACATATACTCAGGACTCCCATCTGGAGGGCTAACAGAACGTACGCAAGTCTGACTGTACTGTTCCCCACCCCACCCCCTTGCCCTTTTTGTATTTGTGGTTTTCTTTCAAGAAATGAATTTTCTTTTCAATAAAGTGTTTTCAAAGCCAAAAAATCCATTTATTATTGCATAAAATAAGATACCTAAGCCCAGAAAAGCAACAGGCACTGCAAGACAGTGTAGCAAACAGATTCCAACAATGGAACCACTGCACTTCACTACCGTGAAGGGCACCAGACATCACTGGTGGCTTTCAGCCTCAAATTGCTGCCTCAAGGCACCCATAATCCTTGCAGCTCCACACTAGGCTCCTCTAATAGCTCTGCTCTCTGGCTGTTCAAATTTAGCCTCCACGTATTGAGCCTCCAAGTTCCATGCCTGAGTGAAGCTTTCACCGTTCCCCTCACAAATGTTATGGAGGGTACAGCACACTGATATCACCGCAGGGATGCTGTCATCAGCCACATCCAGTTTCCCATACAGAGAGCACCAGCGGCCTTTTAAATGGCCAAAAGGGCACTTACTAGTCATTCAGCACTAGCTCAGCCTGTAGAATCACTCCTTGCTGCTGTCCAGGCTCTCTCTGTAGAGTTTCATGAGCCACAGCATTAAAGAGTAAGTGGGGTCTCCAAGAATCATAATGGGCATTTCTGGTCTGGGAAAAAAAGTCCCAGCTTGCAGCTTCCTGAAGAGGCTGGTGTTTCGAAAGATGCGTATGTCATGCACCTTTCCCCGGGCCAGCATGCGTTAATGTCAATGAAACACCCACAGTGAGCCACAAGCACCTGGAGAACCATAGATAAATACCCCTTCTGATTAATGTAATCAGAGGCTAGGTGATCTGGTGCCAGAATTGGAATATGCATCCCATCTATCGCCCCTCTGCAGTTAGGGAAACCCATTTGTGCAAAGCCAGACAATGTCATGCATGTTACCCAGAGTCACGCTTCTTCTGAAGTTGTGATTAATGGCCTTGCAAACTTGCATCAACACAATTCTAAACTGGTTAGCGACCAATCAGTAGCTGTCTGCAGTTGCCAGCTTCCAGACAACAGCCACCTGTTTTTCCACCATCAGGGCAGCTCTCAATCTCATGTCCATGTGCCACAGAGTGGGGGTGAGCTCCTCACATAGTCCCATGAAAATGGCTTCTCTCATCCAAAAGTTCTGCAGCTTTCTACCTCTAGTTATCCCAGACTTGCATGATGTGATCCCACCACTCAATGCTTGTTTCCCCAAGCCTAAAAACAGCATTCGGAGTCCTCAGTGTCAGTTTGGATCTTAAGAAGTAACTCGACTGCCAAATGTGACATGCTAGCAAGATTCGTCAGCATGTTCCTCAGCAGTTCGGGCTCCATTCCCGCAAACCGAAAGGGAAGACAGAGCACAGAGTCCAAAAAAAAAAAACAATGAAAGATGCACCAAACATGGATGGAAGCACAGGGATCGCTGGAATGCAAACTGACACATCACAGGATGTTGGAACAGGACCCAGAATGCCCTGCACCCTACACCTCCTTCCCACAAACCATAGCACAAGAATGAGGTGTTCTGTGGGATAGCTGCCCAATGCCGCTTCAAGTGCTGCAAATGCGACCATGCCAGTGAGCTTGTAGCCGTCAGTACAGACAGACTGCAGCGCTTTCCTGAATGCGCTCTCCGAATGCTGGTTTAACCCAAAGCACTCTACATCTGCAACTGTAGCCAAGCCCTAAGACCACATGGCTCCACCAAGTTGTTCAAAACTCAGAACAGTTACACCTCCTGTGACTTTAGGTGTTTTAATAAAGCAAATAACTTTACTAAACAGCCATGAAAAGGTTTCAAGTGCTCTATCATTGTGAGACTAACCTCTGCCACTAAGGCAGTGTCTACACCAACAACTGAATGACAGAACTTGTCTCTTTCAGGTGTTGACCTGTCTCTAAGAGACAAAAGTTTTGCCGGGAAAAGTGCCAGCATGAAGCACATTGTTAGCAGGCGTGCTCTCCTGCCGACAACTAAACGCCACTTGTCAGGAGTAGAAATTTTTTGTAGGCAGGAGAGCCGAGAAACAGTGGTTACGCTGCATGACTTTAGCAACACAGCCATGTCACTAAAAGCTGTGTAGTGTAGACACAGCTTAACTCTTCAGAAGCCTTCTTCTATTTACATATCACAGGGACACCAGGATTAAGTGTGGGCATCACTATCAAGAATAAAAAGTTACTATCAAATCAAGAGGGACCAAGTCAACTGGACTGTCTCAGTACAATCTTCCAATGCGAAATCCAAGTCTCAACACTAGTATTTTTGGGTCTCAAGCCACCTGGTGTAATACCAGTTGTCACAGTCTAACACAGATGAAGATATTTGTTGAATAAGCTGCCACTTAGTCACTTCTCGGACAAGTGAAGGTTTGAAGAACCCAAGCCTCCACTGCCATCTCAGATACACTTAAGTACATTTACCACACAATGCAGTTAGTAGTTGAATACCACAGATTCAGAGTACATCCCAGATTTAAAGCTAGTTTGGGGAAACAAAATTGAAGTGTCAGGACCACAATGTCAATCCAATTTTTATTACTGAGAAGTGCACTTTCTTCCTTGAGAAGGTCTCTATCAAATTTTACTCTCTCAAGATCTAACAACGTGCTCAGCCAGCCACGCTTATGTACAGATAAATTTCTTCTTACGGCTAGAGAATCTGCACGGGCTCTTCCACAACTGTTATGGGCCTGAAATCTTCAAAAAAAAGTCTTTTCTTGCATCAAGTACATTTCTAAATGCTGTGGTGTCACGGAAATACCAGTACCATCATATTCCCCCCATATTACTGACTGAAAAAGAGCTGTCAAAAACAAACAGTGTATTCTCTCAAATGTCGATTTTCAGGATGAAACTAGCCATATCAAATGATGGAGAGATCCTAAACACCTCTATATCCATTTCTTTTTGTCTTAGGCATACATAATCAAACCTAGTAGACAAAGTGATGTAAACTAAACAGATTATTTAAGTGTTTTATATGCATCACAGAATCAGTAATTTGACATGTATGAGTGGCATAACAAATCCTTAAACATGATCATATTGACCATAAATTGACCTGTTTTTCAAACTCTACTGTAATAGGTAGGTCTCAAGCTGACATGTTTTTTCACTTTTAGACTTCAAAGCCACCAACCAGTCATTGCTATCCAATCAAATCAACACAGTGCTGTCAATATTTGCATTATCCCTGAAACAGTGTCAGATATTGACCTTCATGTCTCCTCGCAGAGGTCACCAGTACAAAGACTGTTAGAGCCTGCAACAGAGGACCACTAAAGACTTAGTTTAAGCAACCAGTAAAGAAGTAGACAAATTTTGTCTGGTCATCTGTTGTCAAACAAGTCACTAATCTTTGGCTACAAAACCCGTAGAAAGTTGAAAGATGTAAGCAGCTATCTATAAAGACCTGATGCTGAATTAGATTGATCTTACTGCCATGGTACCCATTAGGCAAGTATTAAATAAACCGTAGACTGATTTCTGGAGTCCACAAGTCAGTTTAACTTCCAAAAATTAGCAAGAGTTTTCAGACTTCAGCATAAATACACAACAGTCCCACTGCTCTTCAGTTTCAGAATTGTGCTTAAACAAATGCTGAGATGGGATACCCAAAGGTTTGAGAATATAAACTGTGCTAATATAATATAATAGATATATTATAATCTATATAATCTATTATAGATTATAACCTCTATTATAACCTCTATTATAACCTCTATTATAACCTC
>ML677362.1:24096332-24112977 GCA_007922305.1 Dermatemys mawii
ATTATAACCTCTATTATAACCTCTATTATAACCTCTATTATAACCTCTATTATAATAGAATATAAACAGGGAAGTACTTCAAGATATCAGTATCTACCAAAACAGTATGCCCCATTCAAACTCAACCATTTTAACAAGATCTCCATTCTTTATAGCTAGAAAACCCAATATTAGTTCTTATGCTATCCTGAATTTGCAAATGAGCAACAGTAGAAGGCAAATAAGACCTCTTACGTAATCAGCAACAAGCAGAATTTTCAAAGTTCACAAGATCTTATATTTGATGTTACAATGTTGTTTGATGTTACAATGATGTTGATGTCGTAAACAAACACTGACAAAGCTTGGTTACACAAAATAGGTATTCATTCTGAAAGGTGCCTACCTAGTGCTTTTCTTTTAGAGATGTACATACCTTCATTGACACTAAAGTTAACATTAATGATTTTGTAAAATGTTTAAAGGAATAGCTAGTAAATATTAAGGCAAAGTAGTATTTAAAGCTTTACAACAGTTAAGGAATATGGTGCCCTAAATTATTATATCACTAAATAGGCCCAATTTAACAATGCAAAGTAGGACCAAAAGAACAGGCTTCCCCATAAATACTAAGGAGTCTGAACTTTTTTAAAGGGGAGAATTATTCAGAATATCAAAAATTAGACAACCAATTTGTATCCAATACTATCTGAAGGGAAAACCAAGTCTAAGTTTCACTTTTCAAGCCAAGGAGTGTGGCAGCACCCCTATTTGCAGCACCTTTTTAGACATTGAAGTTACTCATTAATTATGACTTGTCACATAAACTAAGATCAAACCAATTCAGTGAAACTTCAAGTGTAGGGTTTTTTGTTTTTTTTTGTTAGTATAGCATCTCAAAACTCACCTGCAATCTGCTCTTCTGTCAGTTGATCAGCCTATAATAGAAAAAATAATGTCATATTCCAGCAAGACAAGAATGAACAGAGATTCACAAGTGAATATGGTTTTGCAAACAAGTATCTGAGCCTCAGTGCCAATTGCATTTCAATGTTCCAGCTTAGTCCTAAAGCTACAGAGCTGATTCAAAAGATAGTCTGTCATTAAGTTACAATACACACCTTGACTACAGCAAGACTAGTCACCAACTAGGTTGTTAAAATGACAGCTAGAAATAACCAGATACTGAACAGGGCTGAATAGAGAGCAGTTAACCTAGGTAAGAGCATACATCCAATTACTAGACTCCTAAGCCATCAAGTCCCCTCTAGACAGTGTTTAGTCATATATCTGTATTATAGTGAAAACCTAGGAGTTTAGTCTCTAAAAATTTAATATGCAAGGTCTGTCCATTGTTCTCTTCCAAGTTCCATACTAGATTAAGATTCAGACTAATGTCTATTTTGAAGAGACTAGAAAAATCACTAAAATAAAATGTTTCCTAAAAGAAATGATCTCAATGGGTCTGTTGAAAGCTTCTTGTAAGAAAGGCTGGTGATCAAATAACCAGCTTGTCCTGAAAGTTACTAGTGATATTTGTATTCAAATGATTTCTATATGACAAGTTTGATTAAAACATCAGTCTTAAATTTTGTATTTTAATATCTTTTGACTTTTGTCTTAGGCACTTGACTCTATTCTGCAGCCTGTACAACTCTGCACCACTATTAGTTTAAAGATGTACACCTCTAAATCTTCAGTTAGTTTTAGTGTTGGGGCCCTACAGTTTGCCAGCAGCAAGTACAAACAGTGTCTCTAAAGCAATTTTCAAAAAAGTTCCCCTTTTGACAGAAAGCAATGGTATAAGTGTAGTAAGTCTAGATGACCTTTAAATAAGCTTCAGACATTTATTATCAGCATTTAGCTGAGGTTATACGGTTCCAATTTAAGGAATATTTCTAGAAATTTACCGATTAAAGTTCTGTTGACAGAAGATTAAGTTAATCTGCAGCTACACTAAACACTTACTGATGTGGCAGATTTTCAGTGTTTCCTCTAATATTTCCCACACATGTGTGGAATGAATTATGTGCACCATCGCTTTAAAATGGGTACATGTAACAAAATTCATGGGCGGGGGGGCTGGAGGGTTCAGAGTTTGGGAGGGGGCTCAGGGCAGGGATGCGAGGGCTCCAGCATGAGGCTCGGGATGAGAGGTTTGAGGTGCAGGAGGGTGCTCCGGAACTGCAGCGAGGAGAGAGGACTCCCCGTAGCAGCACCTGACTCAAGGGGAGAGCACCTCAGGATTGGCACCCTTCCCCCAGCAGATCCAGACTGCAGCTGGGTCCAGGCCTGGTCACCCGAGCCAGTTGGGCTAGGCTTGGTTGGGGCCAAGGAAGGTCAGCCCCCTCCCCCAGCAGGTTGCCAGGCGGGTTCTGAGACACTAAGGCAGCTACTGTGCGGCCACACAGCTTACAGGAAACTTAGCAGGCTTGTATAAAAATTGAGATTTCAGCACTGATTCTCTTATCCCAATTTTTATTGTGTCCACTCATTTAGTGATGTTCATCAAGCTAGTTTTTAAACTAAGAAATGAGGACTACTGTGTGACATTACAGTTTAATATTGCCCTTATCTTCAAACTCATTTCACTTATGAGAACCAAGACCTCTGTCCAGAGATGGATCTACTCCATATATTGCTGGAGAGGGAATGAGAGAATTAGGTAATTTACAGAAAGGAAAATAGAGAACAGTTTCATTTATTCAAACTTTTATTTTGAAGAGTGACATTTTTTGAAAAACTACAACAGGGGATATACCGACTTCTAAAGAGTCCATTTAATCATTATTTATGAATTTGCCCAATTTTCCTGAAGTGCTGGGAAATGATACACAGATTTAAGGGGGGAAGTGGCCTACAAAGTAAATGGACGATGTAATAATGATCACAGAAAAATCAAAAATAGCTGTTTGTTGCATCTATTAAGTTACCTGTGATCATCTCACAGCACTGAATCAAGTCACATCACCTCAGTTTGGCAGAGTAACAGACGTACACTATTTTGTAAGCTTCCCTAGCTACACATACAAAAAGCTATGCAGGCTCAAACATCAGGTCCAGGTTTTTTAAAAAACAAAAAGTATGTACTAGACAAAATTTGGACAGGTTCTGTCATCCAATTCTTACATGGCATATTTTCAAACTCTGGTGCATTACTGTAGTGCCAGTCAAGTTTATAGAAAGCATCCTTGAAAAAAAATTATATAGTTGTGTGCCTTTAGAGTGTCATTCAAACCACATTTACACTACAAAAACAAGCAACACCTTCCCAGTTACTTTTACAGCTCAAACTGAGCAGATATATCACAGTTCTGTCAGATGATTTATACCACTAAACGCTTCACAAACAGGTTAAGTAGTGAGCAAGTCACCCACTAGTAAAGAACAAGTCAGTACCTGGAAATTTCTAAATCCTACCTACTGTTTACCTATTCTGCTCATTTGTTGAGTGTTTTCCCCCATTCCCCTAATTTAAGATTCCCAAGTACTTCCCATTTCTGAAAGTGACCCATGCAAATCATCAAATAGATCACTAGCCAGAACATTTACCCTGCTTGTGGCAATGCTTGAAGTGGACATAAGTTTTGGAATATGAAAGAAACAGGCTATTGAAGCCTCAGATGTATAGTAGTAGAAAGTAAAACAGAGCAACAGAAATGCACTGGAAGTGGGACAGGACTGGACCAACACCATCTGTGGAAGAGCCCAGCTCTGCAGGAACTGCTGCAAAACAGCAACTGAAGGTGTAGTCAGCAAGTCTGCTGCTATATGTCCCCACCAGCCATTCCAGCCAATAAAGTTGAGAGGCATATAGCAGAGTTTATGCCTTCAGAGCTGAAGCTGGAATAGCAGCTACGCAAATGCACCATCACAGTTGCCTTAGAAAGCTTCCCAGTGCTCATACTATGCATTGAGGCCAGTATATATAGACTTTAGGTTATTCACACCTCGCTTCAGGAACACCAATTTACCCATCAATTTGTTCTGAAGGTATGATCAGCCCACTCAGCAAAGATAGTTTCCTATCCACCATTGATAACTGATAAGTCAAATTCTACCTGAAAGCGTCCTCCACACCTGACTTTTCTTCTAAAATATCTTTTAAATATTATTGCTTAAGCTTATCTGTGACAAGGGGATGATTTTTTTTGACTGTAATCAAAAACCTCCAACTTTTCTAATATATTTCAATGCACGCTCTCCTTAAAGTTTTGTTCGAAATTTACAAGCTAGTTTGCTGTATTATCAGATTAATTCTTTTCTGTTAAGCCAGGGGTCTCCAAACTATGGCCCAGGGGCCGGATGTGGCCCGTGGCGTCTATTTGTCTGGCCCCTCACCTAGCATGACCAGGCAGCAAGCGTAAAAAGAAAAAAAAAAAAAAAAATCAGGACAGGCAGCTGGGGGAGAGGGGGTGAGAGAGAGAGAGGAGCCTATATAAGCCCCAAAAATTGGGACATCTGGTCACCCTACCCCCAGTTGAGCAGGCATGTGGAGAGGCTGCCGCTGCACCCCCACACGAGCTGCTGCCGGGGGCCCCATGTGCAGAGGGATGAATGCCCCTGTAGTGTGGCTGGAGGAGTAATGGGGGGGGGGGGGGTGATGGTAGTGGAGCATCTGGAGCAGCAAAGAGGTGAGTGCTCCTGTGGCGTAGCCAGAGGCGCAAAGGGGTCGGCAGGGCACACATCAAAAATCTAATATGGCACTCATCTCAAAAAGTTTGGAGACCCCTGTGTTAAGTACTCAATATTAGAGCTGCAATTCAGCAACCTGTGACCAAAGCAACCAGAGAGTTTAAAGCAAAGACCTACAGTACTCGTAGTACAGTGCACCTCCTGAACAGTGTATACACCCCCTAAAAGTGTAACTGTGTACTAGTTAAGTCAAACCTTGACTATTCTTATCAAGAGCTACACAAGGGAACTAGCCATCCTGTGCTGACTTCCACTGCCTGCTGTGGAATTAGCTTATAACTGTTGAATAGCCAATTCAGAAAAAAGCTAAACAAGCCTCAGAAACAGATGCCATTGTATTCCAGAACTTACCATTTAGGTCAATGGTTCTCAAACTTTTGACATGGTGCCCCTTTTCACATAGCAAGCCTTGAAGTGCCCCTCCCCGCCAATAAATATATTAAAGTGTTTAATTTAACATCATTATAAATGCTGGAGGCAAAATGGGACTTGGGGTGGAGGCTGACAGCTCACAACCCCCCAGGTAATAACCTTACAATCCCCTGACAGGTCCCAACCCCTAGTTTGAGAACTCCCAATTTAGGTGAAATACCTGTTAACTATAACCAGTGCTGACACAGTCATGCTGCTAGGGAGCACAGAATCAGAAACAAGACTGCATACCAATCCAGCTATTACATATATGTTGTCACAGCTTGAGTTGTGGGCAAAGCATTATACACACAGTCTAGTACATTCAATGTGAGTTATACTCAAGTTTAACCAAGTTTGGTCTGTTGGTACTGACCACAACCATACTGAAGATGCCCCCACGTCCCCTGGTCACACCCATCTCTATATTAAGAACTTGCTTGACTCCTGCAAGCTAATTCAATTTTGGTTTGGTAGGAAAAACAGACACTAGCAAAACAAAGTAAGCGTGAAATTCTTTTGTAGCTATATTGCAAACCTATTTCTGATATATGGTATTTGTTCAGCTCTTCTAAAGTAATGGCATATTCTCGAATCTTGTTAAACTAGTGTCTTTCCTCACCAAACAGAAATACTACAGTTACATTTTAACCAGCGTCCTATTTTAGGGATTAGCTTAAAAATCAAACCGATACTCTCCGAAAACAGCTACTGAAATAAAAAGGACTCCTTTGCACTTTAAACTTAATTTTCCTTCAATGAGTCGAGCAGTAATAGACACTTACTAGTATTGCTTTTTCTTATTAAGCAAAGTACTTCTCTAAGGACACATTAGTTACTGTAACTGTACTCAGAACACCCGTTTCTGAGCTTGTCCGGAACACGCCACATGGACAGACCCGCTCGAGCTCGTACGTTAGGGAGACGAGTAAACCTACGGCCAGAGAGGAGCGTCTGGGTGGAAGCCGTTACCGAAACGCAATGAAAACCTGTCGCCACAGGAAGAAAGCGAAAACTTCTGCTGAAAAGGCTCCCGGCGTGAGAACCGCCAGGCGAGCCCGCCCCGGAGCTCTGCCCCAGCCTGGGGACAGATGGCGCGGGGAAGCAGCCCCTCCCCAGCGCCGCGGCAAGTCGCAGGGCTCCGCGGTGCGTTGCCAGCGCTCGCGGCCGGCCCCCCATAAGTCGGGCCACACAAGCTCCAGGAGTGCGAAAGGCGGCTAGTGCCTCCGCTGCCGGCACCCCGCCACCGCACAAGGGCCTTCCCACAAGAAACCGTTATATCCTCCCCCTCCCCACAAGCAACATGGCGCTCACAGCCAACTGAACTGACAGTTTGAATTTTGAATCGGCACCGGTGCCAATCGCTACGGGCGGGAAGATCGGGCGGAGCGCGCGAGTCACCTCTCACCCACCCACAGACCCCAGCACTGCCCCACTGCCACCCCTCTCCACTTCCGCTCCACACGCCACAGCCCCGCGAGGGCTTCTCCCCCCAAGACCGGGACACGGAGCTAGCCCTAGGGGACCCGCAATCCACCCCTCCCCACACACTCACCATGGTGGCTCGGCCTGGCAGTGGGGGTGTACAAGCTCAAAATGAGGCAGCTAATCACTCACTAGCTATCCACTACGCGGCTCGCTTACGGTCACACTGAGCAAAACCTGTTACCCAGTAGAGTCTCATAAACCTCCTCACTCCCCTCCAAAGTCAGTCCGCGCCCCACCCCACCCTCCGTCGGTGAAGTAAGAACGAGATCCGGTTCTCCGCTCTGCTGCCTACAAACCAGGACCCCATCTCGAATCTTACTTGCACTGTTTCCAGGCCCCAGCGGAGGAAAGAATCGGACACGGGAGAGCGGGAGTGTTTCTCTCGGGGGAACGCGGGGAGCTAGGGCGATCATGGCGCTACTTTTCCTGGCGGAGGAACATTTATGAAAGTGTTTCTGACTCTAAACTAGCGCAGAAGGGTGCTGATTGGTGGGTTCGTACCTGCAATGCGTCACATCGGACATGCACAGTCTGGGCTAAAAGCGACGCCCTCCCACTGCACCCCCTGGGGGCGGAGCTTAGAGCCTACATTGGTTCCAGGGTAGGCGGGTAAAGCGGCGTTTGGGGGAGGTCGTGGCGCAGGCAGAGCTGGGCCCTTTGTGACTGCATTGCGGCTCGGTCCCCGCCCCCTCGCCGCAGTTGCTATGGCAGGAGGATACCCTAGCTTCCCTTCCCAGGAAGTCAGGCTGTAGGTTGGGGAGGGTGTGTCAGGCCCACAGCTCTCTTCTCGCAGGCAGGCCTTGCTTATGCATTGAATTGAGGTCGACTAGATACCTCACTCAGGGCTGTGAACAGTGTCATGCCTCATGCCCTGTACTTAGGTTGACCTGCACCATGGCAGATGCAGCCAGCAGCTCTCCAAGGGAGTGGATTTACTGCAAGGGGAAGATCTCTTTAGGTCTGTAACAGGTGTCTACACTACTGAGTCATACAGTGGAGCCCCGCTATACCAAAACAAATGTGACCCATCGTGCTAAATGCAGGGTCACATTCTAGCGGGGTCTCAGTCCCCTGCAAGGCGGGGGCTGCAGCTTCTCTCCCCGCTGCCCAGCAGGGGAGAGAAGCTGTGGCCCTGCATGTGCCAGGGACAGAGAACTTCAGGGCTGCAGACTGCAGCCTGGGAATTCTCTGTGCCACTGCCTCCTTGCCTGCTGGGACAAGGAACTCCAGGCTGCAGCCGCCAGTGTCCCCTGCCCCCGGCAGGCGTGGGGACAGTGGCTTCCAGAGAAGCCACTGCCCCGCGCCTGCCAGGACAGGGGACTCTGGGGCTGCAGGCAATGGTGTCCCATGCCCCTGGCAAGTGCGGGGCTGCGGCTTCCACAGCGAACTCCCGGGCTGCAGTGTGCAGCCCCAGAGTTCTCTGTCCCCGGCAGGTGTTGGGCTGCAGCTTCTCTCTCCTGCTGGGCAGCGGGGAGAGAAGCCCGAGCCCTGCACCTGCAGTCTGGAGTGTTCTGTCCCTCGCAGGCACAGCCACAGCTTCTCTCCCTGCTGCCCAGCAGGGGAGAGAAGGCGTGGCCTCTGCCTGCCGGGGACAGAGAACAAGGACTTGGGAGCCATGGTATAATTGTATTATATTCGGATTCACCTTATACTGGGGCTTCCCTGTAAGTGCAAATGTGCTGGTGTTGGTGGGAATTCCAGAGAGTGAGTCTTGCAGTTACCTGCCTCCTGCCCCTGAGATGAACAGAAACAGCTTCTAGGTCATGGAAGTAGTATTTTAGACTCAGGCAAATGTTACTACATCCATTATGCTTGATTCACATACTCAAGCTTTTCACAACCATAAAGGCAAGAAACTTTTTTTCCTTCTGATGTAATCACATGACCTCAAGGGCTTCGGCTGCAATAGTATCTATGCTTTAATTTGGGTAGAGGTGGAGGAGGACACACAAAGTTAGACACTACAGTAGTAAAAATGTCAGGAGGGTATATATTAATGTTCCCATTCTTGTTGCAACTGCTAGTGCTAGTGAGAGTTAAGCTCTCACAGAACTAAGTGATTTGGCAACAAAATGGTAAATTTAATGTGGATACATATAAAGTAATGCACATTGGAAAAAATAACCCCAACTGTACATACAATATGATGGGGGCTAATTTAGCTACAACTGATCAGGAAAAAGATCTTGGAGTCATCGTGGATAGTTCTCTAAAGATGTTCACACAGTGTGCAGCGGCAGTCAAAAAAGCAAACAGGATGTTAAGAATCATTTAAAAAGGGATAGAGAATAAGATGGAGAATATCTTATTGCCCTTATATAAATCCATGGTGCACTCAGATCTTGAATACTGCGTACAGATGTGGCCTCCTCACTTCAAAAAGGATATACTGGCATTAGAAAAGATTCAGAAAAGGGTAACTAAAATGTTTAGGGGTTTGGTCCCATACAAGGAGCGATTAAAAAGGCTAGGACATTTCAGCTTGGAAAAGAGGAGACTAAGGGGGGATATGATAGAGGTATATAAAATTATGAGTGGTGTGGAGAAAGTGAATAAGGAAAAGTTATTTACTTGTTTCCATAGTATAAGAACTAGGGACCACCAAATGAAATTAATGGCAGCAGTTTTAAAACAAATAAAAGGAAGTTCTTCTTCACACAGCACACAGTCAACCTGTGGAACTCCTTACCTGAGGAGGTTGTGAAGGCTATGACTAGGACATGGTTTAAAAGAGAACTGGATACAGTCATGGAGTTTAAGTCCATTAATGGCTATTAGCCAGGATGGGTAAGGAATGCTGTTCCTAGCCTCTGTTTGTCAGAGGGGGTGATGGATGGATAGCTGGCAAGAGAGAGATCACTTGCTCATTACCTGTTACCAGATATCAGGAATGGCAGTATACAAAAACTTGTAGGAGAACACTCCAACCTCGCTGGACACAAAATTACAGATTTAAAGGTCACCATCTTGCAGCAAAAAAACTTCAATACCAGACTGCAAAGAGAAACTGCAGAGCTGCAATTAATTTGCAAATTTGATACCATCAAAGACTATGAGTGGCTAGCTAACTACAAAAACAACTTTTCTTCTCTCGGTGTTCACACCTCCAGACCAGCTGCTAGAAGAGGACTTCATCCTCTCTGATTAGAGATAACAAGCTGGTTCAGCCTGATTGGACTAACCTTGTTATCTCTAACCTGGCCTTTGCCTCTTATTTATTCCTGCCCCTGGATCTTCCACTGCATGCATCCAACGAAGTGGGTATTAGCCCACGAAAGCTTATGCTCTAATACTTTAGTTAGTTTTAAGGTGCCACAGCACTCTTTGTCACTTCTGCAATTCCAGACTAACATGGCTACCTCTCTGATTCTTAAATATGTAGTTAATTGCCAGACTAGCACCCAAATTTGAATGTGCTTGCCTAAGTTTAAAAACTTTGTTCTTAAGCTCAAAGAAGGGAATGATATTGTGATATAGATTTACCCATATTAATGTATATACTTTGTATATAGCTTATAAATGTATTGTACAAATACTACTACTTTTATTATTCCTATTGTGTAACCCAGAGAGATTGCATTTCATGTCTGTTAGCCAAAGAGACTACTGACTACTTCTGTGTAAACAAGAGAATTTACCTATTCCCTGTGAGCTCTTTGGCTTATAGGCCCTGCTGTCCCCCCTGGAAATGGGATGTACTTCAGGGTCTTGGATAACCAACCTTTCGACTAAAATCTTGAGACTTTTTCCCTCTGAAAAATAAGAATAAATCCCCAGACCTGCCAAATTCTCAGAATGAATGCTTCCTGTATGTTATCTCTCTGTTCAGTTCATGCAGCCACTTAGTCCCATTTTGTCTAGGTCGCAAGGTAACAGAGTAGTTTCATTCTGTAAGTCATGTCTGTCTGCCAACAGCCCTAAAGATGTGCAAGATCACTTTAAGAGGGAGGGCTATGCCCTTCCACTTTTTAATCGTCCCAATTGGTGGGAGGGGACAGGATCTTAGCGGGGGAAGAGGCTGTGTGAGCCAGGCCTCTGGGAAAAGGTGGGAGGAGGGGCCCAGGGGCAGAACCTTGGGTGGAAGGGGCAGTGGAAGGGCAGGGCCTCAGGGAGAAGTGGTGGCATGGGGACAGATGTTTGGGGCGGAAGAGGCAGTGAGGGATGGGGTGGCATGGTTCTAGCACCAGTGGCCTGTCCCCGCCCCTGCCCCCACCCCCACACTATGAGGAAGCTTCTGCCTCACCTGACACAGTTTGTCCCAAAAGCTCAGTGCCTGCTCTGGGGCTGGAAGGAAGGTGATGTCAAACTCATTCTGTGGTTTTGTGTTGCACATCCCAAGTTTCACCTCACTTAAAAACTACACTTTAACACTGCTTGCTTTCAAAATCAGACATAAAAATACAAAAGCCTTACAACACACTATTACTGAAAAAATGCTTACTTTCTCATTTTTACCATATAATTATAAAATAGATCAATTGGAATATAAATATTGTACTTACATTTCAGTGTATAGTACATGGAGCAGTATAAGCAAGTCATTGTCGGTATGAAATTTTAGTTTGTACTGACTTTCCTAATGCTTGTTATGTTGCCTGTTGTAAAACTAGGCAAATATTTAGATGAGTTAATGTATACACTGGAAGACCTCTACATACCCCAAGGAGTACACTTACCCCAGGTTAAGAACCACTGGTTAAGGTATTTATATTATCCCCATTTCTACAGTATCTGAACTCCTCACAGTCTTTAATGTAAATGAGACAAGGAATACTTGTGGCACCTTAGAGACTAACCAGTTTATTTCAGCATAAGCTTTCATGGGCTATAGCCCACTTTATCAGATGCATAGAATGGAACAGAAGGAAGATGTATTTATATACACAGAAAGCAAAAAAAAAGTTGTACATTACCATACCAATTCTAAGAGGCTGTTTAATCTGGATGGGCCATTATCAACAGGAGGAAAAAACCTTTTGTAGTGGATCTCTGTCTGACTTTCTTTCAGCATAAGCTTTTGTGGGCTATGGCCCACTTCATCGGATGCATGGAATGGAACAGAAGTAAGATGTATTTATATGCACAGAAAGCAAAAAAAGTTGTACATTACCATACCAATTCTAAAAGGCTGTTTAATTATGTCTCTAATGAATTTATCCTCACAAGACCCTCATGAGGTAAGGCAATGTTATCCTCATTTTACAGGTCAGGAACTGAAACGCAAATATACTAATATGCAGGAAGTTTGTAGTGGTGCAGGAACTTACGTCCAGATCTAGTGTCCTAACCACTAGACTATCCTTTCTAAATACAGGAACTTTTTCTCAATTATATATTTAGTACCTTATTGTCACATTTAGCATCCCTCAGGAAAAAAAAAATGCATTGGCAGTATCACAATTCAAGCAACTACTCCTGTATTTCCCCTCTTTGGTCCACCCTGGGCCCTCGTTCTTGGCTCCCAGCTCCTCAGTTGTCACCTCTCTTAGGTAGAGACCCATGTCTGTCACTCCTCCTGTTTTTTTCAGGAAGCATGGTTCACTGCCTACACTGTGATAATCCCAGCAAACCAGACTACCTAAACAGACCTGCATTTGCACTTTGCTTTCTCTCTAAAAACTATAAACAGCTGTAATGGGCCACAATACAAGTTATCACAAGCTATTTATAAGCAAACACATTTATTCGTAAGATGAAAGCATTACAGAGAACATGTATTAAAAACAATAAAAGCCGTATGATGCACCGCATAATGCTTTATAGAAATATGCTTATGAGGGTAAATATGACATAACTGGAATATATTTTATGCTAGATATGCCATGTAACATATCTTTGCAAAGGTTATGTTCTTCTGCATGTATTCATCCTATTCATATGCATGTATCATTTTTATATCTGAAGTTATGAGTTTTGGCTCTATGCTTGTATTTAAAGTATTTGCTGTAGAAAGCATCTAAGGCCTTGGTTACACTGGCACTTGATAGTGCTATAAAGCTGCCAGGAGCACTATAACTTACTATCCACCCAGACTGGCGAGGCAGGTAGAGCGCTATAAGTCCGCGATTGTAGCAGTCCTGGTAATCCACCTCTACTCGGGGAATAATGTAGCACAATGGTGCCAATGTGGACACCCAATGAGCCGTGATGGCCTCCAGCCTGTCCCATAATTCCTGTTCGAGCCACTCTGGTCATCACTTTCAAACTCTTTTGTCCTGTCCTCAGGTGAACAACCGTCAGACCCACCCTTTAAATTCCCTGGCAAATTTGAAAATCCCCTTCCTGTTTGCTCCAGCCAGGCGTGGAGTGCTCTCAGTTCATCTTTGCAGGAGATCATTCTACTTGACCATGCCTCCACGCTCCAGGCAATCCCCAGCATGGAGCAACAGCAAGGTGCTGGACCTCATCAGTGTTTGTGGGGAGGAAGCTGTCCAGTCCCAGCTGTGGTCTAGCTGCAGAAATTATGATACCTATGGGCAGATATCATGGGCCTTGACAGAAAGAGGCCGTGAGTGGGATGCTGTGCAGTGTCGGGTAAAGGAGCTTAGGAATGTGTATCGCAAAGTCCATGAGGCAAACGGCCGCTCTGGAGCAGCCCCGACAACTTGCAGATTTCACAAGGAGCTGGATGCGATACTTGCAGGGGGGGATCCTGCATCCACTCCATCAACCACCATGGACACTTCCGAGCCCACCAGTGCAAGGTGGGGGAGGAGGAGGAGGCAGCAGCAGCGGTGGCGACCCAGAGCACGGAGGACTCTCTGAAAACCCAGGAGGCATGCAGCCAGGATCTCCTCTTGAGCCAGGACGAGAGCAGCCAGCTGTAGTGTCCGGTGGTTGTGGAGGACCGAGCAGCAGAGGAAGGCGCTGGTAAGCTACTTTTTTATTGGGATGGCAGGAACTTTGTGGTTTCAGGCTACTTGGGTGAGGATGGAAAGGGATGCTTGCATGCATGCCTAGATGTGGAATAGCGCATTGATGTTGTCTATCACATCGTGGTAATCTGCATCGGTGATCTATTCAAAGGTCTCAGCCAGAACGTGAGCAATGCACCTGAGCATGTTTCTTGGGAGAGCCAGCATGATTCCTGTCCAGGTCAGGTTCACCAGTCCCCGCCACTGTGCTGCGAGGGGCGGGGGGACCATTGCTGCACAGAGGCAAGCTGCATATGGGCCTGGGCAGAACCTGCATTGCATTAGAAGGCCCTCCCTTTCTTCCTTGGTCACCCGCAGCAGCGAAATATCTTCCAGGACGAACTCCTGCAGAGATATGCATTGAGGCCATCTTAAACTTAGTTGAACGTGCTGTAACACCTCTTGGTACTGGAATTTCTGTCAAGAAAGTATGCATAGGCTGATCTACTTTGACATTCTCCAGTTGGAAACTGACTGATCCTAAGTAGTATCCCTATGAAGTATTAATAATGTGATTATATTACAGGACAATTTAGTTCTGTCTAGATGATAAAAAACAAACAGTTACCTACCTCTCAAGTTTGCGGATGACGCTAAGCTGGGGCGGGGGGAGAAGAGGTAAATATGCTGGAGGGTATGGATAGGGTCCAGAGTGACCTAAACAAATTGGAGGATTGGGCCAAAAGAAATCTGATGAGGTTCAGCAAGGACAAGTGCAGAGTCCTGCATTTAGGAGGGAAGAATCCCATGCACAGCTATAGGCTGGGGACTGACTGGCTAAGCAGCAGTTCTGCAGAAAGGATCTGGGGATTAGTGGGAAGAGAGGCTTAATTGCCTTAAATAGCTTAATAGGTTCCAGAGATCACTCGAAGTGCTGTATTGTTACTACCCGTTTACAATGGAGCTAAAGCGGAGTACCCAATATGCTATAGCTGTTAATCCTCTGGCAAGGAGGATTACCAGGACCAGTATAACTGTGAATTTATAGTGCTCTACGTGCCTCACCAGTCTGGATGGGTAGTGAGTTATAGCGCTCCCAGCGGCTTTATAGCACTATGAAGTGCCAGTATAATCAAGCCCTAACACGGCTACTGCTCTGAAACCTGACAACATATAATGTACTTCATCCAGAGCACTAAATATTCCAATAACTATGTGAGTGAAATGAGACAATCACTATGCTTTCAAATGAACTCACACAGAAAAATAAGACAAAAACATCCTATCACCTGTGTGGGTGAACACTTTTCACAAAGGAATCACTCTTTATCTGATTTCAGTCTATGTTCTCAGAGGAAACCTGCACAAAAGACTGGCCTGGGAGTTTAAATTCACAACTTTGCTAGACACTAAAAATCATGGATTAAACAGAGACACTGGATTTATGGTTTATTATGAGACTCTCCTTCCACCCTCCCCACCCCAAATGATTGGAGTGATATTAACTAACCACAAATGGTCCCTTGAAATATGTGTTTACTACTTTTACTAAACAATCTGTTCCACCTTGTACTTAGCTGTGACACTGACTACATTTCCCAGATTTGAAGAAGAGCTCTGTGTAGCTAAAAGCATATCAGCTATCTCTACACTGTCACTTTCAGTACAAAAACTTAAGTCATTCAGAGGTGTGAAAAAACGCCCACCTGACCGACAAAAGTTTTAGCACTGAGAAGCACCTGCATCGACAGTGCTTTACCCCAAGGAGCTGCGCTCCTGGTGATAAAGGTACAACCATTCATTAAGAGTTTGTTTGTTTTTTAAATAAAAATCACTGGGAAAGCTCTTCCCCCGCAATAAAGCATGACTACATTGCCCATGTCATAGTGCTGCCATGACTGTGCTGTAATGTGGGCAGTGTAGACATTCCCTCTCTCAGCACAACAAGTTGGTCCAAAGATGTTACCAACCTCACCTTGTCGCTCTGTTCTGAAATTGTTGCTCAGCAGTGACCCCTCTGATCAGATAAGTGGCAACATTGATTGAACCTGAAAGAAGTCCTACCCCATCCATTGATTTGTGCCTGGAAAAACAGTTATTTAGATATTGCTGGAGGCAGGACTTCAGTTCTCATAAAGTATTTCCCAGAGCCTCCTCTCACACACTCCCAACATGCTATAAAAACTCCAGAGCCAAGAGGGGGCACTTGGGCCTCCAGGCTTCAGTTGCTGGGCTGCAGGGAGCTCAGGGCTTCTGCCCAATGGTAGGGTTAGGGGCAGAGTAGCAGGGCTCTGGGCTTCAGCTGCAGGAAGGAGGCCCTTGGGGCTTTAGCCCCACAGGAGAGGTCCCCAGATCTTCAGCCCCATGGGGATACACTGAGGCTTTATGTCCACTGAGGTCACTGGAGCTCAGGTCTTCACTCTATGGGAAAATGCTGGGGTGTGGGGCTTCAGCTCCATGCGGGGAGTGGGAGTACTAGGGCTCAGGGCTTCAGCCCCATAGGTTTGAAAATATTTACTGGAGAGCTCCACTCTGGACAGCTCCAGCTGAATTTAAGCCCTGGCTGGAGGTGTAAGTAGGGGGAAATAGCCATGTTCAGGGCTCTAAGAGGAGCATATAAGGCACATTTAAAGGGAGGCTGTCATGCCTAAAAATCTTACATCAAAAGTTGATTTTCCTCATGTCGCTTTCAGTACAAGAAACACCCCTCTCCCCATTGACTATTATTGACCATATCATACCAGTGGCTATTTTTCAATATGCTGTAAACTTTGAATTAAAACAGCACAGCTAAAACATACAATCTGACCCATTGTAGCTGGTTGAGCACTCACTACCACAGCACCTCCTAATGGTCATCCAGGAATTAGCTCTTGTCAGCCTCAAAGCACCTGCTGCACCTGGTTTCTCCCTACTAGTACCTGGTTCCTCATCAGTCTCTACCACTGTACTTCAGGTCCCTTTATCTTGGGGGTGTTGCCCCACAGCAGCACCCCACACTCTGGGTCTCCCCTTCTAAGGGAACCCGCACCCCTTATGCCCACCTTGCCTTCATCTAGCCTCCTTTCTATTGGGAAAACTGTACTCTGTAATGGCCATTCATCATTAGCTAGGGAGGTGGACCTGCCATCTTTCTAGCCCCAGCTGTCTCCCTGCAGCCCCAGTACTTTCCTAGGCCTTCCTGCTAGGCGTGAGCTCCAAAGATCAACCGGCCCCTT
>ML677362.1:24112987-24202583 GCA_007922305.1 Dermatemys mawii
CTAGGCCTTCCTGCTAGGCGTGAGCTCCAAAGATCAACCGGCCCCTTCCCCACCACTGCTCTGGGAAGCAGTGATGGGGAAGGGGCTGGTTGATCTTTTTGAAAGGTCTCTTTCCCAGGCAGTTAAACCCTTTTCACTCCAGGACGAGAGTGAGACTCTCCCAGCTCTCTACTCACAGCCCTCTTATCAGGGCCACCTGTGCCCTGGTTGAGCTGGCCACACCTGTGACCAGTTCCCCAGCCAGCTTCTCTCAGCTGCTCTCACTCGTTCTTTCCCAGGAGCAGGGTAACTGCCCTGCCTCACCCATGTTAAACATTTTAGAACCCTTTTTAATTGCCCTGAGAAAATTGGTCAGGCAAACAATTCAATAATACTATTTTTTTAAAAAAGTTTTCTTGTTGCTGTGGGAGCTGTGCTGCTATGAAAGGTGGGAGGCTTTAAAGAAGTAGCACCAAGTCACTTTGTCCCTAAGCTAGAAAAGCAATGAAATATATGTTTGAAGTCAGTGGCACTTCCTGCTGAAAGTTAAGCTTGCGTTTAAGTACTTTGCTGGAGTGGGGACTTGGACTGTAGAAATGGCCTAACCTCCAGGAATGCCCTGGGAGATATTCAGAATTTCACTCCAGGTTTTAAGACATCTGCAAGATTGGTGGCACATATCCCTGATCCATCACATGCGAGGCAATTTCTGCCACTTTTTCAACAGGATGAGTTAGGAGAACTCAGAGACTGTAATTCAGGGAGGGGAAGAAGGCTCCTTGCTCCCATTTTCCTGAACATCTGCACAAAAATTAGACATGATATGACCCTTAAATTTGTTTGCCAACTGGTGGTGTCTCTCTCTTTGGTTATGGCTACTAAAGAGCATTTATGTTTAAATGGGAGACTAAATGAATAGATACATTTGTCCCACACCTCTCTTATCTGCAAGCACATGAACCCCTTGCACACAAAGCTTATTACAAGCTAAAGTGTGGGGTACCCTTGTTGAAACATTGGCAGCACACCAGTGTTTACAACTGGTGTTCCTGCTGCTTGCTTTGACCAGTTACAGTTAGGGACAGTGTAGCGAGGGGGCCTGGCCTCCCTCGGAGATGGACAGAGGGACAGCTGTGAGTCTCCCCTCTCCCGTGGACAGAGATGGGACACCCACACTCACCCTCCTGGAAGCAGAGGCTCAGGACAGGAATCAGAAGTATGAAGGGCCAGCCTTCCAGTTCAGTTAGAGAGGGGTCACTGGAAGAGGAGGAGGGACTGCAGGGCCGGTGCAACCACTGGGCGAACTAGATGGTTGCCTAGGGCACCAAGATTTGGGGGGTGCCAAAAAGTGGTGCCCTGCTGGGGGCTGCTCCTGGCCTCCCCTGTCTGGGACGCCGAGCAGCCCCTGCTGCACCAGGGCTTCCCAGGTGGCTGGCGTGGCTGCCTGACTCTGCAGGGAGGAGCTGCCTTCCAGAGGCACCCAGAGCGTGGCGCTTGCAGCTGTGGCAAGTCCCAGGAGCTGGTGCGGCGTGCGCAGGGGAGCAGAAGCCCTGCAAAGGCCAGGTTTGGAGATGCCCAGGGGCCTGGCTCCATCAATGTTTGAGGCCGGGTCTCCCCCCGGCCCCACCTGCCACCCCCTGCGTTTGCTGCCCTGGCACATTTCCCTGAGTCCGGGAGCAGCGAGTCCCTGCCTCTCCCCTGCAGCTCCATGCTGACTCCCTAAATCCACTACTGCCGCAGGGTCCTAGTGCCCCCAACCACTATGGCAGACTGACCTGGCCCTGCCCTTCCTCCTCAAACCCTTTCCAGCAGGACTCTCCACCAGCATAGGGGCCCCCTCGCCTGCAGTCACTGCTCCTGTCCCACGCTGGACAAGGGGCAGCCCCATCCTCCACCCCCAATGAGGCTACAGTGAGGGGCAGCATCAGGGGAGATGCATGCAGCCCACCCATCTGGCACCCACCACAGGGGAGGTGAAGGAGATTCTTGGACCTGAGAGTGGCCCTAGGAGCACATGCAGTGACAATGGTGGGGGTGAGTGTGCTGCCGGAGGGGAGATGCGGGACCCCACCCCAGAGCTTGTTGCTGCCAGTGGGGAAAGGGCTGGGGAGAGTCCTCCTCTCTGGCCCCAGTCTTGGGGCAGCCTGCCTGCACCCCAAACTCATCCCCAGCCCTGCCCCACCCCAGAGCCCACACCCCCAGCAAGAACCTGCACCCCAACCCTCTGCCCTAGCCCTGAATCTCTAACACCCCAAACCCCTCATCTCCAGCCCCATCCAGAGCCCTCACCCCCACCCCAACACTCTGCCCTTGCCCTGAGTCTCTAACACCCCAAACTCCAACTCTCCAGCCCCAGCCAGAGTTCTCAGCCCCCACACCCTAACCCTCTGTCCCAAACCTGAACCCCCTCCTGCATCATGAACCCCTCATCCCCAGCCCCACCCCACAGTCCTCACTCTACATCCTAACCCTCTGTTATAGCCCTGAGCCCCTTTCCAGACCCTCATCCCCAGCCCCACCCCTGCACCCATCCCTGCACCCCCTCACTCCGCCAAACTCCCTTCCAGAGCCTGCACCCCTCCTGCATTCCATTCCCCTGCCCGAGCCCAGGGCCTGCACCCCAGACCTCCTCCCCCACCAAAACTCCCTCTCAGAGCCTTGGGCAGCTGGGGGGAGCAGAGTTTGGTCAGGGTCGGGTTCTGGGCACCACCAAAATTTCTACAAACCTGCCACCCTGGGTGTGGCAAGGGGTCAGGGCAGTCAGGGAGCGGGGGGTTTGGATGGGTCAGGGGTTCGGGGCAGGGGCAGTCAGGAGGCAGGGGTCTGGAGAGGGGCTGGGGCAATCAAAGGACAGGAAATGGGGGGTTAGATGGTTCTGGGATTCTGTGGGGGCAGTCAGAGGTCAGGGAGTGGTTGGAGAGGTGTGAGAGTCCCGGCGGTCTGTCAGGGGGCGGGGGTGTGGATAGGGGTCAGGGCAGTCAGGGGGCAGGTAGGGGAGGAGTTCTAGGGTAGCAGTTAGGGTGGGAGGGTCTCAGGAGGCAGAAGTCAGGGCCAAGGAGAAGGGAGGCTTAGCTACAGGGTAGGATCCCAGGGGCAAGTTAGGGCATGGGGGCCCTGGGAGGGGGTGATCAGAGGACAAGGAGTCAGGGGGTGGTCATAGAATCATAGAATACCAGGGTTGGAAGGGACCTCAGGAGGTCATCTAGGCCAACCCCCTGCTTAAAGCTGGACTAACCCCAACTAAATCATCCCAGCCAGGGCTTTGTCAAGCCTGACCTTAAAAACCTCTAAGAAAGGAGATTCTACCACCTCCCTAGGTAACACATTCCAATGCTTCACCATGCTCCTAGTGAAAAAGTTTTTCCTAATATCCAACCTAAACCTTCCTCACTGCAACTTGAGACCATTACTCCTTGTTCTGTCATCTGGTACCACTGAGAACAGTCTAGATCCATCCTCTTTAGAACCCCCTTTCAGGTAGTTGAAAGCACCTATCAAATCCCCCCTCAGTCTTCTCTTCTGTAGACTAAACAATCCCAGTTCTCTCAGCCTCTCCTCATAAGTAATGTGCTCCAGGCTCCTAATCATTTTTGTTGCCCTCCTCTGGGCTCTTTCCAATTTTTTCACATCCTTCTTGTATGTGAGCTCCAAAACTGGGTACAGTACTCCAGATGCGGCTTTACCAATGTTGAATAGAGGGGAACAATCACGTCCCTCGATCTGCTGGCAATGCCCCTACTTATACCACCCAAAATTCTGTTAGCCTTCTTGGCAACAAGGGCACACTGTTGACTCATATCCAGCTCCTCATCCACTGTAACCCCTAGGTCCTTTTCTGCAGAACTGCTGCCTAGCCGTTCAGTCCCTAGTCTGTGGCAGTGCATGGGATTCTTCTATCCTAAGTTCAGGACTCTGCACTTGTCCTTGTTGAACCTCATCAAATTTTTTTTGTCCCAATCCTCTAATTTGTCTAAGTCCCTCTGTATCCTGTCCCTACCCTCCAGGGCATCTACCACTCCTCCCAGTTTAGTGTCATTGGACCCAGAGTTGGGGGTTGAGGGTTCTGTGGGGGGCAGTTACGGGGGAGGGAAGTGGGAGGGAATGGATAGGGGCGGAGGCTACTTCCCCCCCACCATGGAGTGTCCTCTTTTTTGAAAGTTCAAATATGGTAACCTTACCCTTCCTGCCCATGCTGCAGCCTGGCGCCCCCCCTCCTTGGAGGGGGCCTCCTGTAGCAGATGCATCGTGGGCACTGGCTCCATGGGCCCCCTGGTTCCTCACCTCACCATGCTCAGGCTCTGCGGCTCCTGGGCGTGTGAGCTGCCGCCGCCGCTGTCCCTCCCAGAGCAGGCTCAGGGCCCTGCGCCCCGGCCAGGGGATGCTTGGCCTCTGAGGGCAGCCCGTTCCCGCCGTGCCCAGATGCTTGCCATGGGCAAGGACCAGGAGTGAAGGCAGAGGACATCGGCATGGTGCAGAAGCTGCTGCAGCAGCCCAAGCCCAGCAAAGCCAGTGAGTGGATCCGCAGCTTGGGGCAGAGGGCCCCTGGGGTGGGGAGGGCTCATGGGGGGCCTGTGCACCTTCCATGGGAGCTCAGGGGGCAGGGAGGAGGGAACCTGGTCTGGAGGAGCAGCCCCTGGGCATGGCTGGCCCCTGGGGTCTATAAAGATTGGTTGGGATTTGCCCCTCAATGAGCCGATGTGCAAGGGGGAGGCGTACAAGGTGAAAGTTTTGCCTAGGGAGCAAAATATCCTTGCACCGGCCCTGAGGGACTGCCAGAGCTGCCCCTGGAGACACTGAGGAGTTGCTGGGACTGCTGTTAGATGATTACCCCAATGAGACAGATGATGACACGGGAACCACGCTAACCCCCTTGAATGGGAGTGTAAGAAGTAGCCCAGGGAAGATGAATAGGGTTTGACTGTGTTGCTGACTGATAGCCAGTCAGCATGTTGTGGCTGGATTTCCCCATTGACCCACTCTGCCACTCTTAGAGCCCTGGCCTGGGATGCAGTAGAGTTGGGTGGGTCTATGTCCCCCTGTCATCCCACCCCTGGCAGCCTCCCCACCACCAGCCAAGAGGCCTGCATTTGTTGGCAGTCTGCCAGAGCCATCTCACCGCCTGTGGGGAAGGTTGCCATAAATTCCACCATCCCTGGAACTGACAGCTACCTGTGACTGGACATCATCATCACCAACGAGGACCAGAAGAAAATCATATAAGATTAGAGTTGGAAAGGACCTCAGGAGGTCATCTAGTCCAACCCCCTGCTCAAAGCAGAACCAGCATCAACTAAATCATCCCAGCC
This sequence comes from Dermatemys mawii, assembly GCA_007922305.1. Lineage (NCBI taxonomy): Eukaryota > Metazoa > Chordata > Testudines > Dermatemydidae > Dermatemys > Dermatemys mawii. The sequence continues at coordinate 24,118,273 of ML677362.1, forward strand.
AGGGCTTTGTCAAGACGGGCCTTAAAAACCTCTAAGTATTGCATACCTCCATCCGTAGATGTGGCTTCAACAGTGCCAAATAGAGGGTAATCTGCTGACAGTGCTCCTACTAATGCAGCCCAGTATGCCGTTAGCTTTCTTGGCAACAAGGACACATTGCTGACTCATATCCAGCTTCTCATCCACTGTAATCCTCAGCTCCTTTTCAGCAGAACTGCTTCTTAGTAAGTTGATCCCAAGCCTGTAGCAGTGCATGGGAATCTTCCCTCCTAAATGTAGGATTCTGCACTCGTCCTTGTTGAACCTCATCAGATTCCTCTTGGCTCAATCCTCCAATTTATCTACGTCACTTTGGACCCTATCCCTACCTTCCAGAGTATTTACCTTTCTTCCTAGCTTTGTCATCTGTGAACTTACTGAGGGTGAAATCTATCCCATCATTAATAAAGATGGTGAACAAAAATGGCCCCAGGACTGACCCTTGGGGCACTCCACTTGGTACCGGCTGCCAACTAGATACTGAGCCATTGATCACTAACCATTGAGCCTGACAATCTAGCCAGCTCTCTAGCCACATTATAGTCCATTCATCCAACCTATACTTCTTCAACTTGCAGGCAAGAATACTGTGGGAGATCATATCAAAAGCTTTGCTAAAGTCAAGATATATCTCGTCCACTGCTTTCCCCATCTCCACAGAGCCAGTTATCTCATCATAGAAGGCAATCAGGTTGGTCAGGCATGACTTGCCTTTGGTGAATCCATGTTGACTGTTCCTGATCACCTTCCTCTCCTCCAAGTGCTTCCAAAATGGATTCCTTGAGGATCTGCTACATGATTTTTCCAGAGACTGAGGTGAGGCTGATCAGTCTGTAGTTCCCTGGATTCTTCTTCTTCCCTTTTTTAAAGAATGGCACCATATGCGCCTTTTTCCAATTGTCTGGGATCTCCCCCGAATGCCACAAATTTTCAAAGATAATGGCCAATGGCTCTCCAATCGTATCCGCCAATTTCCTCATCACCCGCAGATGCATTGGATCTGGACCCATGGATATGTGCATGTCCAGATTTTCTAAACAATCCTTAACCTGTTCTTTCATCACTGTGGGCTGCTCACCTCCTCCCCATACTGTGCTGCCCAGAACAGCAGTGTGGGAGGTGACGTTGTGGTGGATGTCACAGTGCCGTTTGAGAACAGGACCTTAGCCTTCCACGATGCCTGAGCTCGAAAGGTGGAGAAATATGCCCCTCTGATTGAAAACTTGAGAGCTAAGGGTTACTAGGTCCAGACACACACTGATCATTGGCGCCTTATGAGCACAGGACCCCAGTAATAAAAGAGTCCTGAGAGAATATGGAATTGGTCAAAACTACACTCAGCTGATGCGGCAACTCTTGGTGTCAGACGTCATCAGGTGGTCAAGGGGCATCTACATAGAACCAATCTCTGGGCATTGGCAATACCAGGAGGGATGAGATGGAGTGCTGATGGAGAAGCGGAGTCAGGAAAATAAATATTTTTCTCATGGATTGTATTTTCTAAATGGACAACCAACCTAATTCTTAATTTCTGAGGGATAATCCCCACTCATTTATATATTTTGCTTTCCACAACCAAATCTCTGTACAACTTTTCATGAGTGATGTACCTGAGTATTCGGATTCTAATATCTAAACTGTATAGTTAAATCTATTCACCTATATTTGGGCTATTGCTGATTATGCACTCTGTGTATCATTAGACTTTTAAAAACTAACTTTGTATATGTGGATAATGTAAGTACTATATCTGGATGTACAGATACTCTTATCCTAACCTATGTATTATATAATTAACATTAGTTTTAATAAAATTTTTAAATCTGTTAAATCTTCTAGTAAGATACCATAGACTTTTCTCTCCTCTCACACCACTGAAGTCAGTAGAATTACCCATGATTTAAAACAGATGTAAATGAGAGGACAGATCGTTGTATGGGAATAAGCTCACTGAACTCTACTAGTTGACTGAATAATAGCTGGCAGCCTAAAACACCCCACCTTGTCAGCCATTGTTTACCCTGCTGGGAAAAGGTGAAGTGGATTCTTTAGAGACCAACTCTAGGGTGTGGACTGAGTAGTTAGTTTTAAATTGGGAACTTCCCCAGCAGCTGTCAGGGTATGGACAGCATGGTAAGAGGATGGGATCTTCCACCAGGGAGATCCTCCCATCTATTCCCTCTCCTTCTTCCTGCAAAAGTGCTGTGTAAAGCTGCTCTGCAGGCTACTTCAGCCACTGGGATGGGGCTGGGGGAAAGGATGAGAGAATCCCTCCCAGACCCACACTCCCAGAGCTCCCTACTGTGCAGCAGAAATGCATCAGTTCCAGCAGGGACTTTTTGCATCAGTGAAAGAGGGGGCCTGATTTAGCCTTAAACAAATTAACCTTCATGCTGAAGACATGAGTTGGAGTCTCAGTTAGTTTGTAAGTATATTATAAGTAAGGTAAATCAGTGAAGGGGTGGAGTAGGAGCAGTGTTACGTTAACTCTTAATTTTGGCTATATTAAAAATAATGTTAGCATAATGTTTAGGTTATATGTAGATTAGGAATGGGATCAGATTCACTGACTGAAAAAAGTCGGAGTCAAATCTCACCCCTTACTAAGTTGTCTGTAAGTTTGGGATGCTTGGTCTTACACTATTTTTACTACACAAAGACTGCAAAACTTTTGGGTTCTTTCTTAAACAATAATGCAAAATAAAAGGAGTAACTAAAATTTGACTAGTCTATAAATTACCATGTTTTGCAACAGCAGAAATGCATAATCAGGCCATTTGCTGGCAGACATGCCAAACGTGAAAAAAATGTAAAAATTGGGCTTGGTTTTGGTTTAATTGGTTTGTAAGTTGCTTGTTGACTAGTTTTGGGCTTGTGGCTTGTTGCTTTTTAAAAAACATTTTTTTTTATCAGCTCCCAGCAAGCTGGAGCAAATGTGGGGCAAGCAGGAGTAAGTGGGGAGAAAATCAGGGATGCACAGCGGGACCACCACAGTCCCAGACAGCACGCCAGGGGGAATCAAGTCACAGAGAGTGGATTTCTTAGGGATTGACTTGTTTTGGCCTTGTTTTGAAATGGGATTAGCTTGATTTTTGGCTTACTGTGTGTAACACACAGTTACACACACACACAGCCAGCAGGGACACACACATACACACACTGAGTGAGTTACACACACACACAGCCAAAGTAAGTTTGGCTTATTGTGAAAGATTATTTACTGCTTGAAAGTTGGCAACTGTTTGGTGTTGAAAATTAAAAGGCACAATGCAAATCCTAACACATACAAGGAATAATGAGGAGGAAGATGATGAAATATATAGGAAGATTAAATAATGCTTTAAAAATAGCTATGCAATTATCATATAGGATTTCAGGTTTCAGAGTAGCAGCCGTGTTAGTCTGGATCTGTAAAAAGAACAGGAGTACTTGTGGCGCCTTAGAGACTAACACATTTATTTAAACTTAAGCTTTCATAGACTACAGCCCACTTCATCGGATGCATAGAATGGAACACACAGTAGGAGGATTATATATATATATACACATACATACATATATATATATATATACACACACACACACACAGAGAACATGGAAAGGTGGAAGTTGCCATACTAATTCTAAGAGGCTATTTAATTAAGATGAGCTATTATCAGCAGGACCCCAGTGGGTCATTACACAAATTGAATCTACTTCCCTATGTTAAGTATCCTCAGACCTTCTTGTCAACTGTCTATTATGGGCCATCTTGATTATCACTACAAAAGTCTTTTTTTTTCTCCTGCTAATAGCTCATCTTAATTAAATAGCCTCTTAGAATTGGTATGGCAACTTCCACCTTTTCACGTTCTCTGTGTTACATATCTTCCTACTGTATGTTCTATTCTATGCATCCGATGAAGTGGGCTGTAGCCTATGAAAGCTTATGCTTAAATAAATTTGTTAGTCTTATATGGGATTTCAGTTAACCTGAAATTAGACTCTCCATAGCAGAAGACTAGATATTTTTGTGATTAGTTTAAAAAGAAAAAGTAAAGTATTTTCCTTATGCAGTTTATGTGGAAATAGTTTAGACTTGGAATTTAAGCCCAGAATACAATTATATTTTGCAATATGTATAAAATGATAGTAAAATGAAAGTAATGGGCTATATGAGTCTATAATTTACAGAGAATTAGGGAAAATGATTAGAGCTGGAAATTATAGAAATATGGAAAGCAAACAGGAAATCTAGAATTCACAGTCTACACGCATTCCACTAATATATAAGGCAAGTTGTAAAACTTGTTTGAAAAGCACTCAGAAAGGATTTTGTACTCTTCTTGCAATCCATATAAATCCTATTAAAATAAGAAAGAAGGTAAAGAACAGTATCCATTTCTAAAGTAGTGTGAGGCACTGAATATAGGAGATGTATAGACTGAAAAATGTCACCAGTAATATTCAAAATGTATAGAGTAGGTAGTGTAGCATAAATGTTGTGATATGTTTATTCCTCCAGTAAAGCAGGATGCCTGAAATGCCACATAATTTATTCCATTTCAGTGCTCACACAGATGAAATACCAACACTGAGCCATGCAATGCAGGAAGAAAGACAATAACTATGCAAATGACACACATAAACTTAGGGAGTCGGGACTACAACCCAGGTCCTCCAGTTCCTAAGAGGCAGCCATTTATTCACATGAAATAAAAGAAATCAATTTTAGTTGCCAATAACATTAGTTCTCTTTGTGGGAAAATCACTACTGAGCAATATTGTACACAGGAAGTTAGTACATTACAAGATTTGGAGGGACTCTTAGCCACATGGGATTCCACACTCTTAATTAGACTGCTTGAAAACTTAACATAAGGTGATACAAAATTACCTTCTAGCTTCTGGTTGATCACTGCAGTCTGTTAGTCTTACTTTTCACTGAGGGCCCAATCCTGCTCCAACTGAAGTCAATCGGAGTTTTGCCATTAAATTCAATGGAACAAGGATTTGGCATAATGTCTTTACTGATGTTGCTAATTGTTCTATTGACTTTTGTATGGTGCTGACTTGACCCAGTAGAACACTGATACAAGTTCATACTATCCATTTATCTGACAAGTGTAGTGTCAGATGTTAGTTTGTTTATCTCTGTTAAAGGTGTGAGCGTCCCTTTAATACATGTAATTCTTAAATGGATATAACCTAGGCCTCCTCCATGAGCCATAAACTGCACAAATACCAACTGAAATTGGCCATTATGCATAGAAAAGCCCACAGAAATGGTCTGAAATAACATCATCTTCCCTTGAAGGCCTAGTGGGGATTCAGGGAATGGGAAATGGTGCCAGACCAGTAGGTGGCCCATAGCACTACAGAGAAGAATCTGATGCTGTAACCCTCCATCCCTGCACATTAGAAAGCTCTTTGAGTGAGGAGATGGCTGGCAGGTGGTAATGTTCCAATGACAACATGGCTAAGGGAGCTGTGCTGTCAGTGGAGTGGGGATCTGAAATCCACTTCTGCTGTTTCTTTCCTCTGCAGATTTATGGCAGGGCTTTTGAAGCACAGAACCCTCTTTGTAAAACTACAATAGTATCTCTCTTGAGGCCTCATTCCTTAATTGTTTGGTGAGGAGAGACAAACACTGACCCTGTTTCACAACTTTTTGTGATGACAGGACAGATGGGCCTATAACAGTTCAAAATGTATTATATAGCAGAATCCCATCCCTTTAGGTAGATTATTTACCCCACTGGTATCTATCATCTGGGGACACATAACATTCACATAAAAAAAGGGGATGATGGAATCTGTTGCCCCATGTTAAGAATCCCTCTACTGTTACTCATATCTTCTTTTCAGCTGTTTGAAATGGGCCACTCTGATTATCACTACAAAAGATTTTTTTCTCCTGCTGATACTAGCTCACCTTAATTGATTAGCCACTTAAAGTTGATATGGCAAGCTCCACCTTTTCATGTTTGTGTGTGTGTGTTTTCCTACTATATGTTCCACTCCATGCATCTGATGAAGGGGTTCTAGCCCACAAAAGCTTATGTCCAAATACATTTGTTAGTCTCTAAGGTGCCACAAGTACTCCTCAACCTTTTCAAGCTTATGCTTGAATCAACTTACTATAATAATGAAAACAAAAGTGAGACCCTGTAAAATCAGCAATATTACAAACAGATGTAGTAAAATGTATCATGCATTGGATAATTCAGCTGGACTGGCAAATGCGGTCTCCCACCAATGATTAAAACAGGAAGCTTTTAGAACCCTGTCAAATATATACTCTATTTGGTTAGTTGAGTGGTGGACTGCTAGCATTATTTCTTTATCATCTTTTTCAAGCTCCCGTAGCTTAGCAACCAGATCCAGATCCTGAACCATATGCTTAAGGACAGAGATGTTAACCCCTAAGTGGATGGGGTTCACATGATGATACAATGCATATGCAAGCTTTACATTCAGCATTGTTAACTTTTTAGACACAATATTTATGTCGCATCCAGATATAGATTAAAACAAGGCACAAGTATAAATGAATATCGAGGTCAACAACAGCCTTATATAAGAAGTTAACAGAATTCTGAACACATACTTTATATACATACACAATTATTATCTACAACAATTAATTGAAACTGGTTACCTAGTCTGGAGTGTATGAAATAATGGCATTTACTCTTATTGGCATTCTGGCAGATGTGCGCACCTGAATATAATTCTGCATAACAAATATAGCTATTATTTGGCTCCCAAATACATGAGCCTAGATCTGCATCAAAATAGTCATTATTTCTCTCCATCACCCAGCTAGGTATATCCACAGGTATCATGAGTGTATGAGTTATTTTTCAGCCTAAAGGTATCAGAGGAGAAACCCAAGTGATGGGTTGATAGATGCTCATAGAAAAATGCTTGTGATTGATCACAGAATCTCAGAGTTGGAAGGGACCTTGGGGGATCATCTAATCCAACTCCCTGCTCAAAGCAGGACTAATCCTATTTTTGCCCCATATCCCTAAATGGCCCCTTCAAGAATTGAACTCACAACCCTGGGTTTAGCAGGCCAGTACTCAAACCACTGGGCTGTCCCTCCGTGCTACCCAAAAAAAATCACTACAATGTGAGTGAAATTAAACCAATTCCCAGACAGAAAATCATCACATTACTGTATTGGCTGGGAATCAAAGCCAGGTCAACTGCTTAGAATGCAGCTGCTCACTGCTATAACACCAATGCACAGTCCTAATATGGGCAACTACTCTAGTAGATTCCATTTAGAAGCTCAATAGCTTCCACCAGCAATGGTGTTCCTGTTCAAAGGGAGACACCTCCCTCATCAGACCTTTTATTTCTCATGGGATTTTTCCTTGATATCCGGCCATGATGATGCCACTGGACACCTGCTGTATCCATATTTGGGCTTGGGTACATGTGATGGCCCATGATGCATGGGTCTGCAATTTACCCACAAGTCCACTATTTGGATCAGCTCCTTTTCTCAAATTGAATACTATGAGGATATGACTGATATAGCACTAAATGTTAATTCCCCAATTTTACTGAGTGATGAGACCAAGGACTGGTTGAGCATTCTTTGCAAGGTTTCCAGCATTGGCTAGATTGGCAACATCTAAGCCAGTACCCGCTCTGAGCACCCTGGCCACTCTTTTGAATTTTAAGCCTCTAGGAGCAACAGTGCTAAGCCAAGCATGCCAACCCATGAGCAGAGGTCCTATATATGGAGCACCTTTGGGTTCCATACTGCTAATGATGGTTTCCAGATCTACTGATACCCTTTTGATAGAATAACTTGGGTTAATAATGACCAGTTTTGTGAGCTCTTACTTAACCATAATGGATCCTATGGAATTTTTACCTGGCTCAGGGAGCACCAAAACTTCCATCTTTTGTTTTATGCCAAAGGCCCCTGCAAGATACCAGATACCAGAATCATTCACATTTATGGACATATTAAGTTGACCATAACAGCTAGCCACAAAATTAATGGAACTTGCATAACAAAAATTGTTAACACTGAAGGAGGCATTACAATATGGTTTGTTATCATTACTGCAACTTAACCTGTTGCATATTCCTTACAAGGAGTGTGTAATCTAGCAGGAAGGGATGCCACATAAGATTGAACATTAGCAAAGATGTCAATTTGAATAGCTCCTATCATTATGTGGGGGTTTTAGGATAGACCGCGTTCATATGCACTTTAAGACTCTTAAAAACCTTCCGGTGCAATAGTTAAAATGTTTGTTAAGGAGCTCTGATCTACATCTGGTTTTGGGCTTTACTACACACAGGGAGGAGTCTGACTGAGAATCCATGAAAGGAATGGTAGCCAGAGTGCTTGTGCTATCTAATACTTCATTCACCGATCTTACAGTTGACTAATTGGATAGTACAATTGGCTCCATTTTTACAGTCGAAGATCATGATTGGTACTGTCCAAAAATACTGAAAGACTTTGAAATAACTACCAAGGGTCTGAAGGTCCCCATTTTACATAACCATTTAACACGTCCTTCCCCAAATTAGATATCTGGGTGGAAGATGGGAGCTGTGACTTCCATGAAGGCAAACCACAGGCAGGATATGCCTCTCTCTAAATAAGAATGGGAAGAACACTCCAAGGGACTGTGATACAAATCTCTGCGTAAGCAACAGAAGTTGTTGCTGTGTTAGCCACCTTATATAAGGCAGCTTTGGACACAGATTTATTAATCTGCTCTCACTCGGATTGAGTAATCTGAGCATTAATTAATTGGATGCCTATTTGGTTAAGCAGGCAGATGATGTCAGTGGATAATAAGCCAATCACACATGCCAAATACTTAGTGCATGCATGGCGTTTGGCAGAAAAAAACTGGAAGAACTTACCTGTTTAAAGTCTGTGTGCACAGAAAGAATCAAGCAGAAATTTCTATTTGGAACAACAAGGTGGATCTCCTTGCAAAAGAAGCTGCCCTGTTAGGACCTGAAAGACTGTGGGATTAATCCAATGAAATAATCTGTAAGGTTCAGTCATTGGATGTGAACATCCAGACGGATCTTGTACAGCTGCAACAACAAGACCCAGAAATTAAAGATTTATTAAACAAGTCTGAACATCATGGCTATTTGATATCTAAACACAGCAGTGGATTGATCATGGCAACTAAAAAAGAGTCACAAGATGCTATCCCAGTTTTTGTCATTCCGACCTGTCTTGAAAATGAGCTAATTACTCTGGAACATCAGCAAGGACATTTTGGTACTGACAAGACTATCAGTCGAATATTGACAGTGGGTTGGTGACCTAACCTAAAAGATACCATAGAAAAATATGTATAGAAGTGTATTACATGTGCTGAGAACCATCTGGACAGAAGGATTGTAAAAGGACCAATGTTCCATTAACCGATTGGGAAACACTGGTACTATCTCCAAAAGGATTTTATAGATCCTCTGCCCTGTACTGGAGCTGACAACCAATACTGCATCATGGTAGTTGATTCATTTTCTAAATGGATCGAAGGCTATCTGGTCAGAAATAACACTGCTGCCACAAATGCCAAAACATTGCTGGAACAAACCTTCTCTAGATTCGATTTGAATGTTATGATTCCTGATGTCAGATTTGTGTCCATTTATTCTTTTGCGTAGAGACTGTCCAGTTTGGCCAACGTACATAGCAGAGGGGCATTGCTGGCACATGATGGCATATATCACATTGGTCGATGTGCAGGTGAATGAGCCTCTGATGATGTGGCTGATGTGAGTAGGTCCTATGATGAGGTCCTATGACGGTGTCAGTTGAATGGATATGAGGATAGAGTTGGCATCGGGCTTTGTTACAAGGATAGGTACCTGGAATAGTATGTTTGTTGTGTGGTGTGTGGTTGCTGGTGACTATTTGTTTCAGGCTGGATGGCTGTCTGTAAGCGAGGACTTGTCTGTCTCCCAAGATCTGTGAGAGTGAGGGATCATCTTTCAGGATAGGTTGTAGGTCTGTGATGATGCGTTGGAGAGGCTTAAGTTGGGGGCTGAAGATGACGGCTAATGGTGTTCTGTTTTCGTCTTTGTTGGGCCTGTCCTGTAGTAGGTGGCTTCTGGGTACTCTTCGGGCTCTGTCAATCTGTTTTTTCACTAAATAGAACTTGCGAATAGTTCGCTCATTACACTAATTGAGTGCATTTCCCTAGTTAATTTACCTTCAATAGTTGTATCTCTCCTGTCAGACGCAGATATCCATTTCAAAAAGTACTTTTTTCGCCTGCTGATAATGGCCCATCCAAATTAAACAGCCTCAGAATTGGTATGCTAATGTACAACCCTTTTTTTTTTTTTTTTTTTTCTTTCTGTGTGTATAAATACATCTGACTTCTGTTGCATTCTATGCATCCGATGAAGTGGGCTTTAGCCCACGAAAGCTTATGCTGAAATAAACCGGTTAGTCTCCACGGTGCTACAAAGTCTTCCTCGTCTTATTTATGGAGACAGATTAAAACGGCTGCTAATCGTAAATCAGTAAATTACTCTGCATTAGTTAAATTTACATTAGGACTGCCATAATTAAGGGACAGTCATAAGCTGAGGGCTTCTCTAGCTGGGATGCCATTCATTGGCTACTGCTCCCTAGTAGTTCCCTAGTGCACACTGACCTCCCATTTCAAAGCAGAGTCAATCAAAGTGCATTAGGACTTTTTAGTGTGTGGTAGCAGGGTTAGGGTGACCATGTGTCCTGTTTTGGCCAGGACCCTTCTTTTTTTTAAGCCCTGTCCCAGTGTCCCAACTTTTTTGGCAAAAGAGGGCATTTGTCCCATTTGCTCTTGCAAGCTGATCAAGTTGGCAAGAGCAAACTGGACAGATGTGCCCTTTTGTCAAAAAAAGGGATGCGGTGCAGAGAAATGTGCAGGGGGCAGGTTGGGCTGGAGCGGGGGAAAGGATTCCAATGTGTGGATGGGGGGCAGGCAGGGTTCCAGTGAACAGCCACAGCCTCAAGCAGGGGGCCCACAGGGTTCAAGCGACCAGTAACAGCCTCAAGTAGGAATGGGCAGTGCATGGGAGTATACAGAATTATAGATGTATTTCCTTTGCATGGTAAAGTACTCTGGGAGGCACTAGGCTGCCTTAGGGAAGGAGCCATTTTCAGAAATGTGAAGCCATTTTTCCTGGAAACATTTCAGTATAATAAACGAAACATGGGTTTTTCACCTCAGAGCTGGCTTCTGTCCTCAAGCCTGCCACAAATTTCCTGGGTACCATTAGCAAGTGATTTACTCACCTCTCCATGCGTTATTTATCCCATCTGTAAATGGCAGTAGAAAGGGCAGAAATTCAGTACAGCACTTCCTGTTGGCCCAGCACTGAAGATACAGCCCAGGTAAAGGAGGTCAAAGATGAGTAAGCCTCCTTTGTTCTTTCAGAATTGTGGGCTGCTCTGGGGTCAGCATAATACTTGGTATAAATCTGAGCAATCCAGGGCTGCTCTAATTTACAGAAGCCTATCAAGAGTTGCTTATGGACTGTCTTTGCAGTCCAAAGCAGCTGAGGATCACCCACAGTCTTCTGTCCCTTGCATTATGACTTGTAAGGAGACCAAAATATGGCTGTGTATGTCAGCCCCATGCTGTGCCACAAGAATTTTCTCCTAGAGTCTACAGAACAGTCTGGTACCTATATATTACTGGAATGGCATAGAAGAGCTAGGCTGGGAGACAAAATCTGTCCAATTTATATGTGCCTATATCTTAGGGTTGTGATGGGAGGCTTCAGTAGATAAAAATCTAAGTACCAGGAGGAGCCAAACTGTAGCCTCAGTTACACCAGGCTCAAGCAAGCGTTTATTAGTTCCTCACTTTCAGGAACACTAAATCCACTCACACATGTATTAACAGTAGCAGGGAAAGAAACCACGATAACTGCAACATCATAAATGGCCCAAAATGTTTATTTTTTCAGCTTCTGACCCATTTGCTTAACTTGCCAAAAATATGGATGGAATAATAAAGATGAGGCATAAAAGGGCACTCTGAAAAAAGGGCATAATGTATGGTGCACAGATATTCATAGATCAAATAAAATTTGGCATTGTAATTTGAAGTCTATGGACTGCAAAATTGTATTTGTTCTAGTTGAATAGCATGCTTGCTGAGTTCCAGGCTACTTATCCTTTAGGAGGATGGTTTGTACTGCAAACTGCTAGGACATTTGTGTAATAGGATTTAGAATTTCCATTTTCAAAATATTTACGAATATTAAAATTTAATCTCAGTGTACCTGTGAGATATAAGTAGTATTATCCCACTTTTATGCATGGGAAGGCTGAGCTTGAAAGCTTAAATGACTTGTCTGAAACCATGAACTGAGACAGTTAAAGCAAGGATCAGAACTTTTAAATTCCTACCTTCCAGTCCTGTGCTCAGACCATTAGACCACACCTGACTCAAAAATACCTATTATTTGTATTAAAAAGTAAGCAAATCAGTGGAGTAGGATAACAAGTATAGTAGAAGTGCATAACTAACCTGTGGTTAGTTGAAACTCTTGGTTAAGGTCAGTTACATCATGCAGGGCAATGAATACCGTGCCTTGTTCCCCCCTCTTGTCCCAATCCCACTTTCTCAGAGTGGTTTCTTTCTCTTCAAAAACGTTAGGAAAACAAGAACTCCACTGTAACTCCATTAGATTTGTCTTTCAACTGTCCTATGTGGAATAATGAAAAAATATTGCTATTATGAATATCACATCACAGTCAAGATGTCTGAGATCTTTGGCTGAGTAATAAGATAAAAGGCAGATTTCCCCCTGCTCCCATTCTGTGATGTCTTCATAATGAATGATTCATATTACTGATGTAAACAAATAGTAGTATGTAACTTGTCATTGATTTACACTGTATATAATTACTATACAAAGGTCCAAGCACTAGATCTACTTGTGTGAGTTGAGTTTTGCAGGATCAGTCTCAGCATTCTTAGAATGTTTTTATTCAGTTTCAGCTCAGTTCAATAGTTACTCAAGGTTTAGACTCCCCCCGTAAAAAACCCAATGCACTACACAAAAGCAATCCTATCACTTTCAGGGAAAAAATATTTATGAAATGGAAGACAAAGCACCAAAGACCTAGGACTAGGTGGCCAAATTTACTGGCCCTCCAAGCCACATACCACAATCTTTAAAAGTTCAAGTCAGGGTGTACCATGTGGAGGAGGGTCTTGGGGTTCAGCTCCATGGGAGGTGCCTGCTGGGGTCAGACTTCAGCTCAGCTCCTGCTGAAGCCGCGTCCCTGGAAGGTGTGTCCAGTGGGGCTGAAGCCCTGAGACACCCCTCCTTGCTCGGCAGAAGCCCTGAGCTTCCTCCCCCCTTGCCCAAGTCTGGTAGGCAGAGAATGAGAAGAAGTTTGGGGGGCTTTGCGAGCCAAACTTTAACTGTAAAAGAGCCACATGCTACTCGCGAGCCGTGGTTTGGCCACCTCTGGTATAGGAAGTAAAGGAGAAGTACCAGATAATGACAAATGCACCCGATGTATTATTTCTTCTAATATTTTACTTCGCTATTGAAAAAAAAGATTTGCCCTTACAGGAGTAAAAGACCCTGTTCAGATTTGACTCATATTAGAACTTGCAAATCTACCTAAGCCCTGTCCACGTTTTTATGCAATTCACCTGTACATTAAGGGCAAGATCCTGCTCTCATTGAAGTCAATGGCACATCATCACTGAAGGCAGAATAGAACCCTAAAATTCTTACGTACCTGTCTAACTTCTAGATAAAAAAAATACTACAGGAACTTAAACTCAAACTCATCAATTTGGCAATAAGGATTTTTAGTATACACTGTTGGACTGATTTTAGAAAAAACTCTAGTTATCTCATACTTCACAAGTATAACTGATTTTAAGGGATGTCATTCACTTTAGTCCTCCAAATGCCTATATTTCACACCAATCTGAGATCCTTTTTTTTTTGTTGTTAAATTCTCTGCATCAGCAGTAAAGAATGAAACTGTGCTCATAGAAAGTTACTGAAGGAAGAAATCCCACAGAATTGCATGAATAATTTTTTTGTTCCTTATTTTGGGACCTTGTCACCCATTATGTTCCATATTTGGGCCTTTGAAGGTATGAGTAACAGTCTTTAAAAAACAGTCAATCAGTCTGTATTCAAATGGACACTTTTCTGGTTGACCACTGCTGCATTCAATGCACATTACACAGATAAGATAATGACATCTAAATTGAGCACATTTTCCTTGTCTTGAATTGATCAGTCATTCTTGCCCATTTTGGTTGCATGTATTCTTGGAGGTTTCATCATAGGACAGTCTAATTAAAGATTAATCTTTAATTCCTGGGCATTCCAGGACAATCCTGGAGGGCTGGTAACCCTATGCTTGATGTCACACTATGATAACAGACTTTTTATAATTTACTTGTCCAACATACTTCTAAAAAGGAGTGCCTGCACTCAGGTATTTAAGTATTGTTATGCTCTTGGATTGTCTGTCCCCATTCCAAAAGGTGCTCATGTTATCCGCTGCTACTGTCCAGTTTAAATGATGTAGGTTACGGAAATAACTCTCCAAAATTATGCCTTAGGAGGGGTATGCTGCAAGAAACAATTCTCAGAAAATAAATACCAGCTCTCATTGATTTTACTATAAGAAATTTGAACTACTGGAATCAAATATGAAAAAAATGCTACTTTAAATATATATGAATATATATTCTCTTGATTACAGAAATTATCAGAAGAGTATTGAATTTAATTAATTCTTCTGTGACTACATCTATTATAAGTGAAACTGATTAAAGAGTAGAGGATAAAAATCTATTATTAACTATTTGTAGGCATAGGTCAGTCTTTCATTAATTTCCATGTTCTTTACTTAAAACAGAATTCTTATTTGAATGTTTATATTTATATTCCTTTTTAGCTAGTTAGCCAATTTTCAGGGTCTTGTGGGTTGTTTCAATTAGGAGGAAAAATTGATGACTGAGTCAAATATGTCTTTGGTTGCAATCCTGTTTATTTACAAAGAAGGAACCAAACATCTTCTCATAGCTCAAGCCCCTTCCAGACAGCACTTTACTCAAAAGCTCTTTCTCAAGGTCATACTGCCAGGGCTTCTCTGGCTGTGTCTGGAACTTCTTTGTTCCTTCTCTGTGTGCTCCTGTGATGTTTTTGCTACTTTTTACACACATACAGAGGCAGATTAAGATTTATTGGGGCCATGGGTCCAAAGAACATTTGGACCTCCCACTTATCCCCACCCCTGCCCACCAGGCGGTGCTGCCCCCTTCTCCTCCCATTCCCCCAAGGCCCCGCCTCCGGGCCTGGCCAGAATCGGGGCCATGATAAGAGCTGCCTAGGGAGTATGCTTTGAGGAGCCTTGGACTCTACTTGTTCTGGGTAGTGCACCTCGGGGGAGGGACATGAGCAGGTGGCTGCTCTTGGGGCCCCCCGGCCCTCCTGCCCAGGGCAGGTGCAGGACCCAGGGTTCCTCCCAGGCTCTTTGGGAGGCTCTTACCTCTGAGACACTGCGGAATACTTGGGAGATGCAGTGGGGCCAGGATCAGCCTCCATGGGGGGCAGGGTGGGAAAGGAGCACCACTCAGCCCTGCTGTGCCCACAGCACAGCTCTGGTCCTACCCAGCCCTGTCCCCTGACTGCAGCTCTGCTCCTGGCTGCGGTCCCAGCTGCACCACCAGTCCCATCCCCAACCATGGCTCCTAGCTCTACCGTGGCCCCTGGCTTCTGCTCTCTTTGCCCCACTGCTTGCCCTGGCTCACAGTGGGACATGGGCTGGGTAAAGGGGGCCATGATTGAAAAGGTTTGGGGACCTGTGGCCTAGGTGGACCATACATCTCATTTCGGCCCCAGCTATCCTGACTTTTTTGGCAAAACTAAACATTTGTCCCATTTGCTCTTCCTAGCTGATGACCAGTGTCCAGTTTTGCTAAAAAGGGTCTCGAGTGTGGGGGGGGTGGGGGGTGAGTGGCCAGGTTTGGGCCAGCCCTGCCCAGGGCAGAAGGGAGGCTTCGATGAGTGGTTTGGGCCAGCTGTACACAGGGTGAGGAAGAGGGAGAGAGACTCAGGCCAGCTGGGTGGGCGGGGGCTCAGGCCCGCTCCACGCAGGTGAGTGAGGTCAGAAAAGGGATAAGGCCTAGGCCAGCTTGGCACAGATGGATGGGGGAGTGGTGGAGGGGAGGGAGAGAGGCTCAGGCCAGCTCCATATGGTACCAGAAAAGGGAGAGGAACCTGGGCCAGCTCTGTATGAGATGGGAAGGAAGAGGGGCTTCAGGCCAGCTCCACCCAGTGGGGCTATGGGGGAGGGAAAAGGAGAGAGGCTTGGGCAACTGGCTCACCTACCTCTGCATGGGGGAGAGTAGAGGAATATACTATCCCTCCCACAGCTCTGTCTTCCAGCCTGGCCAGGGGCCTCAGGGAGAAGAAGAGCAGGGCAGAGAGGTCATGCAGCGAGGTCGGGGGGAGGGGAGGAAGAGGAGGAGCAGGGGGCAGAGCCAGAATTCCAGTACTCCTGTAGTGGCCCCCAAATTGGCTGAGGCTCCTGGGTACAGCCCTGTCAGCCCATATGGTAAGCTGCCACTGCACCTGCACCCCTTAGATTCAGCCATCTACCCAGATGGTTCAGATTCCAAAGTGGCCTTGAATGTGGCCTGTGTTTCAGGTAATGGCTCCTGTTGTTTCTGCTGTCTATCAACAAAGGGGCATTTAATTGTTCCCTCATTTAGCCTTAATGGAAAGAAGATGTTACGCACACCAGCTTCAATGAGGTTTCTCCCAACCCTCAGCATAACATGATTATATTCTGGAACAACAACAAAAATACTTGGACAAGATAGTTTTAAATTCCACCCCCATCACCACTTTCTCTGTGTTTAGAACTTGTAACATGGAGATTGTGGTTTTCTTGTTATGCACACAACAGTTGGTTCATATGCACCAGCACTGTGGACTTCTCCAGTACTTTGACAGTTTTCTTTGAACTGGAGCCACTAGCTTTGAGAGGAGCCATCCGGATGTCCTGCAGTTGCTCAAGAGCATGAACAACCACCTCAGGGCAGATTAGTAAGAGCCAGGACACACACCACAAATTGGTTGTGAGTTTTATAGTTAGATTTCACCAACCAACCTTCAAGTGTAAACTCCTCAGGCACTGTAAGAGCCTTAAGAAGGAGTCACAGGCCTTGGTTACACTGGCACTTTATAGCCCTATAAAGCCGGCAGGAGCCCTATAACTTACTACCCGTTCAGACTGGCGAAGCATGTAGAGTGCTATAAGTCCGCGGTTATAGCGGTCCTGGTAATCCTCCTTGCCAGAGGATTAACAGCTGTTGCATATTGGGTGATACGCGTTAGCTGCAGTGTAAATGGGTAGTAACAATACTGTGGTTTAAGTGATCTCTGGAAACGCTCCTAATCTACTTAAGCCAATTGACCTCTCTTCCCTTTGTTTTGAACTCGGCTGGAGGAATGCAGAAGTATGCTTTCAGAGCTTAGCTGTAACTCAGCAAATCAACAATGCAAATGTTTACTGAGTGAGTGAGTGCGAAGCAGATTAGGAGGATCTGCATTTTAAAGATAGTATGCTGATACACTCTCAGCATGCCAAAAATCCACCCACTCCACCCCACCCCCATCCCCCTCGTTTGAAAAGCACATTGCAGCTAGCTGAATGCCCATAATGCACCACTCCCAGTGCCGCTGCAAGTGCCACAAATGTGGCCACGCCAGTGCGGTTGCGGCTGTCAGTGTGGACACGCTGGAGCACTTTCCCTGGAGCTGTATCCGAAGGTGGATATAACCAAAAGCACTATAAAGCTGTAAGTGTAACCAAGCCCACAGACAACCTCTATGGTTACTGTGAGTTGTCTTGCGGTTGCCACCTAGGTAAGCCTATCTTTGTGATAGATTGTCTGTTACAGCATGAATTGCAGTAATATTCAGGTAAGGTTACACCCACTCCCACAGGACCAGTCATTTACTCCAGGTCAATTGCACTTTAGTTTTCACACTAAAGACAGCACTTGCATTCAGTCCTATAATAAACTATATACAGATTTATTAAATAGGAAAAGGAGCCAAGAGTTATTCACAGGGTTAAAGCAGGTGAACATACACACACACAAATGACTTATAATGTTAAGTTTCAAAAATAATAGAATGTTCTATAAGAAGTTAGCTCTATGTATTCTTTAGGGCTAACCCAGGCTAAACATAGGGGTTCTCTTGTTCATGCCTAGAACACCTTGCCCCTCAAAGTCCAAGCAGCATAGCGATATAGTTCCTTCTTTCCCACCAAGGGCATTCTGTGCCAAAAAATTAAAAATGATGTGCACAATATTTTAAAATTCTGCAAATTTTAATTTGTCAAAACTACACTACAAAATCACACCTCTTTCATTTATTTTGGTAATTTATTCCAAAATTCCCCTCCGCAAGTATGTCTGTAACAATACAGACCCCAAAAAAATCCCACAATAGTAGAGAGTTAAAGAAACCCCTATGACAACCCAGTTCCTGTTTCTGTGTCAGCCCCCTCAGATCCCAGCAGGGGGGCCAGACACCCACAACCTCTCCACGCAACCAAGAGTCCAGACATGGTGCCCCCCAGCCAATACACTCTCAACCCCTCTTCACCCAGAGCCTCGCTGTGCCCCCCCAGCCCAGACACCCACTTCCCTCCCCCACCCAAAGCCCAGGGATCCAGAGGGAGAAACAGCCTGATGCTTGGTCCCAGGGTTGCAGAGTTTCCTGCACACTGCCCTCTCCTTTCCCTTGGGCCATGCTGGGAACTGCAGCTGCCAGGAACCCTCTAGCTCCCTCCCCTTCCCCTGGCAGAGTCTTCTATGTGTGAGCTGGGTCCAGTGGCTCCTAGTGGCAGCCAGCAGCACTGCAGCCCATTTCTATGAGGGAAAAGAAATTCTGCAGGCACATTAATTTCTACAAAATTCTTCATTGTGCAGCGGTGCAGAATTCCCCCAGAAGTATTTCTTGTTAGGGATTTTATTCTCTTCCCCACTTGCCCTCTGACCTGAAAACTCAGCTGATGGGAGTAATTCACTTGCATGATTCATCTGCATGGGAGCTGGAGAGCAAGCAACAGTCTTTTGTCCTCTCCAATGTTTCACCTAGTCTGTCTAGCGTTGCTTGATCTTCCCTGCCAGGCAGAACAGAACATCTTTTGCTGGAGATCAAAATTTCACACTAGTTAATGTCTCTCTCCGCTCCGATCTACAGTTCACACAGTTAGAGGCTTTCAATACATATGCTCAATTATCTTATAATATGAGATACAGAGGTTATAAATGAGATTAATGCATGCAGCAGCAACTTATAAGCATTCCGTGAAGTCTAAACACAAAACACAATCTTATAATTTTAATACCTATTTTAACAATACTGCACATGGGAGAGCTGGAATGGTTCCAGCTATGTATTAGTCAGCATTCAGTTGAGACATGGGGACCTTGGCATGAGCTGTCACCTGTCTGCCAGCATCACAAGGAGTTCATTCTTATGGCCTATTTGATGCTGGACCTTCCTATTGACAATGTCAATAGGATATCCATTACTGCCAGTTGTGATGATGTTTTTTGGTTCACTTGTCCAATAGGCATTGCAGTGAGACCATCAAACATGTTTCACATGGGCCACTGAGTGGTAACAATTCTCAATCCTTACTTATCCAGACTGGATTTGAATTCTTATACAGTTCCACATTCCATTACTATCCTTTACAAAACAGCAATGCAAACATTAATACTGGAAGCAATGTAATGTATTCTTGGTTACCATCAGTATAACTGCAGAGGAAAATTTGTACAGTTATGAAAAAATAGAGTACAGTGGAACCCTGCTATAACGCGATGGTTGGGAGCCAAGAAATCCCATCACGCTAAATGCGGGGTCGCGTTATAGCGGGGTTACAAAAACTTACCATCACAAGCCGGTCAGTTTAAGTCTTGTAAAAAAACAAAACAACAACAACGGTTAATCCCAGTGTGTTTTAAACACAAAAGTAGTAATTTAATTAATGTACATGTACATGAAAGAAATGTAAAATCGACTATACTATACTATAGTAACATACTAACATATTGTACTATACTACACTATAGTGTAGTAACATGTGAAATCAACTACTAACAACATACTATACTAACATACTGTACTATAACAACATGTGAAATCAACTATACTATACTAATCATTGCGCAGAGGGCAAAGTCAATCTGGCTGCATGACTCCATGATTTTAAATTTCATCACTTCTTAAAAAGCTCCCTAGTGTGGTCTGCTTATTTGCCATGGACTATTGGCTTCTAGCAAAGTCAAGAATGCTTCTGAGTTGGAGGATTTTGACGCTGTCCACATCTTGAGTTTCCAGCCACCTCAAACTGGCTTCTAAGTGCTTTACTGCCTTGGACACTTTTGGTGGGGGAGTTGAGATGCTGTCATCGTCATTAGCGCTACTGGTTTTGGGCTCTGATGGTAGAGCTTCATTCTTCTCGCTGACATTTGCAACAATTTCGTCATCTGAGATGTGTTCATATGTGGGGCAAATGTCATCTGCTGAAAACCAGTTGAGGATGTCATGATGACTGTGCTCATATTCTCCGAGTGCTTCTCCAGCTAAACATATGTTGTCTTCAATGATTCTTGTAAATTCAGGCTCAATGTCGTTATCATCATCATCATCTGTAGATGACAGAAAAGTGGGACCAAGACCCTTTATCCAGCTTTGTTCAATGCAACATGAGGAGACAGCATCCCAGGCTTTCCCGCCAAGGTAACAGACTTCTTTCAAGTTGAGTGATGACAGTGATGTGTCGATGGAGAAGTTGTTATCCGCTACCATCTGCTTGATCATTTTGCGACGACAGTTTTGCTTAAATACCAATATGATGCCTTGGTCCAGTGTCTGGATTTCTGAGGTAGTGTTCGTTGGGAGAGAAGAGACTTTAATCTTGCCGTCACGACTGACAAGATTTTCCGCTGGGGGGTGGGCATGGCAATTATCCAGGAAGAGAAGAGCTTTTCCCTCCTGCTTGAGTTTTCACAAATGAGCCCAAACAGCTGGCACAAAAGTTTCATGGAACCAGTCTTCAAATATGGAGCTATTCATCCATGCATTCTTGCTGCTGGTGTATTCAAAGGGAAGGGCATTTATATTAACATGATGAAAGCATTTGGGAGATCTCGCTTTTCCGATCATCAGACGTCTAACTTTGTGGCTGCCAGACTTATTGATGCAAAACAAGAGAGTGACTCGGTCCTTCCTCTGCTTAAAGCCTTCTCGTTTGTGACTTTCAGTCCTGGTTGCAAGGGTGCGATGAGGTAACATTTTAGAGCATAAACCAGTCTCATCGCAGTTGTAAACTTCATCGTCTGTGTAGCAACCTTTCTCCAGCAACGTTTTAAGTTCAATTGGGTAGGAATCGGCAGCCTCTTTATCCGCTGAGCGGATTTCCCCAAATACAAGAACTTGGCCTATAGTGTGCCTTTTCTTGAATCTATCCAGTCAGCCATTACTTGCCTTAAATTTGGATTCAGTTCCATTGATAAGGTGATCAAATTTCTCTGCTTGAGCTTTCAGAATAGTGCCAGAAATAGGAACTCCTTCTGAGTGAGCCTGGACAAACTATTGGTTCAAGGCTGAATCTAGGCTTTCGTCTTTAGCAAACTTGACCTTTTTGTGCTGTAAACCAGTTTCCTGTTCAAGAATGCAGGATAGACTACGGAGACTTTCTTCTTCTTTTTTCCACCCTCGCAGAGTGAACTCGTGAATTCCCAGATCCCTAGCAAGCTGAGTTTGTTGTTTGCCTTTCTTTAGTTGATCCAGGGCATACAGTTTCTCTTGCACAGAAAACAACTTGTGCTTGCGAACTGGCGTATCCATAATAGTAAAATATTTTTAAAAATACAGTATAGGAAATTAATAAAAAGTTTATATCCAAACACCATACAGAAACTGAGGCAGAGTGATGAAGTGACTTGCCCAAGGTCACCCAGCAGGCTAGCATCAGAGTGGGGAATGGAACCCAGGTTTTCTGAGTCTCAATCCAGAAATAAATAACTAAAGAACTGTCCTCCATTCAGCGCTTGCGCACTCAACTTTGACTAAAACAGGGACATTTTCTAAAATTTCTCTTTGCAAACAGTAATTCCACTCCACCAGCATTAGCAATATTGGTGAGTCCTAGTGGGTTGTTGACCGAACAGGTTTAGCTGAGCATGTTAGAAGTGCCAGTGGCAGCCAGCAAACCATCTACATTAAGGCTCCCAACCTCACTAACACAAGTGAAGCTGGACTAGGATTAACTACAACAGGAGTTTTTTCAGACAGTGATCCTTGTGTCAACAGGAGCATAAGGGGAACAGCCAGCAAGGTAGAAGTGTTTGCAATACGCCTCCCACTCACAGGTCAGCATGGTTCTGGTGAAGTCCTGCTGACAGCTCTTCTTTCAATAGCCATTTCCCCTGGGAAATGTAAGAGGTGATTCCATGGCATGAATGGTGTCCACAAACAAGAGAGAGTCAGGTTTTCTGTCCATGCCTTTCTATTAGATTCTCTATCGGACAGGTGTAAGATGGATAATGTGCATAGCACTTCCATTTCCCTAGCTCCATCTCCACACACATTCTCCTTAAACTGTGGCGAAACATCCATGGTTCCAGAAACAAGGGAGACATTATTCCCTAAGTTGTGGGCTTCCACAAGGATCTCTCCCATCTTTTTTAACATCTACATGTAGCCATTAGGTGAAATGGTCAGATGACATGGACTCATGTGCTGGAAATAGGCAGATGACACACACCTCTACCTATCCTCTTCCACATACAACTACACCATTACCACTAAGATGGCCTAGTGCTTGCATGAGATCAGCTAATGGATGAAAAACACCTAGCTGAAGTTAAACCTGAGCAAAACAGAAGTGATGCTGGTGGGCACAAGAAAGTATTTTGAGGAGTTTGCAGCCACAGTGCAGTCCCCTTTGGCTGCAGGTTCACACCCACCATTGGTCAATTCAGTTCATAGTCTAGTACTCTTGAATTCCTCACTGATGCTGAGCTCTCACATAATAACTGCAAGTAACGTTTTCTATAATTTTTGCTTAGCTAAGAAACTCCATCCAATTGTGGCGGAGAAAGACCTGGCCTCAGTTATTCATTCCTTCATAACCACTTTACTGGACTATGGAAATAACATATACCTGGGGGTGAAACCAATTAGGAGGCTCCAACTAGCACAAAATGCTATAGCAGGTCTCCTCAGCAACACAGGCTATTATGAACAGATCAAATCATCTTTGAAGGTGTCAACAAATATGTGGACAAGGGGGATCCAGAGGATATAGTGTACTTGGACATTCAGAAAGCTTTTGACAAGGTCCTCATCAAAGGTTCTTAAGCAAAGTAAGCCTCACAGGATAAAAGGGAAGGTCCTCTCATGGATCAATAAATGGTTAAAAAATAGAGATCAAATGGTAGGAATAAATGGTCAGTTTTCATAATGGAAAGGTATATAGTGGGGTCCCCCAACTATCTGTACCAGGACTGGTGCTGTTCAACATATTCCTTAATGAACTGGACGGACTGTGAGGTGGCAAAGTTTGCAAATTATACAAAATTACTCAAGATATGTAAGTCCAAAACAGACTGCAAGGAGTAACAAAGGGATCTCACAAAACTGGGTGTCTGGGCAACCAAATGAAATTCAATGTTAATAAGTGCAAAGTAATGCACATTGGAAAACAATTTCAACTTTACATACAAAAAAAGATAGGGACTAAATTAGCTATTACCACTCAAGAAAGATCTTGGAGTCATTGTGGATAGTTTCGTTTGGTGAAGGATCATCCCTTAGGCTGACCCTGGGACCTACCCTGAGAACATGGCCAAAGGAACAGAGAAGGGGTAAGACAAACAATGCCCACCCTTGCCCAAAGGGGAAGGTCTAAGCCTGGTAAGACTTAGGAGGTGCCTTGCCACAATACACTTGCTTATGTGGCATTTGATCGCTACGCTATATCTTTTTGTTAGTGCCATCTAAGGAATCTCCTATACTTCCTGGATATGCCAGAATGTGAGACAAGGAAAGGCTAGTCAGTCTTTTGCTTTCTTCTGAAGTTATTCAAAAGATTTGAGATTCCTCTAGAGAATCTGTTGTGTTTTCATTAGATAACGCAGCTTCAAGGACTGGGAAAAGCTCTTCTGACATGAGTATAGCCTAATATTTTTAATATAGTCTGTTTTTGCCATTTGGCTGATCCTTCCACCAAGCTATGAGTAAAAAACTGTTTTGATGACAGTTGAAGAATTTGAGAGAGACATTTGCTGCCATGTTTCCTACACTGCACAGAGAAGACATCACCTGTTTGTCATGTGAGTGGATGCAGGACTGTTACATGTGATAGCATACTGCACTGCCATGCAAGATTGAATCCTATACTGTGAGCCTGATCCTCATTTATATTATTACAGGCCCTTTAAACAGCTTTACAGGTGAAGGAACTTTGAAGTAGGCATACATTTAATTTACACCCATCTTAAGGTCCTTTTACAGTGTCAGAGTGGGGTAAATGAGCCTTAACATAAATCAGAATCATGCCCTATGACTTATTGTCCTGGTTAGAAAAAGTTGTGGGTGTTATAGGAAACACTAGGACTACTAATGAACGGTTACTTATAGTAACCGTGGCTCTTCAAGGTGGCCTCTACAATATGTTTATATCTTGGAGACGTGTTCCCTGGCCCTACTGAGCTTTGGTTAAGACACATTCTCTGCCCTGTAGATGTTATAATCCCAGGTAAACAAGGAAACATGGGACAACAGCTCAGACAAGGAAAGTGGGGAAAAGTTATTGGTGAAGAAGGAAAAGTAGGAAGGATTCCTGGAAGAGTGGGCTTTTAGGATGGATTTGACAAAAGGGAGAAAGTGTTTGGCAGACAGGAAATGGGACAGCATGAATGAAGATGCAAAACTGAACGTGAGAGAATGAGACTAAGGAAGCAGTAAGGTATTGGGAGTGTACAGATGAGAGGAGTAGAAGAAATGAAATCAAAGCTGTGGGTTGGGTGAGATTAAGGAGGATCTCAAAGGTGAAGATATGGAGTTTTATTGAGATGCTGCAAGAGACAATTGGATCTGGAGCAGAGCATAAGATTTGTCAAAGCTGTGGGAAAGAAAGATTAGTTTAGCAGCAGAGTCTGAGATAGATGAGAGTGAGGAAGGTGAGAAGAAGAGGAACAGGGAGATGAGGTTTCTGTACTCAAGGTGTGAGATGACCAAGACATGGACAAAGATGTTATCAGGATGGATAGTGAGGAAAAAATGGATTCAAGAAGCTTAAACAATGAAGCAAGAAAATGTATAAGGCATAGAAATCTTCATGTACACCCAACTTATAAGATTCAATCAAGTTTAAATGGCTGTCAAAAGAACAACAGGCACATGGTATGCTTAAGTTGCTAAAAGAGCCAATGCAGAATTTATCTGGCAGAGGCTGCAAAAATCACCATTCTATTGCTATCTTCTTGTTATCTCTGAATGGAACATGACTCACTGTTCACAGTCCAAATTTATACCATTGCAGGCAAAGCCTAGGAAGGGTAACTTGAGTAACAGTAACGAGACATAAATGTCAGTTCAAACTTTCTTCCTAGTTTTACCAGCTCCTAATGTTTTCTTTGCCGGACTTCCTCTGCCCAGAGAGGCATGTTAACTTTTTCTTTCATCATATCTTAGTTGGAGTTGGCAAGATGCACCTACTACTATGACTCAGCAATAATTACTCTGCACCTTCTTGTAGAGTTCAAGCATGTGATACTGGGATGACCCAGAGAACCCCCCCTGCATGGACCTCAACTCTGTTACCCTATTACAATGTACTTTAATATATATTAAATATACTCCATATAATTTCAAATCAAGCAAAATTTAATTATGATGCTTCAGAGCCATATCTGCAAGAGGCTGCAGAGTCTATTTTTGCCAACAGATTGTTGAACCAAGAAGCTGAAAGGAATTAACTGAAGCAGAGTAATAAACAACCTTAGACTATAAACAGAATTCTATTCCCTAAAATTAGATCCAGAGATAATTGGGTTTGCATACATGACCAATGCACTGGCAAGAACCCATGGACAAAGAGTGAAAAAGACTGCATGGTTTCCAGTTGATGTGTCAAGCAAAAGATGCTTTGGAAGTTTCCTTTAGCTAAATCAGTGGGAAATGTGATTAATAGAAATGGGCCATAATAAAATAAATTTTAAAATATTTCAACATAAGAATGGCCATACTGGGTCAGACCAATGGTCCATCTAGCCCAGTATCCTGTCTTCTGACAGCGACAGAGTGTCCTGTGGCATCTTAAAGACTAACAAAAGTATTGAAGCATAAGCATGCATCTGACGAAGTGGGTACTAGCCCACGAAAGCTTATGCTTTAATACTTTTGTTAGTCTTTAAAGGTGCCACAGGACTCTTTGTCGCTTCTGCAAATCCAGACTAACACAGCTACCCCTCTGATTCTTGTCTTCTGACAGTAGCCAATGCCAGGTGCCCCAGAGGGAATGAACAGAACAGGTCATCATCAAGTGAGCCATCCCCTGTTGCCCATTCCCAGCTTCTGGCAAACAGAGGCTAGGGACACTTCAGAGCACGATTTTGTATCCCTGCTCAACGTGGCTAATAGACACTGATGGACCTATCCTCCATAAACTTATCTAGTTCTTTTCCAACCTTGTTATAGTCTTGGTCTTCACAACATTCTCTGGCAAAGAATTCCACAGGTTGACATTGCGTTATGTGAAAACATATTTCCTTTTCTTTGTTTTAAACTACTACCTATTAATTGCATTGGGTGGTCCCTAGGAGAAGGAATAAACACTTATTTACTTTCTACACACCAGTCATAATTTTATAGATCTATCATATCCCTCCTAGTCATCTGTCTTCCAAGCTGAAAAGTCCCAGTCTTATTAATCTCTCCTCAGATGGAAGCTGTTCCATGCCCCTAATACTTTTTGTTGCCCTTTTCTGAACCTTTTTCCAATTTCAATACATCTTTTTTGTGATGGGGCAACCACATCTGCACTCAATATTGAAGATGTGGGTGTATCGTGGATTTATATTGAGGCAATATGATATTTTCTGTCTTATTATCTCTCCCTTTTTTAATGATTCCTAACATTCTCTTCACTTTTTTTGACTGCCATTGACATTGAGTGGATGTTTTCAGAGAACTATCGACAATGACTCCAAGTTCTCTTTCTTGAATGGTAACAGTTAATTTAGACCCCATCATTTTACACATGGAGCAGGGATTGTGTTTTCCAATGTGCATTACTTTGCATTTATCAACACTGAATTTCATCTGCCATTTTGTTGCCCAGTCACCCAGTTTTGTGAGATCCCTTTGTAACTCTTTGCAGTCTGCTTTGGATTTAACTATTGTGAGTAGTTTTGTATCTTCTCCAAATTTTGCCACCTCACTGTTTTATTCCTTTTTCCAGATCATTTATGAATATGTTGAACAGCACCTGTCCCAGTACAGACCCCTGGGGGACACCACTATTTACCTCTCTGCATTCTGAGAACTGACATGGCACTCCCAGTACAATTTTGACAGTGAGTAGCTTTGTATAGTGTATCTGTGTTATCAGTCTTAGATTCCACTCCAGGAAGTGCAGACATGAAACCAGAACATCATTTTGCTGTTGCAATGGAGAAACTAACAAGTTAAGCCATGTGCTACAGCATAAGAGTTATGACCAATGCCTAAAGTAAGTGGTGGAGCTGGGGCTGGCAGTTATATAGCGACCCCCTGCCAAAGAATTTCTGATGCAGTCAATCGACTAAGCAATGTGAAGAGTTTCCCCTCACTCAACACATGCATTCTGGTTCCATCATCCCAGTAGCTCACCTGCTGTAACTCCCACCACTACTTCCCTGTTCCTCCTGAACATAGGGAGGCAGGTCCCTTGCCTTCCCACTGCTCTGGTCCCTGCATACCTCCTCCATCACTGGGACATGGTCTTAGCCTTTCACTCCACATCATCCAACCACAGGCCTTGACCCTGCTGACAGCCTGCAATTGCAAGATGGCCAGTTTCTTGTTCCTTCTGCCTTAGCCTTGTCCCACTTAGGCCCCAGGTGCTACTCCAGACCCATGGGCGGATCTCTGTGCTCAGGGACACCTACACTCTCACAAATCTTCTTTAGCTCCAAAGAGGGCTGAAAAGGCAGATTTTGAGTTTGCTCTGACCTCAGCCCTGCTGTGTATGTTAAGTGGAGGCACGCTCAGAGGCCAAAGTCCCATCTGCTCCTCCCACTCACAGTCTATGGCAGGAGAGGGCAATAATTTTTGCAGGGGGCCACTCCACGAACTTTGGTAAGTCATCATGGGCCACACATTTCTACTATATTAATGGAGGGGATGTGGGTCTGGGAGAGTTTGGGTTCAGGAGGGAGCTAGAGGAGAGTGTTGGGGGTGCAGGAGAGGATAAGGGGTGTGGGCTCTGAGTGGGAGTTTGGTGCAGGAGAAGGCTCTAGGCTGAAGGGGAGGATAAATCAGCGGTTTGAGCATTGGCCTGCTATACCCAGGGTTGTGAGTTCAGTCCTTGAGGGGGCCATTTAGGGATATGGGGCAAAAATGGGATTGGTCCTGCTCTGAGCAAGGGGTTGGACTAGATGATCTCCTGAGGTCCCTTCCAACTCTGAGATTCTATGATTCTCAGATTGGGGTGCAGGGTCTGGAAGGGCATTTGGGTGCAGGAGGAAGTTCTTACCTGGTGCAGGGCTTTGGGATGCAAGGTGCAGCCTCTGGCTAGGAGGCACTTACCACAGGCAGCTCCTAGACACCCGTGCAGCAGCTCTCAGGAAGGCTGCCTGCATGCTGTGACTCCATGTTGCTCCTGGAAGCAGCTGCAGGAGCTCTTGATGTCACATCTCTGCACGCCCCTTGGGGGAGGGTCTCCATGCACTGCCTGCAAGCTCCACCCCTGCAGCCCACAAGCTCTGCCCCTGCAGCTCCTATTGGCTGGTTTCTGGCCAGTAGGCACTGAGAGGATAGTGCTTGGGGAGCAGGCAGCATGCAGAGACCCACTGCCCCACCCCACCCCCCAAGGGGCACACAGAGACATGCCAGCAGCAGCCAGCCGCTTCCAGGAGCGGTGTGGGGCCATGGCAGGCAGCCTGCTTAAGCACCCTGCTGCGCTGCGGGACTTTTAGCAGTCTTGAGATTGCAAGGGTGCAGATAAAGAGCCTGGCAGGATGGACAGAAATGTTAGACAGGCCAGAACAGGCCTGTAGGCCATATTTTGCCCACCCCTGCTCTGTGCTGCTGTTGCCCTGAAGGGGTTGGCAGTGTCTGTGGCTGCCTTTCCTTTCCCACATATTGCACTCTGTTGCAGCATTTAAAGGACTACTACTTGCCAGCCCCATCTCTTCTGCTACCCTCTTGAATGGGCTGCCCAACACCTGCAGTTTGCTCCATTGAGCTATTGGAGAAAAAGACACTATCCCTCAAAGGTTTGTTTAAAGAAAGAAAGGAGAGAGAGGAGTTAATTGGTGGAGATAGAGCCCCTGCTGACCAGCAGCCACTGCATTCTACACGGTCCAGTAGCTCATAAGTGAAGGCAGGCCCCAAATACCTTTAGAGAGGGTAGGTCTTAGAATTGCAATCTGCTTTTACTGTTGGAGGAATGAAAGTTATCAGCACTTGGAGGCACTGATACACAAATAAGTGAGATTTTACAAATGAACCACTATTATTTACAAATAATAGCTAATCTGAACCTAATTTGGATGTATGTACCTTTCAGTATATATTGTATAGTACAAGTCAAATCTTGGAAACTATACTCATTCTTTAATCCTTTTTTTTGTTTTTAGATATACAGTGCACCCAAATTTGTGATGTATCTGTCACCAGTACTAAATAAATATCTGATACACCTTGATATACTGTATCCTCTATCAAGGGACTATATCCTATACTTGCAAGGAGATAGGAGTATGAACATTAAAGAAGGAAAAGTCCTGTTAGACTCTATGATCATCTCAGCAATTGTTAATATTCAGCACTTGAGTTATTGTGTGATATGTATCCTAATTAGGGTTGTCCATTAATCGCAGTTAACTCTCACAATTAACTCAAAAAATTAATTCTGATTAAAAAGTTAATCACAATTAATTGCTCTGTTAAACAGTAGAATACCATTTGAAATTTATTAAATAGTTTTGGATGTTTTTCTACATTTTCAAATATATCAATTTCAGTTGTACATTTTGTATTCTATGTTGTGCTCACTTTGTTTTTATTACAAATATTTGCACTGTAAAAATGATAAAGTATTTTTCAGTTCACCTCATACAAGTATTGTAGTGCAAGCTCTTTATCCTGAAAGTGCAACTTAAAAATATAGGGGTTTTTTGGTTACATAACTGCATTAAAAAAACTAAACAAACAAACAGTGTAAAACTTTAGAGCCTACAACTCCATTCAGTTCTTGTTCAACCAATTGCTAAGAGAAACACAATTGTTTACATTTATGGGAAATAATGCTGTCCACTTCTTAATTACAATGTATCAGAGGGGTAGCCGTGTTAGTCTATACAGTAGACTCTCGATTATCCAGGATGATAGGGAAAAAATTAATCCTGGTTAATAAAATCCCAGGTAATCACCATCCATAGGAAACAATGGAGTGGAGGGAGAGAGTTGGTTCACCAGCCACACTGTGCAGGGAGGAGGAGGTGTTGGTTCACCAGCTGCCCTGCACCCTGGTGGGGGGTTTTTTGTGCGTGCTTGGGACAGCAACAAAGCCAGAGCCGGCCCTGCGAGTTACATGTATATTTTTTGACATCCTGGTTAATCCACAACCTGGTTAATCCAGTCCTGGATAATCGAGAGTCTACTGTATCCACAAAAACAACAAGGAATCTGGTGGCACTTTAAAGACTAACAGATTTATTAGGGCATAAGCTTTTGTGGGTAAAAACCCCACTTCTTGAGTTGCATGGAGTGAAGATTACAGATAGAGGCTTAAATATATATTGACACATGAAGCAGAGGGAGGGGAGAAAAAAGGAGAGAGGGGAGAGGTAACTCCCTTCTCTTCATGTGCCAATATATATTTATGCCTGTATCTGTAATTTTCACTCCATGCAGCTAAAGCAGCTGATTTTTTTTACCCACAAAAGCCTATGCCCAAATAAATCTGTTAGTCTTTAAGGGGCCACTGGACTCCTTGTTTTTCTTAATTACGATGTCACCTGAAAGTGAGACCAGGCATTCGCATGGCACTTTTGTGGCTGACTTCTCAAGATATTTATGTGCTGGACGCATTAAAGATTCATATGCCTCATATGCTTCGGCCATCATTCCAGAGGAACGCTGAAGATGCTCATCAAAAAAAAAAAAGTGTTTTGAGGGAGAATTGTATGTGTCTGATCTGTTTTACACACATTCTATTGTATTTCTTGTTATAGCAGTCTCGGATCATGACCTAGCACATGTTGTTAGTTTTAAGAACACTTTTACTGCGAATTTGACAAAATGCAAAGAAGGTACCTATGTGAAATTTCTAAAGATAGCTACAGCACTCAACCAAAGATTTAAGAATCCGAAATGCCTTCCAAAATCTGAAAGGGACAAGGTGTGGAGTATGCTTTCATAAGTCTTAAAAGACCAACACTCTGATGCAGAAACTCTCTGATGCAGAGCCCGAACCACCAGATAAGAAAAATCAGCCTTCTGCTGGTGACATCTGACTCAGATGTTAAAACTGAACATGTTTCAGTTCGCACTGCTTTGGACTGTTATACTTGTTCGGTATAAATTAGTGCGGCCCTATCATGTTCTAAACACCACTGCAGTCTATTATAAGCATTCTCTTTGCTTATACATTTTGATCATACATTGAATCCTTCCAGTCCCTCTCTGCAGGAGTAATCTTATAAAGACAACCTGCAGGCTTCCCAAGTGAGATTTGGTTTCAGGATTTTTTTGTGCAATGATGTACTTGGGTTTCTACCATTTTTAAGAGGTAAACTAGTTATTAATCATGGGGAAGTATGCAGTCAGATTTTTCACTCAGTACAGATGAAAATTAGAGAATCTACAGTTTAGATTCAAACAACCAGTGCATTGCGGCGGTGGGGGAATTCTGTTCCACCCTCCCCCATCCTGAATTGAAGGGGAGGTCAGAAATACGGGGGAAGAGGCGTGTCTTTTGCTCAGGGCACACACATGCCACACAGCACAATGGAATAGTTGGTTGCAGAGGCACTGTCTGGCTGAGGAGAGAAAAAGTCTGTCCCTTCTTGATCCCTGAAGGGCATGCTGGAAGCAGCCCACTTCCTTGTTGCATTCAGTATTTGGTTCCAGATGTGCACAAGGCATGTTTAAAAGAAGATACTAGAAGAGTAATACACTAACATTGAGAAATAGCTTTTTCTAGAAACTCTTCCTTGAAGCTCCTTCCTCCCTTGATTTCAGTGCTGTCCCCTCTGTTAAAGCAGGTTTCACAGAAGATGGCTGTAGGAAACAAGGCATTCCCTCATCCTAGATGCTGAGGATACTGTATACCCACCTTCTGACCCAGCAGCTCGGACTGGGAGTCAAATCCTCTTAGAGTCATGTAGAACATTACAGGTGGTTGCTCTAAATTATATTTTCCCTTGGGAGGATGTGGACAGGGCACGGAGTACTTTGCTTCTCCAGTGATCTCCCCACCCTCAGGCCCAGATATCAGAGTCTCTATCCCTCTGGTTGAAGGGGACAGGAAAAGACACCCTCCAGAAACAATCAGTGCCATAAAGAACACATTGCCTCTGCATCCTTCTCAGCTCTCGCTGGCTCAAAGGCCATGCTACAGGCTGAAAGGCAATCTGGGTCTCGTAGCAAATGCAGAATATTACCAGTAGGCCACTAGGCTGGCCCAGAAATAGCATTTCTAGCAGAGTAAAAATACCCAATTTTGACAGCCAGCACACCGTTTGTGTATATGTAATTCATTGCAAGTGTTATACATAGATGAGTTTGCATTAGCAAATTTCTTTTTAGACAATCAAATGAGGTCACACATAATTTTAGCAATGTATCACTTAACAAGCCCATACAACTGTTGAGGATGAGTACTTTGCTTCAGCACATTTAAACGTAATTGTCAGAGGAGAAAAGCAAGCAGATCTCAGAGGTGAGTTAGAAAAGCATCCTTAAGAGGATGATGTCTTCACTAAATCAGTGGTGCAATGCAGCAGAGTAGAAAGGAGACTCCTCTGGATAAAGGTACAGAAAGCTGCTAGAACGAGCTATGCAGTCTGAGTTCTATGAAGAGACACTGACCAGGGGAACCTTCCTGAATGTAAATAGCTGTACCCTTAGAGGCACACTAGGTTTTATGATATGATTTTTTAAAAAAATCATAACTGGGTTAACTGGTTACCAACTGTGATTTGGGATAGAGATTTTTTTCCAATGTCTCGGACTTTAAACATGCTTATATGACAGTGAAATAGAATTAAAACAGCATGACAAGACAATATTGGATCAATGATTAGTTGTGCTTCTATGTTGTCAAACATCTGGCTTTTATTTAATAAGTCACAGGACTGACTAAATTAAGAGGTTATTCTTCAGTTCTTCGTATAACACCAGAACTGTAAGACATTTCAAGGCCAATAAAAAAAAAATCTTGCTCTTGCAGGCTCTGATCAAATTTATGATAAAAGAAATGCCTTTATATGCAGGAGGAAAACTGCCATTTTATTTATTTATTGCTATTTCTATAAGATTCCATTAGAATAGGACCTATATAACCATAAATACTATAGCATTTGCACTCTTCAATGCTGTATAGCCTCATTACGCCTTCCCACAGCCCTGTTGGGTAAATAACTAATTATTTGTGTACACATTTTACTGATGAGAAAACTGATGCAGAGATGTGAAGCCATTTACACAGGCCACACTAAAAATCCTTGGCAGAGCCAAGGTTAGAGCTCAGAACTTCCTGACCCTCACCCTGTCTCCAGATTCTTATGGGGCAAAAAAATTACCCCCCCCCCCAACCAGGTGAATTCCACTAAATTGATAGCTTTGCCCAGGCATTGGAATTGTTTTTCCAGGAAAAATAGTTCTTTATGGTGGAAATGGCAACATCTGACACTGTCTCAGATTAACAACTAAAACCATTAGCTTGGTGAGCAAAAGCATAAGAAAACAGTTCTTAATTCTGCACAGCACTACTAGCTGGTACCCATAGTCCTGATCTGCAACTCTTATTCATGTGAGTAAATAGTGCTTGGGCCTGTGCAGGAGCTATTCTTTATCACAGGGTGCAATCACTAGATTAAGCAAGTGGTAAAGACACAGGAATTGGGCTCAGGGAAACAAGGAGGGACATTCTGGGTGGATGGTAATTTAGAATGGTGTAGTGAGGAAGTTATGTTACACTTGAGGTGCCTCTGAATATTGTTATGCCTACCCAGGATCACCCCTTCCTCACGCAAGTAGTTCTGAATTCATGTCAATGAGGATCAGACCCTATACTTGTAGGTTTAATAAACCACAAACATGTTGCATGCAGGTGTAAATACATTGTTCACAAAACAAATTCAATAGACCATCCTAGAAACTAGAGTGCCCTATCCATGAAACAGGAACATGAGGTAGCAACAGTATCTTCTGCCCCAGCTCTGACATGGAGAGACCTCTTCAGGGGTAAGAATATCATTCAAACTATTGAAGCCTGTGGCATCCCTACCAAGACTGCCAACATGGATGTGAATTGGTGCCAAACAAGTTGGTAGGTTTTACAATATGGACACCTGCCCACCAGGAACTGGACTTGGATCACCAACCCATTTTCCTCAGGTTACTGAACACCTTCAGATTAGAACTTTAGAGTACCATTGAGCAGATCTGGATGCAAAGTGATGACTTAGAGGTCTCATTATCACCCCTAAGCCATCCACTTGCAAAATTTAACCACTGGCAACATTTTTCAAAGAATTCCCAGCAGTCCTTGTGATGCACAGAACTGTGTGATGTAACATACAGCAGCCAATAGGAATTTATTTAAATATCTAATTTTGTGTCTTCATTGCAAAGTCAGCCTGACAAGGTAAAAATATACAGCTGTTCATTGCCTATATTACTCATATTGCTCCCAGGCTTGTTGGAACATTGCCCTGCTTTGGGAAACATGAGAGACCTACATTAGGACAAAGGGTAGAACCTAGAGGACAAAGTTGTTAGGAGAAGCTTCTGCCTCCTGATATTTAACATGATTTTTTTAGTACAGTTCTATTACAGCTAAATGCTTTTCACTAGTACAGACAAACTTTGCCATGTAGCAGGATGCATTACATTTGGCCATATGACTGGTAATGGATTAGGAGACTATATTTTTATAACAGTATTTAGCCAAAAATATCTTCTGGAAAAAATGAAATGTGAAACAACCTATTGAGATTGTTATCTAGTACAAGAGGCAAAGAGATCCAGCCATGCCAGAGAGAGAGCCTCCTATTGTGCAAATCAAAATGTTAATTGAATAAGGTTAGCATTCCTAGAAGGCTAGGACTAAAATGCAGCACAAGGACTATAGCTAGATACTACCAACTAGTAAAATATTCCCAAGAGGGACCAGAGGGAATGTGATGAGGGGCAGGACCATGTTGAACCAGCCCTTCAGGAGCACATGCTACACCCTTTCAAAGAGTGGATTCCCCACCCCAGCATGCATTTTCTCTGAGCCTGTGAAGAAATTGTGGCTGTCAGACAGAATTCTGGGGATCCCATGTATAAAAGTCCTGTAGAATTTAAACAGGGCTCAAATCAATAGGGTAGCATAGACATTCTATTCTTTTCAACCTATATAATCTATCTGCACATTTAGCTGCTCATACTATGGCAGGGGTAGGCAACCTATGGTATGGGTGCCAAAGGCGGCACGTGAGCTGATTTTCAGTCACGCTGGTCCTAGCCACTGGTCTGGGGGCGGGGGAGCTCTGCATTTTAATTTAAATGAAGCTTCTTAAACTTTTAGAACCTTATTTACTTTACATACAATAGTTTAGTTATATATTATAGATTTATAGAAAGACTTTCTAAAAACATTAAAATGTATTACTGGAATGCAAAACTTTAAATTAGAGAGTGAATAAATGAAGACTCAGCACACCACTTCTGAAAGGTTGCTGACCCCTGCACTAGAGTGAAAGGAGCCATATAAAAGTTTAATAGAGAATGAAATCCTTTCTATAGATTTTTTGAACCACTTTAGATAATTCTATGACAGGGACTGAATGTTTTAATTAAATTTTATACAATGCTCTGAAAACATATAGCATTTAGAATGAAATGATAAACATTCTATAGGATTTTTCCAGAAGGGGCTCCTGCTGTAGTGCAGGTCCCTCTTCATTCCCATACCCTACCAGTGATTTAGAGCCCACTGAGTATGTTTACAGTGCAATTAAACACCTGCAGCTGGCCTGTAGGGTTCAAGCTGCTCGGCTGTAAAATTGCAGTGTAGACATTCAGCTCAGGCTGGAGCCCAGGTTCTGGGACTCTCCCCTCTCACAGGGTCCCTGAGCCCTCCAGCCCACACCTGAATGTCTATAGTGCAATTTACAGCCCCACCACCGGAGCCCAAGTCACAGGTGTTTAATTGCAGTGTAGACCCAGGTTGTATATCTCAATTCCAGAAAGTCATGAAAGGCAAGAGTTAATGTTCTGGTATTAAGAGCTCAATTCTG
Organism: Dermatemys mawii; assembly: GCA_007922305.1. Taxonomy (NCBI): domain Eukaryota; kingdom Metazoa; phylum Chordata; order Testudines; family Dermatemydidae; genus Dermatemys; species Dermatemys mawii. The sequence goes on from ML677362.1 coordinate 24,155,103, forward strand.
TTCAAATTAAAGTTGGTGGGACTTTTGCTACTGACTTCAACTGAAGCAGGATTAGGCCTTTATTCTGCCATGTTGTACATAAGTAGTAGTTTTGGTTAGTGGCAAGACTATTAAATGTATAACAGAAAATACAGTATATACAACATGACTAAGTTAACAGTGCTGTGTTCACCACACATTTTACAAGTCCTGTGTTCAAATTTGCAGTCTTAATGCTGCATTAAACACATTTTTGCATTTAATGTTGTAATACTGTAATATCTCAGCAGATCAGTATTAAAAAGGGAAATTTGTACTTGTAAAGGACAGCTGTTTGTCTTAGTAACCACAACACTACATTATATCTTAACATTTGCCTGTTTTGTCACTTTATCTTTACATATCATAAAGATGTATGTGTAACCCTTCTGTCCATCAGAGTTGGCAGCAACAAGGACCAGGTTCAGTATCTAAAGGTTCCATTCCAATAAACACAATGCAAAACCGGCTCAAGCTCCCACCCAGTGACCTGGGACAAACACATACCACTCCCCTGGATGCCTCTAAGAAGCAATACTTCCCTTCTCACAAGCACAGAGTCTGAATGTAGCAAAGCATTTTAATAACAATGTGGCATTATGTTGGGGAAAACGCACAAACAGGATTCATAACACAAACCATGAGCAAAAAAACCACCCCAAACCCACCCCCAAGCAAATAAAGCCATGTCCTTTTGCTTTGGTTCTTGACTCCAGCAACCCAAAAAATCACACACACCCCATTTCTGTCCCTGATCAGTGTAGCCCACCCACAGTTAAAAAGTTCATCTGCAGAGTTTACCTCCCAGCCTGGGTGGAAATGGGGGGGAAGGTATGGAAATACCTTACATACTCTGCTCCTCATGGCAACAGCCAAGCACTCCACCTTTCTGTGGGGTTCTGTTGCAGCCTCTCCACCAGCTGTCCTGCTAGCCACTCACCAATATATCTTCAGTACACACACACTATTTAACACAGCTCTCAGTGATTTCAGCTCTTAGAAATTTTAGCTCTCAGCTGGCAGTAGGGGAGCCTCACTGCTGGTACACCACTAGCCTAAAGGTGGTCTAATGCTTAGACCTAGGTAGCTGTGATTTCAGCTACGTAGTATGTAACAGGACTCCTAATGGAGTCAAAATTAGCTCTGTTATTACACAGTGGAGAAAGACAAGCAGCCACTCTATTGTTAAGGGTTAAAAGTATTCAGCTAGGCAAAAGCTTTTTGCTTCTGTAGGGTTATTGTATTTTGCTAGTATCTCTTTTCTCTGACCTTGCTTTTAAACTCTGTGTTCAAGTCTCACACGGATTGCTGATTTTTGGCTTGTGCCTTTATCTTAAGTTACTTCTGTATTTGCTTAAAGAATGTGCTGTATTCGCACTCTGTTAGAATATTGTAGCTGTTAAGAATTGCTATTAGTTGAATGATGAATTGTCTTGAAACAGATGCTGACCCAGAGGTCATGGACCCTTGGTTTATGTAACTGCTTGCCATTACGCATGTCTCTGGGACATACTTTGCTTTTCACCCCTCCTCTGTACCTTAAATCTCTCATGCTGCCTTAAATAAACTGAACATCACATCACCCCTGCTAGCCAGGATGACTTGTAATGTTCCCTTTGATCAAAGCTATTTGGTTTAATTCTTTGTGGTCTCTGACTGCTGTGAGCTTTTTACCTTCAACTCCGCTCTTGCTTGGGGTTTCAGGTAAGGGTGAGACACACCTTTTAATTTCCCCCCTAGCACTATCAGGTATAAATACTTATTCCCAACCCCTTCCAATGCACTGGGGATTGGAACCCATTCTCCTTGCATAGTGAGTGCTACTTAGTTTAGGGCGAGTCCCTCCATCATAAAGGGCCAAGTACAGTTCCACTGTCATTGATTCACATAACCAGGATAACACTTCATTTTTCCTGCCCCAATAACAAAGAGACTGGGAATCCCACAGCAGCCACAGTGACCATTTGGGCAAGCAGTCCCTCATGGTAGGCAGAATGGGTGTGCCTATACAAATGAGATCAGCCCTTGAAGTCCTTTTCCACAACTCACCATCAGCTGTCAAGGTAGAGCACATTCTGACACTTCTTACATCTACAAGAGTCTTACATGAGGTTATGCACTAAGAAGTTGCTGCTCAGCTAATGAAGAAAAGGAATGTTTGCAAGGTTGGAATATCTACAAATATTTGTATGCCAAATAAATTTTTGGCCCTGTCTACATCATACAAATAACATGTGGCTGGATCCTCACATGATGTAAATCCACAAAGTTCCATTGAAGTCAATGGAGTTTCTCAGCTTGTGTAAAGCAGTGTATCTAGCCACATGTTTAAACCTGTTAGAGAGCCATGTGTTATTGTAAGTATCTGACAACCTCTTAACGTGCCGGTCTAACATGGAAACATTTTACAGATGTCTGCTGACAGGCTGTCATACTGCTGCTAAAACATGGGCTAATATATAGTTAGAGATACCTGTCAGCACAGGAAAGAAACAACCATATTCTGACATGTCTTTGTCACAACCATGTTTAATCCTGGTCATGGCAGTTTAGATAGCTAGTCCTATAATGCAATAGCAAGGGCCCAATTTGGTGAGATTTGCATAGATAAAATATGCTGAATAGGACCCTGTAACGGGTTGGGGGCTCACCACCGGGCACCTCCTGCCAGATAGTCTGGGAATTAGTTCCTCAGTGGAGCGCCCTCTTCCGGTGGTGTCCCATTCATTGCTCGCTCTCTCCATTGGTGTCTGGACGCGCACTGCTCCTCACAGGCGATGTCTTCTTCAGGGCACTGCCCCCAAGTCCACACTCACCCCCTTTTGGGGAGGGAGGTTGTTTCCACAGTCCTTCTGCTGCTGTGGCCAACCACACCCCGTGTCAAGCCCCTTCTGGCAGGGGTCAGGTGCAGCCAGGTTCTATGAGGGGGAAGTGGGGGACCCAGGCCTGCCCTCTACTCTGGGTCCCAGCCCAGGGACCCTTTGGTGGCAGCCATCCTGCCCTCCTTCTCTCCTCTCAGTCCCTTCATCTCCTTGGGCCACTTCCCCTGTGGCCCCCTTGCACCTTGTGGCCCTTTGTTCACAGCCTGACAGGCACTCAGGCTAGAGGCCCCAGCCCCCACTGGACCTTCCCCCTTGAAGGTCCAGGGAAGACTGACTGCCTCTCTGCAGGGCAGTCTTCTTATACTGCCTAGCCTGTGTCTGGTTGGCTGGCTATAAGCTCAGCCCTGATTGGCCCACAGTAAGCCCTTCTCTAATTGGCTGTCTGCCCTTACAGCCATTTTGGCCTACTGTTACCACTCTGGCATGGGGGTGGGGCAGCTACCCCACCACAGACCCTTATAGAAAATATTAGTATATTTTGAAATGTAATCTTCAGTAGTGCCACACTTTTTCCACTCTTTAATTCTGGTAAAGGTGGCCTTCCACTGCATGGCCCATTGATGCAAAGCGCATCCATATTATTGAAGTTGACATGTAAGCTTAAAATGTCAGTTACAAGAATTGTTGTAAATGTCCACAGCTGCTGTGACTTCCATAGTGGTGGAGGAATGTGATCAAGTAAGGGCCAAGATCTCAGTTCACCAACTGTCAAGCAACTTGTTGTAAAACACTCAGTCGCCACTGGTATTAGAAATTAATGCTGGTGAATGCTGAATGAGCCAAAGGAACAACTGTCTTTTGGGAAGGATACATTTCCAGCTTCTACAATTAAATGTAGAAGTGGAAAGAGTTTCATTGAGGCAAGAAAAGATAGCACAGGGGTTCAACCAGCACAGTACCACAAAGTAGAATTAACTGCAGATCAATAGAATCATGATTTCACCGCCAGATGTTTGCTGTCAATGGGAGCTTTGCCATTTCAGGATTTCTCCTCTAGATTCTCACACCTTGAGCCAATTAAGGCTTAAAGGCATGATACCAAGCTGCTTCTTTTATTAAAATCAAAATCTGACAGTGCTTTGCAGTGGTAGTCAGAAATATTGCAGTTGCCCATAGTGTCACTGCAGTATTTTGAGGCCATTGGTGGGGGATGTTATACCACTTAGTATATTAGTGTTTGGTAGGAATGAACATAAAAATGGCCATACTGGGTCAGACATGGGTCATCTAGCCCAGTATCGTGTCTGCCAACATTGGCCAGGGCGAGGTGTCCCAGAGGGAATGAATAGAACAGATAATCATTAAGTTATCCATCCCCTGTTGCCCATTCCCAGTTTCTGGCAAAGAGAGGCCCTGTCCATCGTGGCTAATAGCCATTGATGGACCTATCCTCCATGTACTTATGTAGTTATTTTTTGAACCAGAGCAAGGAGTTTAACATGTTAACTGTGCACTGTGTGAAAAAGTACTTCCTTTTGTTTGTTATAAACCTGCTGCCTATTAATTTCATTTGGTGACCCCTAGTTCTTGTGTTATATGGAGTAAATAACATTTCCTTATTTATTTTCTCCACACCAGTCATGATTTTATAGATTTCAATCATATCCCCTCTTAGTCGTCCCTTTTCCAATCTGAAAAGTCCCAGTCTTATTAATGTCTCTTCAGATGGCAGCCGTTCCATACCTCTAATCATTTTTGCTGCTCTTTTCTGAACTTTTTCCAATTCCAATATATCTTTTTTGAGATTGGGCTACCACATCTGCATGCAGTATTCAAGATATGGGTGTACCATGGATTTATAGAGAGGCAATATATTTTCTGACTTATTTTCTCTCCCTTTTTAAATGAGTGCCAACATTCTGTTAGCTTTTTTGACTGCCGCTGCACATTGAATGGATGTCTTCAGAGAACTATCCACAATGACTCCAAGATCTCTTTCTTGAGTGGTAACAGCCAATTTAGACCCCAACATTTTGTATGTATATTGGGATTATGTTTTCCCAATATGCATTACTTTGCACTTCCACTGCATGCATCCGATGAAGTGGGTATTAGCCCACGAAAGCTCATGCTCTGAAAAAATTTCAGTTAGTCTTTAAGGTGCCACTGGACTCTTTGTCACTTCTGCAATTCCAGACTAACACGGCTACCCCTCTGATTCTTTGCATTTATCAACACTGAATATTATGCATCAGCTACCCCATGAAGATGATGAGAGCCCTCATAGATATCCCATTCCTGGATTGGACAGCTGGCAAGGGATAATTCATGGATTGAATACCTGTGGCTCTCTGCACAGAACAAAATAAAATGTAAAGTGAAGATGTTTCTTGATTTGGAAATTAGGAGCCAAATTCTGTCTGGCTTTGCATGAGTGCACTTAAAAGAAGACACAAGAAGCCCCATTCCCCAAGGTACTCACATGCAGGAATGAGGTCTAGTTTGACTTCTAACAGTGAGGACTCCAATGCTGTTGCAGAATTAACTAGGTCAGAAGGAAAAGTTGGGTGAGGTAATATCATTTATTGGACCAGCTTCTGTTGGTGAGAGAGACAAGCTGGTTCAATAAAAGATACTACTTCACCCACCTTTTCTCTCTAAAATTCCAGGACTAGCATGGCTACAACAACACTGCATAGGACAGAAAGTGTATGCCTAAGCCAAACAGGAGCAGAACTATAGCTTATAGGCAGCAGACCTGGAGCATCCACACAGAAAAATTAACACCTACTGGCAACCAAGTCCCCTTTCTTCCCCCCAACTCCCACTTGCCGGCAGCTCTCACCAATCAACTCCTCCCCATCCCTCCCAGTGCCTCCTGAACATTGCAGAACTGCTGTTCTGTGGCATGCAGGAAGCTCTGGGAGGGAGGAGGAGCAGGAGCAGGGACAGGGCATGCTTGAGGGAGGGGGTGGAAAGAGGCAGGGAAGAGGTGGGGTGGGGTTGGGACCTTGGGAAAGGGATGGAGTGGGGGCAGGACCTGGGGCTAAGTGGTGGTTGAGCACCTCTCAGGGTAAATTATAAGCTGGCACCTGTGCTATAGCTCTCTTTCATGAGTGTAGATAATGAAACAGCGTACACCACCCTTCCTACAAGTGTAGCCAGCCACGCTGCTTAATAAGCTTACCAGGTCCCTGTTGTTTTGACTTCCACACTCATGATGCCTCCTTCCACCACATAAAGGTGCTCCTCATCCTGAGCAGTGCATGCTATAATTTAGTCCTCATAGACATTGCAGCCATCCAGGCAAGGTCAAGGGAATATTTTAAGTTGAATGGTGAAAGAATGTTCAGGAATATTCTATAAAAGCTACAATTTAATGTACTAGGGAGCATGCATCAACAAACTGCACATAGCTAGTACCATCAAACAATTAGATGTGCAGAGTCCATTGTAAACACAGCTTTTATGTGTACCAACACAGCTGGGGATGATGTTTATAATACAGTGAGTGATCTTATGCAGTGCATTTATGTAGTCCATGAGCCCTATACCATGATAATACTAGTTAAGCAGCAATAGTTCTTCTTCAAGTGATTGCTCATGTGTATTCCACAATAGGCGTGTGTACTCGCCACATGCACTGGTGCCAGAAGTTTTTCTCCTAGCAGTACCCGGAGGGGGAGCACCCCTGCAATCCCTGGAGTGGCGCTCCCCCGACCCTCAGTTCCTTCTTGTGGCCAGTGAAGGTGCATCGGAACTGCTCTGCTCCAGCTTTGCTGCAGCTCATCCCTGGAATTTTTCGTTCATTCGGTGCACTCAGGCTGGGGCAGGCTGGATTAAGTTGTGCGACACTTGTAGGTGCTCTGTGCCAAGGAGTGACCTGAATGCAGACTGTTTGGGTGAGACTTACGTCAGCAATAGTTGCAAAATTTGCAAGTCATTTAAGCCTCAGACTAAAAGAGAAAGGGACATTAGGCTATGAGCCATTCTCATGTTGTCAGCGCTGACCCCGACTCCGGTGCGCCGCTCCAATTCAGCACTGGGCACCGTGCTACTGGTACATGGTGAACTCCTGGCTCCGTCAATTAGTAGGCACTGCTCCCCCTCTATGGGGCATAAGAAGGCGAGAAAAGGGCATCAAGAGAAATCAGGGGCAGAGACTAGACCCATGTCGGGCAGTCCTTGATCCCCTCCAGCCCCTAAGCCTCTGACTCATGTCAAGTGGAGTAGCCCAGCTGTGTTGGACCAGGCCTCTGGAGATGTCAGGATGCCTGCCAAGCCGGAGGCCCTGCAGGCAGCCAGAGACGTCATGACCATGCCAGTACCAGAGGTGCTGCTGGTGTTGGGCTCTCGCTCCAGAGGCAAACCACCGCTGGGTTCGCCACGGTCACCCCCAGCTCAGCACAGGTCTCAGTCAAGGAAATGTTCCCAACACCATTCACCACACAGTGACTGTTCAAGGCACAGTCCTTGGAGATCATCCTTGATTCCCACCAGATTGTCTGGCAGGGTGTCATCCCACTAGGGCTCCCGGCACCGCTCCATGCCATGGAGCGATTACCGACAGGACCGAGGCAGACATCGCTGGAGGTCCTCGTCTTGTTGGGGTTACCACAGCAAATCACGGCACGGACATTGTCGGCATTCCCACTCGGAGTCTCAAGGCACCGTCTCCACCATGACACCGTCTCCACAGCCCTGAGCATAGATGACCGTCACTGCACCATCGTAGGTCCGCTCGTTGGAGCGGATCACAAAGCAGCATCGAGGTTGCAGTCCGGTGGGCGACGTCACTCCAGGCACCGCTGTTCCTCCAGCTCCCATGACAGTGGCATGTCGTTTGTAAGCCCAGCCTCCGCTCGTAGTTGCCCTTCCATGGGTCAGACCAGCCAGGCAGCAGGGATGGTGGCTTTGCCTCTCCACGAGGGGGTGGATAAAATTTTGAATGCCTTGTAGCAAACGCCGGCTTCCCTGTCCCCCTAAAAAGGCGGAGCGCAAGTACTTTGTACCCGCCAAAGAGCATGAATACCTCTAAAGCCACCTGGCGTCCAACTCCCTCGTGGTCGAATTGGTCAACCATAGGGAGTGACAGGGCCAACCAGCCCCCATGCCAAAAAATAAAGACTTGAGGAGGCTGGATTCCTTTGGTAGAAAGGTTTATTCATCCTCAAGTTTCCATCTATGGGTGGCTAACCACCAGGCTCTCCTGGGCAGATACAAATTCAGCTTGTGGGGTTTGCTGGCCAAATTTGAGAACTCCTTCCAGGAACGCGACAAGAAAGAGTTCAATGCGCTGGTGGAGGCGGGTGTAGCTGCCCTGCAGGTGGCGTCGGACACGGCTACTCAATCCATGGCCTTGGCGGTGTCCGTACGGATAGCGTCATGGCTCCTGTTGTCCTGGTTGTCCAGTGAGGCCCAGTTGGTCATGCAAGATCTCCCGTTTGACGGAAAAGCTCTGTTTGCAGAACAAATGGATACAAAGCTGCATGGCATGAAAGACTCCTGCACGACCCTGCAGACCCTGGGTCTTTACATTCCTCCAGCCAAAACTAAGTTTAAACTGCAGCAGACCTCTGCTCAGGCTTCCCAGTCTAAATACGAGGCCACCTATAAGAAGTCGAGGGACTTTAAGAGGCACCCTCTGCGGCAGTCACAGCCAGCCCTGCAGCCTGGGTCCTTCAAGCACAAGCAGGCAGGGAAGAGGCTGTTTTGATGGGACACCAGGGGCACCCGGACAGTTCCTGCAGGGTATCCCCCCCACAATAAAGCTTCCCTTCCACAACCGGTTGTGTGTTTCCTCCCAGAGTGGTTATGACTAACCTTGGACCACTGGGTCCTCAAAACCATCTCCCGGGGCTACACACTGCAATTTGTTTCACCCCCTCCCAACCACCTTCCCACCCCTTTCTGGTCTGGGGGGATCCGCTGCACGCAGACCTTCCAGAGCAGGAGGTGGGACGGCTCCTAAGCTTGGGAGCGATGGCAATGGTGCCAGGGAAATTCAGAGGCAAGGGATTCTACTCCCACTATTTCCTTATCCCAAAGGCAAAAGGGGATCTTAGGCCCATCCTGTATCTGCACGACCTAAACAAATTCATGCTCAAGCTCAAGTTCCGCATGGTCCCCCTGGCCTCCATCATCCCCTCCCTGGACCCTAGGGATTGGTAAGCAGCCCTGGATCTGCAGGACACGTATTTCCACATACACATTTTTGAGGGGCACAGGCGCTTCCTCCGTTTCCTGGTGGGGCAGAACCACTACCAATCCACGGTCCTCCCATTTGGTCTATCCACTGCCCCCAGGGTGTTCACAAAATGTATGTTAGTGGTGGCGGCAAACCTCAGGCACCAAGGAGCCAGATCTTTCCCTACCTGGAAGGTTGGTTGGTCAAGGGCAGCTCCCGGTCACAGGTGCGGGATCACGTTACACTCCTATTGTCCACATGTGCCACCTTGGGCCTGTTAGTAAACAACACCAAATCCACATTAGTCCCAGTCCAGCGCATAGAGTTTATCGGGGCGCTCCTGGATACCTCAACAGCCATGGCCTCCCTCCCATCAGACAGGTTCGAGACCCTGAAAGGGCTCATAGACTCAGTCACAAAATTCCCTCTGACAATGGCCAGAGCGTATCTCCAGCTCCTGGGTCACATGATGGTGTGCATGTATGTGGTCCGCCGTGCCACGCTCCGAATGAGACCTCTCCAGCTTCGGCTGGCTTTGGAGTTCTCCCAGGCTTGGGACAGGATGGACAAGGTCCCCACCGTGCCCAACCCTGTGGTCACCTCCCTGCGGTGGTGGTCCTCCCCAAGCAACAGGCTCCAAGGGGTCCCCTTCTGGGACACAGCCCCATCATTGGAGCTGGTGTCTGATGCACTGGACCTGGGTTGGGGAGCCCATGTGGGGACGGTTCAGACCCAAGGGCTGTGGTCAGCCACGAAGCTGTCCCTTACACATAAACATCAAGTTGCTCAGGGTAGTAAGCCTGGTGTGCATGGCCTTCTGTTCGCACTTACAGGGCAAGTGGTCAGGGTCCTCACGGATAACACTGCCTCAATGTTCTACATCAACAGGCAAGCAGGGACCTGGTCCTCGGCCCTCTGCCATTAAGTCCACTTCTGCATAGCCCACAACATCTCCCTGAGGGCCTTCCACCACCTGGGCACCTGCAACGCATGGGCGGATCATTTGAGCAGGGACTTTTCCTCCCAGCATGAGTGGTATCTCTTCCCAGAAGTGGCTCACCAGCTCTTCCGAGTGTGGGGAACTCTCCAGGTAGACCTGTTCACGATGAGAGAACCGGTGTTGCCTCCAATTCTGTTCCAGGGGGGTGCTATCTCAGATGCCTTCCTCCTGTCTTGGTCAAACAAGTTTCTCTATGCCTTTCCCCCATTTCCTCTCATCAAGAGGGTCCTGGAAAAAGTAATAATGGACAGAGCATGGGTCCTCCTAATCACCCTGGCATGGCCCCAGCAGCATTGGTACAGGACCCTCATGTGGCCCCACCGTGGCCATTGCTGCTCTGCCCGGACCTGCTCTCTCAGGACCAGGGCCGTCTCCTCCATCCCAATTTACAAGCCCTCCACCTCACGGCATGGCTGCTCGATGGCTAGGCGGGGAGAAGCAGACCTGTTTAGAGGGGGTCCAACGCATCCTCCTGGAAAGTAGGCGGCTCTCCACGTGCCGCAACTATTGGGAAAAATGGTCCAGGTTCTCCAGATGGGCTGCCGAGCAGGGCGTTTCCCCGGTGGCCGCCCCGATCCAGCTTATCCTGGACTACCTCCTCCTCCAGGGCCTGGCACCCTCTTCAGTCAAGGTGCACCTGGTGGCCATTTCAGCCTTCCATCCGCCGGTGCAGGGACACATGGTGTTCTCCCATGCTATGACCGGATGGTTCCTTAAGGGTTTGGACCATCTTTTTCCATGATAGGCCCCTGTCCCACAGAAGGACCTAAAAATGCTGTTAGCTCATCTCATGGGGCCCCTGTTTGAACCTCTGGCCACATGCTCCTGATCCCATGGTTTTCCATAGGGATAAGGTTCAGCTCTGCCCGCAACCTGCATTCCTCCTAAGGTGGTCTTCATAGAATCATAATCATAGAATATCAGGGATAGAAGGGACCTCAGGAGGTCATCTAGTCCAACACCCTGCTCAAAGCAGGGCTAATCCCCAACTAAATCATCCCAGTCACGGTTTTGTCAAGCCTGATCTTAAAAACCTCTAAGGAAGGAGATTCTACCACCTCCTAGGTAACCCATTCCAGTGCTTCGCCATCCTCCTAGTGAAAAAGGTTTTCCTCATATCCAACCTAAACCTTCCTCACTGCAACTTGAGACCATTACTCCTTGTTCTGTCATCTGGTACCACTGAGAACAGTCTAGATCCATCCTCTTTGGAACCCCCTTTCAGGTAGTTGAAAGCACCTATCAAATCTCCCCTCAGTCTTCTCTTCTGTGGACTAAACAATCCCAGTTCTCTCAGCCTCTCCTCCTAAGTCATGTGCTCCAGGCCCCTAATCATTTTTGTTGCCCTCCGCTGGACTCCTTCCAATTTTTCCACATCCTTCTTGCAGTAGGGGCCCCAAAACTGAACACGGTACTCCAGATGAGGCCTCACCAATGTCGAATAGAGGGAAATGATCACGTCCCTCGATCTGTTGGCAATGCTCCTACTTACAACGCCCAAAATGCTGTTAGCCTTCTTGGCAACAAGGGTACACTGTTGACTCATATCCAGCTTCTCGTTCACTGTAATCCCTAGTCCTTTTCTGCAGAATTGCTGCCTAGCCATTCGGTCCCTAGTTTGTAGCAGTACATGGGATTCTTCCATTACTAAGTGAAGACTCTGCACTTGTCCTTGTTGAACCTCATCAAATTTATTTTGGCCCAATCCTCTAATTTGTCTAGGTCCCTCTGTATCCTATCCCTACCCTCCAGCGTATCTACCACTCCTCCCAGTTTAGTGTCATCTGCAAACTTGCTGAAGGTGCAGTCCACGCCATCCTCCAAGATCATTGATAAGATACTGAATAAAACCAGCCCCAGGACCAACCTTTGGGGCACTCCGCTTGATACTGGCTGCCAAGTAGACATGGAGCCATTGATCACTACCTGTTGAGTCCGATGATCCAGCCAGCTTTCTATCCACCTTATGGTCCACTCATCCAGTCCATACTTCTTTAACTTGCTGGCAAGAATACTGTGGGAGACTGTATCAAAAGCTTTGCTAAAGTCAAGGAATAGCACATCCACTGCTTTCCCCTCATCCACAGAGCCAGTTCTCTCATCACAGAAGGCAATTAGGTTAGTCAGGCATGATTTTCCCTTGGTGAATCTATGCTGACTGTTCCTGATCACTTTCCTCTTCTCTAAGTGCTTCAGAGTTGATTCCTTGAGGACCTGCTCCATGATTTTGCCAGGGACTGAGGTGAGGCTGACTGGACTGTAGTTCCCTGGATTCTCCTTCTTCCCTTTTTTAAAGAAGGGCACTACATTAGCTTTTTTCCAGTCATTCGGGACCTCCCATGATTGCCATGAGTTCACGTATCACATGGGCCAGGACATTTTCCTGCTGGTGCTCTGCCCCAAGCTTCATGCGTCCAGCGACGAACGCCCCCTCCACATGCTCAACGTGAGTAGGGCACTGGCCTTCTACTTGGAATAGACTAAGCTATTCAGGAAGTCCTCGCAACTGTTTTTTGCCTTGGCTGAGCGCATGAGGGACTGGTCGATTTCCACCCAGCGCCTCTCCCACTGGATCACCTCATGCAGTCACACCTGTTGTGACGTGGCAGAGCTCCCCCCTCCACTGACTGTGAAGGCGCATTTGACTCGGGCCCAGGTCTCATTGGCTGCCTTCATGGCCCATGTCCCCATCCAGGACATTTATAGGGCCGCTACCTAGTCTTCAGTTAACACGTCCACCTCGCACTATTCAATCATCTCCCAAACCAGGGATGACACTGGGCTCGGCAAGGCTGTATTCCATCCCAGGAATCTGTGAACAGATTAGCTTGGAATCACCTATTGTGGAATACACATGAGCAATCACTCCAAGAAGAAAAGACAGTTACCTTTTCCATAACTGGTATTCTTCAACATGTGTTGCTCATGTCTATTCCACATCCCGCCCTCCTTCTCCTCTGTCGGAGTTGTCTGGCAAGAAGGAACTGAGGGTGGGGGGACCACACAGCTCCCCTTATACTACGCCATGGAGGTGCCACTCCAGGAGTCACAGGGGTGCTCCCCCTACAGGTACTGCTAGGGGAAAAACTTCTGGCACCAGTGCACGTGGCAAGCACGCACAGCTATTATGAAATAGACATAAGCAACACATCTTGGAGAACACCAGTTACGGGAAAGGTAACTGTCTTTTCTATATCTGTCAATATAACTCTTCTTGATCAATCAAATATTTTTCAAGCATTTTTTTTCCTGTTGTGAAATGAATGTGCCCACTCATAGGCATGTGTACGAGGTATGCCCAGGCACACCCTAACGCAGGGGTGGGCAAACTATAGCCCACGGATTTGCCACCGCCATGGTGCTGCAGCCCTCTCAGCTTTGGGAAGCGGCTGGCAGCACGTCTCTGCGGCCCATGGGGGAGGGGAGCAGAGAGTTCCGTGTGCTGTTCTTGCCTGTGAATACCTCGCCTGAAGCTCCCATTGGTGGGGAATAGGGAGCCACGGCCAATGGAGCTTTAGGGGAGGGAACCACAGGTGCGCGGAGCCCTCTGCACCCCTCCTCCAAGGTTGGCGAGGCCAGGGTGCTGGCTGCTTCCTAGAGCAGAGTGGTGTGGGGCTGGGGCCAAAGCAGGCAGGTAGGGAGCCTGCCCTGGCCCTGCTGCCAGCCCTGAGCCCCTTCCTTCATTCTAGCTCCTGGCCTGACCCTACACCCCAACCTGCTCCTTCACCCCCACCCCTGTGCTCAGTGCATCCTCTACCCTCAGTGCAGTGCAGAGAGAGAGGAAGAGAATGGGCCAGAACTAGGGAGAAGGTAAGTACCCACTCTGCGTGGGCAGGGCAGGGACCTCAGACCGGCAGCAGGCTGAGTGGGTCTGGCAGCCAGGATTCTGGCTGGCAGGAGCCGGTGGATGGAACCCCTGAGCAGCAACGGGCTGAGCAGGCCGGTGGCGTAAGATTAGCATTTTAGTTTAATTTTAAATGAAACTTCTTAAACATTTTGTAAACCTTGTTTATTTTACAATAAAACAATAGTTTAGTTAAATATACAAACTTATAGAAAGAGACCTTCTAAAAAACATTAAAATGTATTACTGGCCTGCGAAAACTTAAGTTAAAATGAATAAATTAAGACTCAGCACACCACTTCTGAAAGGTTGCCATCCCCTGCTGTATTTAGTCAATGTTCCGTTGTAAACTTTCGAAAGGACAACCATAATGTTGTGTTCAGAGTTACAAACATTTCAGTGTTACGAGGTGTTCATAACTCTGAAGTTCTATGGTATGCCTCATCCATTGGTCACTTACTGTTCTCCTTTAACCAATCAAGGAGAAAAAGGTTGAGGTTTATTTTTGGCCCTATAAAGTCTCAAGAAGCTAAATCAGATAATTCTGGAAACATAGTGGAATTTTAGGTCTTTTAAAAGACTAAATCATGTGTCTTTACAGATCAGTTATTGTGCAATGCTTGGTTCTCCTTACAGGAGGGAACCATGGCATCTGTTTCTGAGTCGAAGAGTAAGACAAAAGAGACATTTTATGGTGAAGTGGAGACAAACCAATGAGATCAGATGCACAGGAAATGTTGAGTCATAGCTGTGGGGACAAAAAGCTTGAGTTCACACCAGAGAGTGGGGTCCAGGGCTTGCCCTGCTCCAGCACTCCAGCCAGGGAAAGGAATGGGAGATTTGCTCCCTTCTGCGTGGCTCCCAGAAGCAGAGGTATGTCTCCTCTCTGGCTCCTACATGTAGAGGCAGCCAGGTGGCTCTGCAAACTGTCCCTGCCCCAATTCTGCCCCCATAGCTCCCATTGGCTGGGAACCACAGCCAATGGGAGCTGCAAGGGTGGCGCCTGCGGACAGGGCAGCATGGAGAGCCACCTGGCTGCATTTCCACATAGGAGCCAGAGGGGGGACATGCCACTGCTTCTGGGAACTGCTTGAGGTAAGCGCCACCAGAAGCCTGCACCCCTGATCCCCTCCCACACCCCAACCTTCTGCCCAGCCCTGATCCCCCTCCTGCCCTCTGAACTCCTCTGTTCCAGTCCGAAGCAACCTCCTGTACCCCCAATGCCTCCTCTCCAGCCCCACTCCAGACCTCACACTCTCAGCCAGAGCCCTCACCTCTCCCACTCCCTGCACCTCAGCCCCCAGCCCCCTCCCACAGTGAACCCCTCATTTCTGGCTCCATAGCCAGCACCCCAGAGCCAGCACTTCCAGCCATAGCCCTCAACCCCTCCCACACCTCAACCCCCATTTTCATTAGCATTCATGGCTCACCATATGTCAGGATTGCCTCCCCACTCTGAACTCTAGGGTACAGATGTCAGGACCTGCGTGAAAAAAGAAATAACCCCCCAAGCTTATTTTACCAGCTTTAGTTAAAACTTTTTCCCCCAGACTTCTCCTGTGTCTGGAACTGGTACACTGCCACCACCAAACTCGGTATCCCAAAAACTAGGACAAAGGGGAGTTTGGGATCCTTCTTTCCCTTTCCACTAAACTCCCAAACTTCTTCCTTCCCTGGGAAGCTTGAGAGAAAAAAAAAAAAAACAAACCTCGCCTGATCCTGCGAGATGTGCCCGATCCAAAACCAGGATCTTACACAATGGAAAACAAGCAGTCAAATTTTTAAAATAAAGATTTTAATTAAAGAAAAAAGAAAGGAATAAATTCTTTATAGAAAAATCAGTAGAACAGCACTACAATAATCAATAAAGAGTTAAAAAGACAAACCCCTCCCCAAATTTCTACTCCTGCTGAAGCTTTACAGTATTAGAGAAACACAGATAAATTTCCACAATCTGAGAAACTTTCCAATTGATATAACCCAAACATAAGACTTACTGCTGAATTTGATTTGTTACTGGATAGAAAGCTTATAGTTACAGTGAAAGAAGTAGGTGTGATTCATCCCATAGCCGAGTTGAACAGAGAGCCTGGAGAGAAACAAACTAAAAATCCTTTGTCTCCTGAGGAATTTCTCATTGGTCAGTTGTCCACTTCTCAGGTTACCTTTAGCTTAACCCCTTGCAGGTAAACAGTAATTCTAGGCTACTTTATACTTACAACACCATACGATTTCCATACCTAGATGTGGCCTTCAGGCCAAAAAATTTGCCCACCCCTGATTTATATGCTCTTGAAGATTTGTAAAAAAAAAGTGTAAAATGAGTAGTACAGACTATGTTGTTGTACAGAATATTTTTAACATAAGAGATTAACCCACATAATGGGCTAGATTTTCAAAAGCACAATTTGGAGTACACACTACCCTCAAATTGTACCTGTGCATTATTGGGATGTGTGCATTCAGAACTGTGCCTTTGAAAATGTGGCTCAGTATCTTTAGTAGCAACAGGTAAGGGCCAGTCCTGCAGACTCCTACTTCAAGTCATTCTTCCTCATGACGCTAGTCTTGGCCAACCCACTGGAACTACTAATATGAGTCAGATAAGTGCAGCAATAAGAATGTGCAGGATCAGCCCCTAATATATTATATTTCCTGTATTTCATACCAAATAGATGGAGTATGCTGGGGTGATTTACTCTTTTAATTTTATGAAAAAGAGATGCATTTACCACTAACCTACTGAGCCATGCACCCAAAACATTAAATACATCAAGTACATAAAAAGTTGTTACAAGGAGGAGGGAGAAAAATTGCTTTTCTTAACCTCTGAGGATAGGACAAGAAACAACAGGCTTAAATTGCAGCAAAGGAGGTTTAGGTTGGACATTAGGAAAAACTTCCTGTCAGAGTGGTTAAGCACTAGAATAAATTGCCTAGGGAGGTTGTGGAATCTCCATCATTGGGGCTTTTTAAGAGCAGGTTGGACAAACACCTGTCAGGGATGGTCTAGTTCAGGGGTGGCCAACCTGAGCCAAAATTTACCAATGTACATTGCAAAGAAGCCACAGTAATACATAAGCAACCCCCCCCCCACCCATCAGCTCCCCCACCCTGGCTCCCAGCTTCTCCCACCCACCAGCAGTTCTGCTGGTCAGCGCCTCCCCCTACCTCCCTTGCTGCATCTCCCAATCAGCTGTTTGAGGCATGCAGGAGACTACAGTGGGGAGGGAGAGGTGGCAGGGGAGGAATGAGGGCATGGCAGGCTCAGAGGAGGGGGCAGGAAGGAGTGGAGTTGGGGCAGACATGTGGCAGAGCCAGGAGTTGAGCAGTGAGCACCACCTGGCACATTGTAGCGCCTGTAGCTACAACCTTGCAGTTGATGTCTATACAAGGAGCCGCATATTAACCTCTGAAGAGCTGCATGTGGCTCCAGAGCCACAGGTTAGCCACCCGGGTCTAGATAATACTTAGTCCTGCCTAGAATGCAGGGGCTGGACTAGATGACCTCTCAAGCCCCCTTCCAGTTCTATGATTAGGGAAGTTCACAGCCACATGTGGCTTTGGCACCTCTTATTCTCATTTGTATCACAGTAATGCCTAGAGGCCCCACATAAGATAGGGACCCCATTGAGCTAGGCATGTTACATATATTAAGAGAGAGTGCCTGCCCCCAAAGAATTTACAATCTAAGCGGATAAGACAAAAGGTAAGAGAGGAAACAAGAGGTGAAGTGACTTAGCCAAGGTCACACAGAAGGTCAGTGGAAGAGTTGGTAACAGAACCCAGGTTTGCTGACTTCCAGTCATCCATCTTCCAGACCACCCTGCCTCTCAGTCCTATCTCTGCTTATGGTACAACAATCCAACAGTCCTATGAGAACAAAAATAAGTGCATTACACAACATTAGAAAAAGAGCAAATCATTTTATGAAAGAACCTGATAAACAACAAACAAGCCTTTTTTTTAAGTGAAAAACATGAGTTAGTTAAAAAATTGGTGTGCTCAATCCAAATGTATCAGCACAAAATTACGGACTAAGTGTTAATTCAAAATTGATTGGGAAAAAATGCATCCGAAAGGAAACTATTTTTAAATTACCGAAAGGATCATGAAAAAAGAAAAATTAAATAATTTACTTCACTCTCTACTGAGAAAATAAAGGAAAATTGTTAGTTATAACACTGGCCAGTCTAGTGGCGACATAGCATGCTACTGTATGGAGGAGGATGTGAATTCAGGCTCTGAAATAAGAATGCTGTGTAGGCAACACACACTGTCCCTGGGGAAGAGAAGGGAATCAGTGTTACTTTTACCTTGGCCACAGAAGGAGTCAGTACTACCACTGGCACTTTTAGGTTGGTGTGAGTAAAAATGAGTGCGCTAGGGGACTATAACAGGGTAGTTTGCCTCTTAAGGCCTGGAAGGCTGCGACTAGCTAGCCCTGTTACAAAATGAGTCATATCTGAGAGAGGTCAGGCTATTGCCCTGTGAAGAACAGCGGGCAGGGCAGGAAAGTGTAGAGTGAAGGAATCTGCAGGGAAGTGGGAGGTGACTGTGTGGAAACCTGTCTGGAGTTTGGATACAGAAATTGGATCAGGGGCAGAAGGCTAAGTTCCAGCTGGATGGATGGGACAAAACAAGAGTTGTAGCTGTGAGAGAAGACACCAGTGTTCAGCATAAACTGT
This sequence comes from Dermatemys mawii, assembly GCA_007922305.1. NCBI lineage: Eukaryota > Metazoa > Chordata > Testudines > Dermatemydidae > Dermatemys > Dermatemys mawii. The sequence goes on from ML677362.1 coordinate 24,173,662, forward strand.
AGTGAAGGGAGACTTTTTATTATTAAATCAGCCCCCGGCAAGGGGTGTTCTTATCCATATGAAATCCTGTGTGCTGTTCTTAAAAGTCCTGCAAGAGAAAGCTAAGAGGAGCAGAGTGTCTGCAAAGTGACCCCTGGCAATGAGGAGGAGCAAAGTTCTGCTCCCAATCACTCTTGTGCAACCACACTGAAACTGATGCTAAGCACAGTTATTATTGTTGAGTGAAGAATCAGAGGGGTAGCTGTGTTAGTCTGGAATTGCAGAAGTGACAAAGAGTCCTGTGGCACCTTAAAGACTAACTAAAAGTATTAAAGCATAAGCTTTCGTGGGCTAATACTCACTTGCATGCATCCAATGTTAGTCTTTAAGGTGCCACAGGACTCTTTGTCACTATTGTTTAGTGAGGCTATCTAGATATAACCAAGGTCCTGGTTCCTTGTAGTCAATCACTTTTAAGATTGGCACAACTATTGTACTTGTAACTATTGCCTTCTCCAGGATGTGCAGCATCACAAAGGACAGTGAGGACTGTTCCAAGAAAGCTGAGGAGATCTTTCACAATGAACCCTAACACACACACAGAGCTGGCTCTATCAATCCCAGTTCTTTTTTTCTTTGGTGCCTCATGCTACTGCATTATATATGCATTTATTAGGGCCTGAGTTTAAGAGTGGTTTCTGACTGCAGCTAATCAGTAGGAGTCATCTGATTTGCAGAGGTGCTGGAAACTTGAAATTCCAGCTGAAGCCAATGAAGCTGTGGGTGATGTATGCATGATCTCATTCAGTTCCCCTCAACTTTGTGAGCAATATTCCCACTCCTTCAAAATCCACAGGGTCTTCTGCCTTTTCATTTGACACATACAAGTGAGAAACTGACCTGTAAGAGTCAGAGTTTAAAGTCAGAAGGGACCTTTTGATCATATAGTCTGACCTGCTGTATATCATGGGTCATTAAATTTCACCTAGTTACCCATCTACATTATGCCTGCTTTATCATTTGAATTTGTCTGGCTCCATCTTCTAGGAAGAGAATACTAAGTGAATTTAGGAAAATCCAGCTGAAGTGACGAACGAAAGGAGGATTGCATACAGTTATATCCAAAACTAGGGCAATGTTTGAGCTGTTTTCTGTTTTTGTAGATCCTCAGCTGGTGTAAACAGTTATGATTCCATTGAGTTATCACCATTTACACCAGCTGAGGATGTGCCCTGTGGAATTTCTCTGCCTAGTGATTAGTGACTAGTACTAAGGGCATGGCTACGCTTGCAGATGTAGAGTGCCAGGAGTTAAACCAGGGGTCTCAAACTCAAATGACCACGAGGGCAGCATGAGGACTAATACATTAGCCCGAGGTCTGCATCACTGACACACACACCCCATCCCCAGCTCCACCCCCACTCCTCCCTTTCCATGAGCCCCCACCCCTTCCCCACCTTTTATCACACCTTCTCTGCCCCCATTCCAACCCCTTACCTCAAACCCCCACCCCAACTCCACCCCCTCCCTGCCTTCAGGGGGACATAAGGGGTGTGGCGGGGGCTCAGGGCAGGGAACTGAGATGCAGGAGGTGTGCAGGATGGGGCAGGGGGCTCAGAACAGGGAGTGCAGGGTGCAGCAGGGGACTCAGGGCAGGGAGTTGGGGTGCAAGGGGGACGAGGGGCACATCAGAGGCTTGGGATGCAGGAGGGATGAGAGATGCAGCAGGGGGCTCAAGACAGGCAGTGAAGGAGGTCTGCAGGATGTGGCGGGGGCTCAGGTACAGCAGGGGGCTCAGGGCAGGGGGTCAGGATAAAAGGTGTGGTGGGGAATCAGGACAGGGGGTTAGGGTGCGGGAGGGATGAGGGGTGCAGCAGAGGCCTCAAGACAGGGAGTGCAGGTCTGCAGGGTGTGTCAGGGGGCTCAGGGCAAGGGGTTGGGGTGCAGAGTGCAGCAGGGGCCTGGGATGCAGGGTGCAGTAGAGGAATCTGAACAGAGGGTTGGGGTACAAGAGGGATGAGGGGTGTAGCAGGGAGTCAGGGGGCTCAAGGCAGGGAGTGCAGGGTGTGGCAGGGGGCTCGGCGCAGGAAGTGTAAGGTGTGGTAAGGGACTCAGAACAGGCTGTAGGAGGGTGTGGGGGAAGCAGGATAAGTTCTCTTCCTGCTCCACCCCTGCCTGCAGCTCTGGGTGTGGTTGGAACCTGGGAGCCTGTGTTGCCATGGGCACTCTCCAAATACCTCCCCCAAAGCTCCCATTGGCTGCAATTCCCAGTTCCCAGCCAATGGGAGCTGTGGGAGGTGGTAGGTGGTAACAGAGAGCTATGTGCCACCCCTCCCCCAGGGGCTGCAGGGATTTAATTCCTGCATACAGCACTGGAGCCATTCTAGGTACGTGTAGGGGTGGGATTGCAGGGGGGCTGCCGGGAGGAGTGTGCCAGGCCACAGATAAGAGCCCTGCTGGCTGCATGCAGCCCACGGGCCACACGTTTGAGACCCAAGTTAAACCATGCCTCAGAGATCACAGCAGGGAAAGTGCTGCTTGTGTTCACACTGTCAGCTGTAAGCAGAGTAGCATGGCCACATTAGCAGCTCTTGCAATGCCACAGAGAGCAGTGCATTGTGGTAGCTCTCCCAGTGTGCAAGTAGCTGCAGCGTGCTTTTCAAATGGGGGAGGAATGTGACAGGGAGTGTGTTGTGGGTATGTGGGGGGATGAGACAGTGTGTTTTGGGAGGCAGAGAGTGTGTCAGCATGCTGTCTTGTAAATTCAGAGAGCAGCAGGGGGAAACCCCAACATTATCCCCCACTCCCACACACGCCTGCCTCGGCAGCAGTAGCATTCCACAGTAATGGTTTGCTTTGTCCCAGAGCAGATAAGTATGCTGGCTCTCAGAAACTGTGCTTTGAAAGGGGATATCTACATGCCTGCAGCAGAGTTCAAAACAATGATGAGAGTAACCACTTGACTTTAAGGGATTATGGGATGTTTCTGGAGGCCAGTCGCTGTGCAATAATGCAACACATCATCCACACTGACACCTGGGAATTTCAGTCAGGTGCAGCAAGCTCTATGCTTCTCATGGAGGTGGATTATCAGAAGCGCTCCAGCTGCAGAGTCTAGGTGCTCTAAGTGCCTTGCCAGTGTGGACACCTCAGGAGTTAGGGCACCCAGGGCTGATTTAATGCGCTCTAACTTGCAAGTGTAGCCAAGGCCTGAGAATCATTTCAAGGAAGTGAATATAGAGTGATTGACACATGCTATGTGCAGGCCTGTACTTGTTTTTACAATTGCATTTCATCACCAGTACTTTTTGCTGTGCTTCCTCAGACTCAAACAGCAAAACATGCACTGTCAGTCTGGATGAGTTTTAGTTTCAGATTAAAGAAGGCAACAAAGAATGAACAAATATCAATCTCCAAGACAGAGTGTTACCCACTTTGGAGCAGCCATAGCACAGCCTCTCAGCACACAGCCACCTGACATTTAAAGATGCAATATACATGAGGGGGAATCAGTCTCCCCTACATTTGAATTGCTACACACCTCACAACAACATTTTGAAACATGTAAGGTACAAAAGGAGATTATAGCACCCTAAAATCTAGCTGGGATAATTTCTGATATGGCTAAATTTATGGGAATAAACCTTTTGGGCCAAGAAAAGTTGTGGAAGAGCTTGAATACAGAACAAGTATGATTATGCTGCATGACTGGTGTTGGAGGAAGATACAAAGAGCTTGCATAGGTACACCTTAAACTCTACATATCATAGAGCACAGCTCCACAGAAGATGTTCACTGAGGAGTGCAGGCGAGCCAGGGGAAAGAGGGCAGGGTTGTGGATTCACAGCTATGCAGATTCTTCCATCAAGCCACCTATGTAGGGGAAGTGCAGTTGAGCAGCCACAGTGATTGCAGCGAGAAGTTCCAGGGAAGTTCCAGTAAATGAAAGGTGCATCCATTTGCCTTTGGCAGCCCTGCGGAAAATCCTGAAAGCACTATTGGGGTGAAATGAAGAGAAACTAGGCATTAACTAAGCTAGGAGGCACAACAGTAGCACTTAGAGGAGAGGAAGGTGATCAGGAACAGTCAGCATGGATTCACCAAGGGCAAGTCATGCCTGACTAACCTAATAGCCTCCTGCAATGAGATAACTGTCTCTGTGGATGAGGAGAAAGCAGTGGATGTGCTATTCCTTGAATTTAGAAAAGCTTTTGATACAGTCTCCCACAATATTCTTGCCAGCAAATTAAAGAAGTATGGGCTGGATGAGTGGACCATAAGGTGGCTAGAAAGCTGGCTGGATCATTGGGCTCAACAGGTAGTGATCAATGGATCCATGTCTACTTGGCAGCCGGTATCAAGCAGAGTGCACCAAAGATTGGTCCTGGGGCCAGTTTTATTCAATATCTTTATCGATGATCTGGTGTGGACTGCACCCTCAGCAAGTTTGCAGATGACACTAAACTGGGAGGAGTGATAGATATGCTAGAGAGTAGAGACAGGATACAGAGGGACCTAGACAAACTAGAGGACTAGGCCAAAATAAATTTGATGAGGTTCAACAAGAACAAGTGCAGAGTCCTGCACTTAGGACTGAAGAATCCCATGAACTGCTACAAACTAGGGACCGAACGGCTAGGCAGCAGTTCTGCAGAAAATGACTTAGGACTTACAGTGGATGAGAAGCTGGATATGAGTCAGTGTGCCCTTGTTGCCAAGAAGGCACACAGCATTTTGGGCGGTATAAGTAGGGGCATTGCCAGCAGATCGAGGGACATGATTGTTCCCCTCTATTCGACATTGGTGAGGCCTCATCTGGAGTACTGTGTCCAGTTTTGGGGCCCCTACTACAAGAAGGATGTGGAAAAATTGGAAAGAGTCCAGCGGAGGGCAACCAAAGTGATTAGGGGCCTGGAGCACATGACTTATGAGGAGAGGCTGAGAGAATTGGGATTGTTTAGTCTACAGAAAAGAAGACTGAGGGGAGATTTGATAGGTGCTTTCAACTACCTGAAAGGGGGTTCCAAAGCGGATGGATCTAGACTGTTCTCAGTGGTACCAGATGACAGAACAAGGAGTAATGGTCTCAAGTTGCAGTGGGGAAGGTTTAGGTTGGATATGAGGAAAGAAGGGTGGCGAAGCACTGGAATGGGTAACCTAGGAGGTGATAGAATCTCCTTCCTTAGAGGTTTTTAAGGTCAGGCTTGACAAAACCCTGACTGGGATGATTTAGTTGGGGATTGGTCCTGCTTTGAGCAGGGCGTTGGACTAGATGACCATCTGAGGTCCCTTCTAACTCTCATATTGTATGAACAGTGGTGTTAGATTATTTTTTTTAAAGGAACATGTATAGATTATGCATATATTTAAAGAATATCAGGGTTGGAGGGGACCTCAGGAGATCCCCTAGTTCAACTCCCTGCTCAAAGCAGGACCAATCTCCCATTGAATCATCCAACAGATTTTTGCCCTATATCCCTAAATGGCCCCTATCAAGGATTGAACTCACAACCCTGAATTTAGCAGGCCAATACTCAAGCCACTAAGTTATCCCTCCCATCCTGCTAAAGAGCTTGAAGTCTTACTTCAAAGAGGAGCCAAAGGAGTTGGACTGCAAGTTTCCACAGATGAAATGTAAACACCAAAACCTGGCATGAAGCTGGCTTTTGTAAGAAAAAACTTTTCCCTCTCATTGAGGCAGGTAGCCAAGAAGCATGCGGACTGTGGTGAGCAAAGATTTGTCACTGATCCAAATATCTTTAGTTATCAGAAACTCTGTTGGGAACAAAGGCACTGGCACTGCAATCGAGAAAAATCATACTTATAGAGGATTGCTGCAGTCTGCATTTCAACTGTTGAAAGAGGGAACAGGCAACACTTCAAGGGCCCTGCAATGCATCAGCTTGTCTGATATTTAACAGCAGCAATAAGACAATGACACTTTGTTATTGGCAGCCTTGGCCTCTGAGACCAAGGACTTCACGAGAATGGAGGCATAACTATCCAGAAGTGGGCCGGTGTGGATGAAGTTTGCACTTTTACTGCCAGTGTTGAAATAGGTTTTTGATAAGAAGAGGACTTTGGCTTCCAGTTCCAGGGCCATCAGTCTAACACCATTCTACAGAACTAAACTCAGAAAACATCTTAACCCTGGCTTCAAAAAGACCCCAAATTCCTACAGATGGAGGTGACATTACCCTAAGTCTTGGAAAGTGACTTCTGTCCATACTTCTCCAGGATCCCTCATTTAAGTCTCAAAGGCACTCACAGGTGACAAAAACCTACCATTCCCTCACTTTTGTTGTTTAAAATTATTCACACTGTCTATAGAGAATCATGCACTTGAGATCACAGGAAGAGGTATTTACATGGTGGAAAGGAGTCCCATAGCATTTTACATTTCCTTCATGAATTATTGGTTAGTGTTCCTCATTTTGGGCCCTGGCCACACATTACTTTCTATGTCTGGGCCTTGGTAGGTCCAGAGGTACTACTGGACTTGGCAGTTGGACAGACTCTGAACAACTGTTCCTGTTTAAGTGCTGTGCCGAGTTCCCACAATTCCCACTAACTTCAATGGAAGTTGGCAGGAGTACTCAGCACCTTGCAGGATCAAGTCCTTGATGAAGAAGATTTTATTCCTATCTGCAAAGGCTATTTACTGCAAGCCCCTTAAAATCAAAGGCTGTATGAAAAGAAAAGCAAAACTATAACCTATGTCCGTGTTATTGTGCTGGTAACCTTGTCCTGCCACATCCTATGCATGTATCATAAAGCTGGTAAAGCAGGATAAGGGAAATGATAACATTGTATCCATGACAGAGGCCCATGTCCTGCATCCCTGTGTGACTGTCTGAATGAAAATGAAGCTGGATAGCAGTAGAAGAAAGTAAAATAGCAACTTACTTATCTATGGGTGTGGTGAAGTGAAGCATTTATTCTTATTTCTTCCAGTCTGTGTAAGCTTCTTAAATTCATTCATCGTACCCAAAGAAATATACTATGCCTTGAACACAAAATTGCTCAGCATGCAGAAGACATTATATAATTAATGCAAAATTTTCAATGTCACATACTATCTAAGTCCACGATTTAGCAATAAGCTCCACATGGGAGACTCCTGCACCTGTACAGAGCCCCATTGACTTCAAGACATACATGAAGCATCCTTGACTTCAACAGGGTTCTGTGCAGGTGTCTGCTAATGTGGAGCTCATTGCAGGCTCGGGGCCTAGAAAAAAATATCAAAGTACATTGTAAGTAAAAAATATGCAGGTTACAAAGTGAGCTCTGTGTATGTCTTTAGTCAAAGCAGCAAAACTATTAAAAACGTGACGTGAAAAAGGCAAAGTTTCCTCTTCTTGCAAGAAAGCTGGGTTTTATGCCCTGATTCTTTTCTGCCACTTCCACCTATTCAAACTGAATGTGAAGAGGTGCAAAGAGCTGGAGCGGGAAGGTAGCATTCGGATTCAACTTACCTGGTTTCCATCTGAAGTTTACCCTTGTGATCAACAGCTCTTACCATCACAAACAGAAAGACCTTGAAATCAGTGAGCCCAATCACTTACTGTGGAATTCCGTTGAAGTCCCTAGAATTACATCAGGGATGACTTCGTCCCTTCTGGTCTAAGCACCTCAGCGTACCTTACTTTTGTTTGCACTGCAGAACAGCAAATTAGCTGTCACTAAATTTAACCAGTTTCGGGGATAATTGTGTGTGCATATGTTTTTCATTAGTTCTGGTTTTTTTAGTTATGTACTGTGAAATCTGCAGACAGTCAGGTCCCACTGAGAGCTCTCACTAACCCTCAAATCATTATTGCCTTAGGGGCTAGCAGAAAAGGCAGCCCCTTCCTCCTTTTTTAAGTTTGTTGATGCTGGTGATAATGACTTTTGTTGATATAGCTGTTTGTATGGCACCATCCACAAAACAGCAAGGGACCAATCCAGCACCAATCTGTCAGTTGAAAGGCCCCCATTGTCTTCAAAGAGCACTGGATCAGGCCCTAATGCTATTAAAGTTAGATTTAAAAATATCTAAGTTCTATGCTATATTCCTTGAAGAATGTCTTTTAAAATATGGGTTTAAGCTTTTAGCTCTTTTACCTATGTTATGGGGCAAGCTATAGGCCCATAGCTACTAGGGTAAAAGCAGGGACAGTGACCACTCATACTTGTCCCTGTGAACAAGACCCCCATCTCCCACTACCTAACACAGCAAGAATGATATATATTAGGCATCAGAAACTCAACAAAACATACAACATTGCCACACATATTTTACCAGGATAATTAAAATCAGCAAATTATAAGTTTTCAAATGGTACCTCACAAGGCATACTTTGTACAAAGATGATTACAATAGTGTGCCAGTGGTGACTACAGGGCTACAGACCATCACAACATGGCAGATACACGGCATGATTTCCTATCTCCATGGGATATTTGACCATAGTTGATCAATACTATTATGGACTGGTGCTCAGCTCAATGCCACCAACATTATTTATCAACCATTCTGCTTCAAGAACTTCAATTGACATTGTCATTGTCATTCACGTTGGCTCAGTTTGGTTAATCTCTGTGTTTTATGGCTGAAGTAGTTCTGGCATGAAGCAGCACACATTGGTCTAGGTATTAATCCAGATAAAACTGATCTAGGTAGCACTCAATTTGCAAGGAGGCCAAGTCGGTTTGGGATGAGCTATAGAATCACAGGACTGGAAGGGACCTTGAGAAATCTAGTCCAATGCCCCACACTCAAGGTAAAAGACTAAGAATTATCTAGACCATCCCTGACAGGTGTTTTTCTAACCTGCTCTTAAAAACCTCCTATGATGGAGATTCTACAACCTCCCTAGGCAATTTATTCCAGTGCTTAACCACCTTGACAGTTAGGAAGTTTTTCCTAATGTCCAACCTAAACTGTCCGTGCTGCAATTTAACCCCATTGCTTCTTGTCCTATCTTCACAGGTTAAGGAAAACAATTTTTCACACTTCTCCTTGTAACAACCTTTTATGTATTTGAAAACTGTTATAAGAACATAAGAAAGGCCGTACTGGGTCAAACCAAAGGTCCATCTAGCCCAGTATCCTGTCTGCCAACAGTGGAGAATGCCAGGTGCCCCGGAGTGAGTGGACCTAAAAGATCAAGTGATCTCTCTCCTGCCATCCATCACCCCCCTCTGACAAACAGAGGATAGGGACACCATTCCTTACCCAGCCTGGCTAATAGCCATTAATGGACTTAACCTCCATGAATTTATCCAGTTCTCTTTTAAACCCTGTTATAGTCCTAGCCTTCACAGCCTCCTCAGGCAAGGAGTTCCACAGGTTGATCGTGCGCTGTGTGAAGAAGAACTTCCTTTTATTTGTTTTAAACCTGCTGCCCACTAATTTCAATGGGTGGCCCCTAGTTCTTCTATTATGGGAACAAGTAAATTACTTTTCCTTTTTCACTTTCTCCACGCCACTCAATTTTATATACCTCTATCATATTCCCCCTTAGTCTCCTCTTTTCCAAGCTAAAAAGTCCTAGCCTCTTTAATCTCTCCTCATATGAGGTCCGTTCCAATCCCCTAATCATTTTAGTTGCCCTTCTCTGAACCTTTTCTAATGCCAGTATATCCTTTTTGAGATGAGACCACCACATCTGTATGCAGTATTCAAGATGTGGGTGCACCATGGATTTGTATAAGGGCAATAAGATACTCTCAGTCTTCTTCTCTATCCCTTTTTTAATGATTCCTAACATCCTGTTTGCTTTTTTGACTGCCACTGCACACTGCATGGACATCTTCAGAGAAGTATCCACGATGACTCCAACATCTTTTTCCTGATTAGTTGTAGCTAAATTAGCCCCCATCATATTGTATGTATAGTTGGGGTTATTTTTTCCAAAGTGCATTACTTTACATTTATCCACTTTAAATTTCATTTGCCATTTTGTTTCGTGAGATCTTTTTGAAGTTCTTCACAGTCTGCTTGGGTCTTAACTATTTTGAGCAGTTTAGCCATCTGCAAACTTTGCCACCTCACTGTTTACCCTTTGCTCCAAATCATTGATGAATAAGTTGAATAGGATTGGTCCTGGGACTGACCCTTGGGGAACACCACTAGTTACCCCTCTCCATTCTGAAAATTTACCATTTATTCCTACTCTTTGTTCCCTGTCTTTTAACCAGTTCTCAGTCCATGAAAGGATCTTCCCTCTTATCCCATGGCAACTTAATTTACGTAAGAGCCTTTGGTGAGGGACCTTGTCAAAGGCTTTCCGGAAATCTAAGTACACTACATCCACTGGATCCCCCTTGTCCACATGTTTGTTGACCCCTTCAAAGAACTCTAATAGATTAGTAAGACATTATTTCCCTTTACAGAAACCATGCTGACTTTTGCCCAACAATTTATGTTCTTCTATGTGCCTGATAATTTTATTCTTTACTATTGTTTCAACTAATTTGCCCGGTACGGACGTTAGACTTACTGGTCTGTAATTGCCGGGATCACCTCTAGAGCCCTTTTTAAATATTGGCGTTACATTAGCTATCTTCCAGTCATTGGGTACAGAAGCCGATTTAAAGGACAGGTTACAAACCCTAGTTAATAGTTGCGCAATTTCACATTTGAGTTCTTTCAGAACTCTTGGGTGAATGCCATCTGGTCCCGGTGACTTGTTACAGTTAAGTTTATCAATTAGTTCCAAAATCTCCTCTAGTGACACTTCAATCTGTGACAATTCCTCAGATTTGTCACTTACAAAAGACGGCTCAGGTTTGGGAATCTCCCTAATGTCCTCAGCCGTGAAGACCTAAGCAAAGAATTCATTGAGTTTCTCCGCAATGACTTTATCATCTTTAAGTGCTCCTTTTGTATCTCTATCATCCAGGGGCCCCACTGGTTGTTTAACAGGCTTCCTGCTTCTGACATATTTAAAAAACATTTTATTATTACCTTTTGAGTTTCTGGCTAGCTGTTCTTCAAATTCCATTTTCGCTTTTCTCATTACATTTTTACACTTAATTTGGCAGTGTTTATGCTCCTCTCTAGTTACCTCAGTAGGATTTGACTTCCACTTTTTAAAAGATGCCTTTTTATCTCTCACTGCTTCTTTTACATGGTTTTTAAGCCACGGTGGCTCTTTTTTAGTTCTTTGACTTTGTTTTTTAATTTGGGGTATACATTTAAGTTGGGCCTCTATTATGGTGTCTTTGAAAAGTGTCCATGCAGCTTGCAGGGATTTCACTTTAGTCACTTTACCTATTAATTTCCATTTAACTAACTCCCTCATTTTTGCATAGTTCCCCTTCCTGAAATTAAATGCCACAGTGTTGGGCTGCTGAGGTTTTGTTCCCACCACAGGAATGTTAAATGTTATTATATTATGATCACTATTCCCAAGTGGTCCTGTTATAGTTACCTCTTGGACCAGCTCTTGGGCTTCACTCAGGACTAAATCAAGAGTTGCCTCTCCCCTTGTGGGTTCCTGTACCAACTGCTCCAAGAAGCAGTCATTTAAAGTATCCAGGAATTTGGTCTCTGCATTTCGTCCTGAGGTGACATGTACCCAGTCAGTATGGGGATAATTGAAATCCCCCACAATTATTGAGTTCTTTATTTTGACAGCCTCTCTAATCTCCCTTAGCATTTCATCATCACTATCACTGTCCTGATCAGGTGGTCGATAATAGATCCCTATTGTTATATTCTTATTAGAGCATGGAATTACTATCCATAGAGATTCTATGGAACATGTGGATTCATTTAAGATTTTCAATTCATTTGATTCTACATTTTCTTTCACATATAGTGCCACTCCCCCACCCCCACGACCTGTTCTGTCCTTCCGATATATTTTATACCCCGGAATGATTGTGTCCCATTGATTGTCCTCACTCCACCATGTTTCTGTGATGCCTATTACGTCAATATCCTCCTTTAACACGAGGCACTCTAGTTCACCCATCTTATTATTTAGACTTCTAGCATTAGTTTACAAGCACTTTAAAAACTGGTCACTATTTATTTGTCTGCCCTTTTCTGATGTGTCACATTCTTTATGTGAAAGTTTGTCATCTGATCTGGCCTCTCCTTTATTCTTTACCATCCTCTCCTTCTCACTAAAACCTAGAGAATCTCTATCAGTAGACCCTCCTGTAAGAGAAGCTTCTATCCAATCCACGTGTTTCTCTGCAGCAATCAGTTTTTCCCCATCTTTTAGCTTAAAAACTGCTCTGCAACCTTTTTAATGTTAAGTGCCAGCAGTCTGGTTCCACTTTGGTTTAGGTAGAGCCCATCCTTCCTGTATAGGCTCCCCCTATCCCAAAAGTTTCCTCAGTTGCTAATAAATCTAAACCCCTCCTCTCTACACCATCGTCTCATCCATGCATTGAGACTCTGAAGCTCTGCCTGCCTAGCTGGCCTGCCCATGGGAACTGGAAACATTTCTGAGAATGAAATCCAGGACCTCTACGATGGCACTCTCTTGCCTAGCAGCCTAAATTTGGCCTTCAGGACATCTCTGCTCCCCTTCCCTATGTCATTGGTACCTACATGTACCACGACCACTAGCTCCCCCCCAGTACTACTCATAAGTCTATCTAGATGCCTTGAGAGATCCACAACCTTCACACCAGGCAGGCAAGTCACCATACGGTTCTCCCGGTCATCACAAACCCAGCTATCTATGTTTCTAATGATCGAATCTCCCATTACTAACAACTGCCTTTTCCTAATGACTGGAGTTCTCTCCCCCTGGAGAGGTTACCTCAGTGCGAGTGGATACCTCAACAGCACCTGGAAGAAGGGTCCCAACTATGGGAAGGTTTCCCTCTGCTCCCATTGACTGCTCTCCTTCCCTGAGCCTTTCATCCTCCTCAACAGCACAGGTGCTGTCTAAGCGGAGGTGGAACAAGTCTACAGTGTCCCTGTAAGCCTCATCAGTATACTTCTCTGCCTCCCTTAGCTCCTCCAGTTCCGCCACCCTGGCCTCCAGAGCCCGTACATGGTCTCTGAGGGCCAGGAGCTCCTTGCACCGAATGCACACATATGCCACCCGCCCAGAGGGCAGGTACTCATATGAGCGCAATAAACTGAATAGCCCCCACTCTGCTGCTGGGCTTCTGCCTGCATTATCTTTTACAGCTACCTAGGCTAACAACATTGTTTTGTTTAAATCAATAGGTTTGGATTACAGCTCAAGTTAAAGGTTTTACAGACAGACAATTATACCTCACCCCCTTCACACTCCCCTTCGAAACTCCCTCTCCAAACTCCCTGTTAGCAGCCCTTGGTCGCTTGCTCACTGCTTTATATAGCCCTGGCCTTCCTGATTAACCCCACCCCCTGATTAGGGCTCAGCCACTGATCAGAGGCTTAAGGATCGGCCAATGAACAGAAGCTTCTAGATGTCACAGCTTCCACCTGCCAGCCACAGCACATGGTCCTTCAAACAAACACACAAACAAACAGACAGACAATGAAACACAAGCTCAGCACACAGCAAGTACCCACAAACACACACTACAGACAGCCACTTACCCCAAGGGTCCTGTAGTTGCTCCTCCTTCACCTGGAGAACTCCCTTGAAACTCCCTGTTAGCAGCCGCTGGTTTCAAGCTCCCTGGTTGCTTGCTCACTGCTTTATATAGCCCTGGCCTTCCTGATTAGCCCCACCCCCTGATTAGGGCTCAGCCACTGATCAGAGGCATAATGATCGGCCAATGAACAGAGGCTTCTAGATGTCACAGCTTCCAACTGCCAGCCACAGCACACAGTTATGCCCCTCTCAGTCTTCTCTTTTCCAGATTAAACAAACCCGGCTTTTTCAATCTTCCCTCATAGGTCATGTTTTTTAGACCTTTACTAATTTTTGTTGCTTTCCTCTGGACTTTTTCCAGTTTTCCACATCTTTCCTGAAATGTGTTATCCAGAACTGGACACAATACTCCAGCTGAGGCCTAATCAGCATGAGGTAGAGTTTAAGAATTACTTTTCATGTCTCCTCACTTGTATTCATTTCCCGTACCTGGAGAGGTGGGGTAGACCATGTGCAGGTAAGGGTGAATCCCAAGCACTTTAGAGAGCCAGCTCAGACTGTGACACCCCCCTTTAGTGCACCTCCAGGCACAGAAGCATTTTGCTCAGTGGCAAAGAAGTGTTCTGTCATCCTTTAATTTCCTTATTGGTTAATTATAATGAAATGTCATATTTAGAGAAGACCCAGAAAGAAACTACCAGATACAGACATTCCAATCTGAGGAAATTCAGATCTGAACTTAGAGTCATACTTTTCAGCTAGTCCATGGCTCAATGATAGAACAAAGCAAACCAAGACTGGGCTCTCTTTGATCCAGCAAATCATGAAAGCATGCATTTAATTTTAAACATGAACAGTCCCATTGAAATTGAAGTTAAGCATGTGTGTAGCCCCATTGAATACTCACATGCTTAACTGCTCTGCTACATCAGGACTAATGCGACCTAGATTTTGCTCCAAACCTAAATGTTGGAAGTTGGGTCCCTCATTAATCACATTACAGAAACATAGGGGGCTTGATTTTTCAGAGATGCTGAACATGGGCATGTCCAGCTGAAATTAGTGGAAACTGCAGAAAGTCTGGCACAATAAACGTAAAGAAAAGTTGCATAAATAGACATGCAGCCAAATAAATAACAGCAAATAAAATCAATTACCAAGAAGAGCCTGCATTCAGAAAGAAGGCATTAACTGGAAAGTGCAGTTTTGTAAAATGTCTTCATTTGCCTCATTTCCATGTAGGCAGTCAGAATGATTTTTCCAAATCGTGGAAATCAACATAGGAATTTCCAGTCATTAAAACAATGTTGACAGTTCTTTATTTACATTGGGCTATAAGCCGTGCCAATCACAAAGACCCACTGATCAAATCTTCCTTCCCCCTTTTTAAGCAGCTCTCCCACTACTTCCAAAAGGGATGACATTTAAAAATTAAATTAAAAATTCCATCCGGCTTTTGCTCTCTCTACTTTTCTAAAAGCACTGTAGGTAGCACTGTTCAATCTGTGACAATTCCATATCCTATTCCAGGCCCCCTAGGTGGCGGGTATAAGAGGCCAGGGAAACTGAGCCTCACCAAACAGCTGGCTTGCTGCCTTTGGAGTGCGCCACCACCAAAAGGGTGGGCACCTCAGCCATGGCCTTGCCTGCACTCTGCCCCAAGGGTTCCTGCTTATCCTCTTCCCCCGAGACGCTGTCTCTTCCCGCTTAGCCTGTACAGGAGCCAAACGAGAGAGGTGAAGATGCACTCACGAGAGGTGAGGAGTTGGCTGGTTGGTAGGCAAGCGGGCAGGGGAGACCAGTGGGGGCGAAGAGGTGTGAGCAGTGGGGCAGTGGGGGAAGAGGAGGGATCAAAGAGGTGTGCATGCATGAGCGGTAAACAGCTGGCCCAGCTTGCTGGCCAGTGGGAAGGGGAGCCAGGGAGGGGGCAAAGAGGCATGAGCAACAGGCGGGGTGGCCAGGAGAGGGGACAAAGAGGTGTACACGCGTGTAAGTGGTGACTGGCTGGCTGGCCTGCAAGCAAGGGGGTGAGGGGGCAAAGAGGCACAAGAGGTGGGGGGGCAGGGGAGGAGGCGAAGAGGCATGAATGGTAGGGGCCGAGTGGGGCTGGGGGTAGAGCATGGGCAGGGCTTTAGGGGGAGGAGACTGAGCAGGGGTGGGCCTTGAGACAGGGCCACGGTACAGGCGTGTGCATCCTCCCCAAACGGAGAGTCACATGCTCCCCATGCCAGTCCCCATTTTGTTTCCCAGAATAACTCACTCTAATCAAGTCTCTGGCCTGCAGTCTCAGTCACCTGCCTCTTCTCCATGGTTTTGCACAACAAACTCTATGTTGCCAGGTCCCAGGCAATGAGCTCCTGGGTAACACTCTCCCTTCTGAGTTCAGACCAGCTTTCTTCCTCCTTCTGAACTGCTGTACCCCCCATTTTAAAGCCCTACATCCAGCTTATGCAGGCTTTACAGGTGAGGCTGGGCAGGGTCACCTGGTCACAGAGCTGTTCCTTAACTCCTTGCTCTCCAGTGTGGAGTTTGTACACGCTGTCACAATAATATTGAGAGGCTTTTGTGAATGGCAGGAATGCATTCTTGATGCTGAGTCCACAAATCCTATCACTTCATTTCATTCTTGCTAAACATTCCAAGAGCCTCCAAAATTGAGCTCCATGAGTGGATTTCTAACGGCTCAGAACTCAAGGGTGCTCTCAGCCAGGGATTGGGGCCTAAATCTCTGAGGACAGGGCCATGGGCTCATCAGTGTATGACAGCACTGAGAGTGGCTCCGAATAGTAATTTCTTACCCACAAAAGCAGATCTGCTCAGCTATTGCAGTGTCAGCCATCTCGTCAATAGTTTGTCTCTGGAAGTCATCACAAGGGAGATAGGACTGGGAAAAAGCACATACAATTGTTTGTGTTGTGATGAGAAGCAGTTTTCATTTAGAGGTAGATTCCTACTGCCCTCCGCTGTAACGTGTTTATAAGACTCTTGAGAAGAGCAATTACTAGAATCTGACAAATATACTGGATATTAAACCCAAAAAACTACATTAAGAATGCGAAAAATGTAAGAAGAGCCTGAAACACCAGGCTTTTATTTTTCCCTTGTTTATACCTAGCAATCCTTAGAATGTCTTAATCAATTTATTTGCAGTTTTATATGTATACAAGCAGTTGTTACCAGGCTGATGACTTTTCTGTGACATTTCAGCATGGACATTAAAAAAAGCAACTTTTAGCTATTGTAAAGCTAAAGATTACAATGGAAGGGCTGCCACAGCTTTAACTGGCAAAGTGCCATCTTTCGGCCCTTCTTTCACTCTTGGTTTTGAGAGAAGTTGATCCAAACCTGCCCCCTAGTTTTGAATCCACTGGTCATTTCATAGTTACCAAGCACCTCCCCTCTCGGTAAAATCCTTGGGTAAAACCTACTTCTTTTGTAAGAGTTGCATTTCTACGAGTTGGATCAGGCCCATTCTGATTCAGTACCAATTTATATTCACTTTGCCCAGTTATAAATGATTATACAGAGTATAAGGCAATGAAGAAGCAGTTCCTCAGCTAGTATAAATGAGCTTCATTCCATTGACACTATATCAGCTTACATTCAGCAGAGGATCTGACCCTACATCTTTACAAATTTGGTAGTATAATCATAATCTCTGGGCCCAGTTCTGCAATCTTTACTTGTGCTGAGTAGCGCTGTCATATGTGAGTAGTTCCATTGACCCCAATTGGACAACTCATGGGAGGAAATGCTAGTCAGCCTGAATAAGTCTTGCAAAATTGGGTCCTCTGTTAAAAAACTAGAATGCGTTCTGTTTACTGACATAAATGTGCTCTGATAGAGAACCAAGATATAGGACCCAAAGCTTTCTCAGGCCTTTGACTTTTCTTGAAATAATTCATAGACTTGATGTTTCCTGGGTTAGTAACAAGAGTTTTAGATCAAACCTTTCAGAACAGCACATGAAGTGGATCCTCAGTATTTTCCCTTTACGTAGGAGAGGATGGGGAGAGCAGCTGCTTCTGTGTCAAACCCCTACCCGATAAGCTCACAGATGGCTTTTAGCTTAGGATCTATGCAAGAAGAGTAGACAGATGCAAAGCTATATCATCCCTCACCTGCCCATGGAGCTTATCTTCTGGAACATGGCTTCTGATTAGGGCTGTCAGTTAATCTCAGTTAACTCACGTGATTAACTCAAAAAATTAATCACGATTAAAAAAATGAATTGTGATTAGTTGCACTGATAATAGAATACCAATTGAAATTTATTAAATATTTTGGATTTTTTCTACATTTACAATATTGATTTCAGTTGCAACATAGAATACAAAGTGCACACTGTTCATTTTATATTATTTTTTTATTACAAATATTTTCACTGTAAAATGATAAACAAAAGAAATAAGTATTTTTCAGTTCACCTCATACAAGTACTGAAGTGCAATCTCTTTATCGTGAAAGTGTAATTTTTCAAATGCAATTTTTTTTGATTACTCAAAAACAAACCAGTGTAAAACTTTAGAGCCCACAAGTCCACTCAGTTCTACTTATTCTGCCAATCACTAAGACAAACAAGTGTGTTTACATTGACTTGAGGTACTGCTATTTGCTTGTTATTTACAATGTCACCTGAAAGTGAGAACAGCCATTCACATAGCACTTTTGTAGCCAGGTTGCAAGGTATTTACATGCCATGTTTGTTAAAAAAAGAATGTGTCAATTAAATTTGTGACTGCACTCCTTGGGGTAAGCAAGGGGGAATGGTATATCTCCTGCTGTGTTTTACCTGATTCTGCATATATTTCATGTTACAGCAGTCTCGGATGATGACCCAGCACGTTTGTTTTAAGAATATTTTCAGAGCAGATTTGACAAAACGCAAAGAAAGTACCAATGTGAGATTTCTAAAAATAGCTACAGCACTTGACCCAAGGTTTAAGAAACTGAAGTGTGATCCAAAATCTGAGAGGGACGAGGGGTAGAGGATGCTTTTAGACGTCTTAAAAGAACAACACTTTGATGTGGAAACTACAGAACCCAAAGCACCAAAAAAAGAAAATCAACCTTCTACTGGTGGCATTTGACTCAGATGATGAAAATGAATATGCATCAATCCATACTGCTTTGGATCATTATCAAGCAGAACCCATCATCAGCATAGAAGCATGGCCTCTGGAATGGTGGTTGAAGCATGAAGGGACATATGAATCTTTTGTGCATCTAGCAAGTAAATATCTTGCAATGCCAGCTACAACAGTGACATGTGAATGCCTGTTCTCACTTTCAGGTGACATTGTGAACAAGAATCAGGCAGCATTATCTCCTACAAATTGTAACCAATCTTGTTTGTCTGAGTGATTGACTGACGACGAAGTAGGACTGAGTGGATTTGTAGGGTCTAAAGTTTTACATAGTTTTATTTTTGAATGCAGGGTTTTTTATGTAAATCTACATTTGTAAGTTCAACTTTCATGATAAAGGGATTACACTCCAGTACTTGTATGAGGTGAATTTAAATTTTTTTGTTTTGTTTTTCACAGCGCAAATTTTTGTAATAAGGATATGAAAAATGGAGTGTACCTCCACACAAGATCAGATGGGAAATTCTTCAACCTGTCCCAACTTCAGTCAAAGACTAAAGTCAAAAAGAAGCTGATCAGGGAACTTTTATTTGGTGATAATGCTACCCTCATAGGCCACAATGAAGATCTACTACAAGAACTCATGGACCACCATTTAAGTGCCCGTCAGGCATTTGCTCTCACCATCACTATCAAGAAAATGGCTATATTAGTACAGGGGTTTAAAAACATAAGAATGGCCATACTGGATCAGACCAAAAGTCCATCAAGCCCAGTATCCTGTCTTCTGAAAGTGGCTAATGCCAGGTGCCCCAGGGGGAATGAACAGAACAGGTAATCATCAAGACATCCATGCCCTGTAGCCCATTCCCTGCTTCTGGCAAACAGAGGCAAGGGACATCATGCCTGCCCATCCTGGCTAATAGCCATTGGTGGACCTATCCTCCATGAACTTATCCAGTTTTTTTTTAACCCTGTTATAATTTTGGCCTTCACAACATCCTCTGGAAAGGAGTTCCAGACTGACTGTGCAGTATGTGAAAAAATACTTCCTTTTGTTTGTTTTAAACCTGCTGCCTACTAGTTTATTTGGGTGACCCCTGGTTCTTGTGTTACAAAAAGGAGTAAATAACACTTCCTTATTTACTTTCTCCACACCAATCACAATTTTATAGATTTCAATCATATCTTGCCTTTGTCAACTCTTTTCCAAGCTGAAAAGTCCTAGTCTTATTAAACTTGCCTCATACAAAAGCATTCCCCTAATCATTTTTATTGCCCTTTACTGAATCTTTTCCATTTCCATATATCTTTTTTTCAGATGGGGCAACCACATCTACATGGAGTAGTCAAGATGTGTGCATACCATGTGTGATAAATGAGGTGGGGGGGAATGCCAGCCAGTAGCTATAAAATCCTTTATAGTAACTGTTCTCTGATTGGTCTACCTGTAAAGGGTTGAAAAGTCTCACTGCTATGCATAGGTAAAGAAAGTGAGTGGATATCTGGCCAAAAGAGCCAATCGGAAGGCTGGAACTTTTTAGAATTGAAAAACGACTCCGTCTTTGTCCGTCGGTGGTTGTGGTTGTTCTCCCGGAGAGAGGGAACAGGGAAGAGTTAAGTTGTCAGAAGCTTGGGGCCAGGTCTGAAAATTCCTCAGTATCATACCTAAAAACTACTTATTCAAAATCCCAGGTATGTAAGTAGATCAGGAAATGTCTAGGAAGATGTGATTAGGTTTCTCTCTTTTTATGGCTTGTGGACACCTCTGTGCTAACCCCAGGTGCTTTTGTTTTGCTTGTAACTTTTAAGTTGGACCTCAAGAAAGCTATTCTTGATGCTTAATCCTTGTAATAGTTTTCTTTTTCAAATCTAGCAAAAGCCTAAATTCCCAGATGTATTTTCTTTCTTTTTTATTAATAAAATTTACCTTTTTAAAAAATAGAACTGTATTTTTGTGTCTTAAGAGGTTTGTGCACATGTTTAATTAGCTGGTGGCAACAGCTGATTTAATAGACTCAAAGACTTTAAGTTCAGAAGGAACCATTATTATCATCTAGTCTGACCTCCTGCACAATGCAGACCATAGAATCTCAGCTACCCACTCCTGTAATAAACCCATAACCTATGTCTGAGCTATTGAAGTCCTCAAATCATGGTTTAAAGATTTCAAGATGCAGAGAATCCTTCAACAAGTGAACCATGCCCCATGCTGCAGAAGAAGGCAAAAAATAAACAAACAAATAAACCAACAAACCCAGGGCCTTTGCCAATCTGCCCTGCAGGAAAATTCCTTCCTGACCCCAAACAGGCGATCAGCTAAACCCCCAGCAAGACTCACCAACCAGACATCCAGACACCATTTTTTCTTTTTCAGCTCTTCCCTGGAAGAGGAGACAGGGGAAGAGGAGATGAAAGGGCTTAAGGGTACCCCACAGGAAGGAATTCCCAAGTGCACCTTCCTGGGTCTCAAAGGGGTTCTGAACTTGGGTGGTGACAGTATCTACCAATCCAAGGTCAAAGAAAAGCTGTAACCTTGGGAGTTTAATACAAGCCTAGAGTGGCAAGTATTAATCTTTAGAATCCTTGCAGGCCCCCACCTTCTGCATTTGAAGTGCCAGAGTGACGAATCAGCCCTGACACCATGAATTTATATAGATGCAAAATGATATTTTCTGTCTTATAATCTATCCCTTTTTAAATGATTCCCACCATCCTGTTTGCTTTTTTGACAACTGCTGCATATTGAGTGGATGTTTTCAGAGAACTATCCACAATGACTCCAAGATCTCTTTCTTGAGTGGTAACAGCTAATTTAGACCCCATCATTTTATATGTATAGTTGGGAATATGTTTTCCAATGTGCATTACTTTGCATTTATTAACATTAAATTTCATCTGCCATTTTGTTGGCCAATCACCCAGTTTTGAGAAGACCCTTTTGTAGCTCTTCACAGTCTATCTGGGACTTAATTACCTTGAGTAGTTTTGTATCATCTGCAAATTTTGCCACCTCACTGTTTAGCCCTTTTCCCAGATCATTTCTGAATATGTTGAATAGGGCTGGTCCCAGTACAGACCCCTGTGGGACACATAAGTCTATCTGGATGTCTCGAGAGATCCGCAACCTTCGCATCAGGCAGGCATGTGGTTCTTCTTGTCACAGCAAACCCAGCTATCTATGTTTCTAATGATCAAATCACCCAAAACTATTTCCTGTCTCTTCCTTATAATTGGAGTTCCCACCCCCAGAGAGGGTGCAAGAAGATATCACAACATCATCTGGAAGGAAGGTCCCAGCTATGGGATTGTTTTCCTCTGCTCCAATTGGATGTTCTCCTTTCTTGAGACTTTCATCCTCCTCAACAGCATAGAGGCTGTCAGACCAAGGGGTGCAACCATTCTGCTGTGTCCCGGGAAGTCTCATTTATGTACTTCTCCATCTCCCTTAGCTCCTCCAGCTCAGCCATTCTGGTCTCCAAAGCCTGTACATGGTCTCTGAGTGCCAGGAGTTCCTTGCACTGAATGCACATATATGCCACCTGCCCATAGGGCAGGTAATCATACATGCTGCACTGGGTGCAATAAACTGAATAGCACCCTCTCTGTTGCTGGACTTCTGCATGCATTATCTTTTTACTCCCACTGCTTGTTCCTTTGTTGTTGATTTGTTTTTATCGGGAGGTGTTTTTGGCTTCAAGTTTAAAGAAGTTTAAGGAATGTTATGTGTATCTAGCCCTTCCCCTTCCTGCCTCTCTACTCCCCCTTTAAATTCCTTTGCAAAACTCCCCTGTTAGCCACTCCTTTTTGCTAGCTCCTCTGGTCACTTACGAGTAGGTTTTTTTAAAGCCCTGGTCTTCCTGAGTAGCCCCATCTTCTGGTTGGGTGCTAAAGGGCTTAGGGATCAAAGCCTCATTAAAAAGCTCTCAGCCTTGCCTAGCAGCACACAGTCTCCCAAACAAACAAAGCACGTGGTATATTTCAGTCAAGCAGCAAGCACATCCCAAACACACACATTACAGACAACAAACTTACCCCCAGGATCACACAATCACTCCTCTTTCACTTGGAGAACTCCCTTGCAAAACTCCCATTAGCTGCTCCTGTTCACTAGCTCCACTAGATCCTTCAATCACCTTAAATGCAAACCAGCGAGAAGTAGTCCAAAAGTTCAGCTATTTAATGTTCTACACTCTACAGTAACCACCAACCTCTCACTGGATAAAGAACTAAATGTTTGCATTGGAAAGGTTGCCACTACCTTTAGCACACTAACTAAAAGAGCATGGAACAACTAAAGCTTACAATCAAGACCAAAATGCTAGTGTACCAAGCTTGCATCCTCAGCACTCATGGACAACTTTTGATTAACAGGAGAAAAAGTTAAACAGTTTCCACCTATGCTGTTTACACCCAGGGGTGAAAGTAACTTAAAGGACTTACTGGTATGATGGAGTCCTGAGCAGGGGGCGTGGCATCAATTGGAAGGGCATGGCCTCAACTGGAAGAGGCAGGGCCTTTAAAGCCCCAGGCCCTTTAAATTGAGATTTAAAGGGCCCCAGGCTCCGGCTGAGGTACTGGTGGCTGGGAGCACTGGGCCCTTTAAATCACTACCAGCTGCAGAGGCGGCTGGGAGCCCCAGGGCTTGGGAGCCATTTAAAAGGCCCAGGGCTCTGGCTGCTGCTAACACCCCGGGCCCTTTAAATCATGACCCGTGCTCTGCTGCCAGAGCCCGGGGGTAGCAGTGGCAGCTGGGGGCTCCAGTGGTGATTTAAAGGGACAGAATCTCCCAGCCACCACTACAGCAGTGGAGCCCTGGCCTCTTTAAACTGCTGCCGGAGCCCTGGGGGTCCTGACTGCTGCCACTACCTCAGGAATCTGGCAGCAGGGCTCAGGTGGCAATTTAAAGGGCCTGGGGCGGTAGCAGTGGCTGGAGCTCTGGGCCCTTTAAATCACCACCCGATTCCTGCTGCCGGAGCGGGAAGAGATTTAAAGGGCCTGGGATGGTACGGAGGCATGCCAGCTTACTTTCACCTCTGTTTACACCACATGCTCCACACCAAATGGCAAGATAAGGTCACCAATGCAGAAGTACTTCAAAGGGCAAATTTACCAAGTGTGACATCCCTGCTCAACCAAAGATGACTGTGCTGGCTGAGCCATCTGAGTAGGCTGGAAGACAGATGCATACCTAAAGACATGCTGTACAGGGAGCTATCAGAGGGAATAAGAACAGCAGGATGTCCCAGGCTTTGCTATAATGACACATGCATTTGCAATATGAAGGAATTTGGAATTGATCCAGACCAATGGGAAGTCTTGGCAAATGATTGTAACAAGCGTCACCATCATCTCCATCAAGGTATCAAAGTCCATGACAGGAGCTGGCTCCTACAGCCTGAAGAGAAAAGAGCCCATAGAAAGCAAGCAGCTCCCAAACAAGATACAGACATTTGCAATAACTGCCAAATATCATACAAATCTCGGATTGGCCTGTTCAGTCCATCAGACATTGAAAACCGTATATATCATAGGCTTCAATTCCCACTATCTCTCACAGAAGAAAGGATGCCAACAAAACAAAGTGTCAGAATCAGTGCATATGGCCCAGCAATAATCAGGCACTGATGCCTCTTTTCTTCCTTTTTAACAACTTCATAACAAAGTACACAGCTGCCTGTCTCTGGCCAGTTGAACAATTTGCGTTTTTCTGTTGGAAATCACGTTCTCAGGGCCACATTATCCATGGCCACTGCATGTCTGTAGTCTTCCCTTTCCTTGCATGCCAAGGACAAGTGCAGTCCCAGTGTTAAGGGGAATGCAGGCCAGGGAGGGAGTGTTTTCTCTATATGCCTCCAGACAGATCACCATGAAAGATGCAGGGATGTGGTGCCATCCTCCTCCATATCAGTGCACTGTGTTGACCACTGCAGAGGGCAGTAGGGTACAACTTGCTTACTCCTTATGTGTGCATCCTTGGAGCTGGGCTGCTCCACACCACTCCCAACATAGACGTGCGCTTTAAAGGTATAATCTGGACCTCAGGCTCTTCAAGACAGTTTTCCTTTCACAACTGTGAGAGGGCTCTGGGCGGGGTGACTTTCCAGGTCTTTATCTCCCCCCACATAGCCTTTATGCTAAAACAGGGTTAACAATGACAATGAGCACAGGGGAAGAGCTGGCCTGAGTTTGCACCTCAGTGGACATTTATGGAAAAGCAGACAGCTTGACCTTGCATGACGAGTCACTTCTTCTCTGGAGTCCCTTGTTCTTGCTATTTTAGGAGCTTAGATAGCTGGCGTCATGAATGAATCCACCAAATTCTACTACAAAGGGATGAGTTCATAGAACTTCCCTATCTTACACAGAACTGAAACTCTAGGAAAGTCCACAAAATACACTGATGGATTCCTTTTATCCAGGCTTCAGACTGCTTGCTCCATAAAGCAATGTGAATGCTTGACAAAAAATCTAGGGCAGAACAGCCAGATTCTGGCAGCACATCAGAGTGTGAAATGTCTTCACATGCTAATGGCCAACTTCTGGAATAGCTTTTTGGCACTTTCTCCTTATGTGAAATCTTGCCCTGTTAAGCATTCAACTTTACTGAAACCAGTGCGGGCTGACTCTTTTGTAATGGAGAGGGCTTTGACCTGCTAACTGGCCAGATCCTGCCTGAGTGCCTGGGTTTCTGTTGATTGAAACCAGTGGCAAAAGGGCCACTGAGGCAGAAAGCCCACAGTGGCAGTGAGAACGCTGCATCAGAAAGAGGATGCAACCTCATCTCAACCGGAGATGGGGCATAAATGGGGAAAGGATGTGACCAGGGCAGCCAAAGAATGCAGGGGTTCTGTGCATCCCCACAACAGAGACATGCTTCCAGTACCCCTATGGAGCCTCTGGAGATAGGTAAGCTTCTCTCCCCAGGTAGAAACCAGAGGGAGGGCAGGAATTAGTATGACCACCTTTCCTCCCTCAGGGTGAATCGTCCGTCTGGGTGGGGGTAGGGGGACAGGCAATGTGTAACTTGCATCTCCTGTGCCAGCTGGCATGAAATCTGGCCCTCTGTCTCTAACAGCAACCCCAGGTGCTTTCAGAGGTCTACACAATAGAGGCAAAGCTCAAGGGGAAGTGTCCAGAGCTCCCTTCACCTGATATTGGTCCAAGTCAGCAATTGCAGCCCTGTTTCATGGTGCTCTTTTCCCCCATAGCCATAAACCCTGAGAAAAGCAGTAGTTTGAAATCTCTGGTTTGATAATGATGCTTGACAGGATCTTGGTGGGTTTCCAACACAAGCAAGTCTGCAAATATTGAGACTTCTCAGGCAGACTCCAAATGGGGCTTAATTTAATATTAAACTAGAACAGGCTGATCCAGAATATAAAGGAACAAATCTTTACCCCAATAAATGGCCTTTGTGTGGATATTCCCCATGGGTATTTGGGAGGGTATTTGATCCCAGTCAAGAACACCAATGGAACCTTGTTTCTTCTCCATGGGGGATTTTTGCTAGCAGATCTATTTAACTGTAGAATCAGAGCCACTAGTCAGGTTTGCCGCTAGTTCCATCTCCACCACAACACAAACAGAGACACATCAGGCAGTGTTGGGGGGAAGTGCACAGTCTATCAATGCCTGGGCCACCTTGCACAGTGGAACCACCTCCATTTCTTTACCTTTTGAGGCTTCCATAGTTTTTGCTGTGAGGCAAGGATCAAGAGATAAGATGAGATCACAACTTCCCAGCGATTCTTACCTTGAAAATCAGTTTGTAGTTCTTCACAGCCAAGTTAATTTATGTTGTTATGGTCTCTGTAATGAGAGGGAGCCTTAGTATGTACCGGCTGTTTTTTAAAAAAATTATATGGATCAACATACGCAGAGTTTACTATCATCCTTAGTGAAAAGATATTTCAGAAGAGTCAATTACTATATCAATATCTTGCTTCTGAATGATCTACTGTCTCTGATAGCTGCTAGAAAATGAGGATATTTTATCATCTGAAATTTATGAACCTTTATAGGGCTGACCCAGAGAAAGCATATTTAATGTGCAAATTGTTATGTATAATGTGACAGCTAGTTTGCACCATGTTTATTCCAAATGTATACAGTTAATGACCTCTCAGTCTATCGAACATGAGTTATTTACACTAGGTGCCTCTTGTAATCCTACTGACTGAGAACTAGAGTCATGAAAATTTTGGACAAATTGTTTTTTGAAAAAAAATGTATTTTGGAGGGATCCAAAAACTATTTACTGAATTGGGGTCAAATCCAGTAAATAGCTTTGGTTAGGGAAAAAAACACAAGCAGTCAAAATATTTTGTTTGACTCTTCAGTTTGAAACAGCAAAAAACTAAAAACTTGTTTTGAGTCACTTGGTCACTTCAAAACCAAATTCTTTATGTTTTTTGATTCAATTAAAAGTGTTTTCAGTTCAAATCAGATCACTTTTTTTTTTTTGGTTTGTCCTATCTCCATTCAGAGTCTAGTCTGGTCAGGCAGTCCCATTTCCTAAACACAGAACCCTATGATGGAGGAGAGTCTTTTGCACTGAGATGAATTGTCCTTGGAAAACTCAGCATTGACATTTACTTTGTTTGGGAACCTTTTGTGAAGGGGCCTCAGAAGGCTGACCCTGTTAGATGCTGAGATCCTGGAAAGCATTGAGTGCTAAAATAAGAGCACTGAGCATTTTTCAGGATTAGGCCCTTAGATAGCAAGAAGGTGAACCTGAAGATCTCATGTCAATGACTATCACTAGCCCTGGAAAGCAGGCTGTTGAACTTTTCACTGCTCAAATTATCCTGGCAACTGTGGAAGCTTTTGTTTGTTTTCTTCTCCCCAAAATTAATCCAGCTCAGATCTGAATTAGCAATGGCACCTCTCTTTAACTCTGAGTACAGAAGGTCAGTTCCCCTGTGGGTTCAGGAACAGAATAGACCCACTGCTCCTCCTACATGTCATAAGAGGCAACCAAAAGGGAGCTTTCTGAAGAGGGATGGACTCCACAGGTTAGAAATTTTCCCAAGACACACCATATGAAGAGCAAGTCAGCCATGTCCATACCAGATTGGTCACAGCCAGGTTAATAATGACCACTCGCACCGTCTCCCACCAGGTATACTACTGGTGTAACCCCAACAAAGATTTGTGGAAGACATAACATCACCATAGGCACATGAAATGAAAGGACATTGAGACAAATAGGGAAGTTGAAAGAACTCACATATGAAATGGAACAATTCCTGGCACCTCCTAGAAATCTCTGAGGTCAGATGGAAGAACTTTGAAGAGGCACTAATGGAAGAAAGCCATGTACTGTATTACAGTGGAGTGGACAAACATGTCAACAGCATAGGATTTCTTGTGCATAAAGATATCAAGAATTCAGTATTAGGGTGCCACCCAATAATCAGCAGGCTTATTTCCATGTGTCTAAAGGCAGTACCATTCAATATCACAGGGCTGGTCTACACTACGAGTTTACGTCGACTGTAGCAGCGTTAAGTCGACAGAACCCTGTACCCGTCCTCACTTGAACGCCTTTTCCATTGACTTTAATGGCCTGTGACGGGGAAGACCAGCCCCTCACTGGGATAGAGGGAGTTAACCACTCACTCTTAGCCGAGGAAGCCCTGCGCTGGAAACTCTATTGGGCATGCTCAAGCTGTCAGAGCAGTATAAAAGCCTGCCAGACTGCTCAGTCTGGTCTGGCTGCCGGAGAGGAAGGATGCTCTGCAGAGGCTCCAGCCCCGGACCAGGTACAGCCTTTACCAAGGAGAGCTGAAGAGCCAAGAGTGCGGATCAGAGGCCTGCGGCGAGGGAGACACTGGCAAGCGGTGGCGGCTGCTGAGGAGCCCAGAGACCCTGGAGTTACCAGAGCTACAGGAAGTGGAGGACTGGTGGGAAGTGACCCAGGGAAGGTAAGGGAATGGTACCTCCCACCACTGTGAGGTCAGCATGTTGCGGTCAGGATCCCCGCTGACCCCAGACAGGAGTACTCCGCCTGGACAGGGCCCTGGGTTGGAGCCCAGTGAAGGTGGGAGGGCCTGGGCTCCCCTACCAGAGGTCACTAACACTCCCCCCCATTTTCCCATAACTCAACTTATTCACAGAGACTCTGGCCATGCTGCCATAGAGGCATTATTCATAGAGACTCTGGCCACTGGGCCACACTGCCATAGAGGCATTATTCATAGAGACTCTGGCCATTGGACCACGCTGCCATAGAGGCATTATTCACAGAGACTCTGGCAGTGGGCCATGCTGCCATAGAGACAATATCTATAGTGACTCTGGCCATAGGGCCACG
>ML677362.1:24202593-24328890 GCA_007922305.1 Dermatemys mawii
GCTGCCATAGAGACAATATCTATAGTGACTCTGGCCATAGGGCCACGCTGCCATAGAGACAATATCTATAGTGACTCTGGCCATAGGGCCACGCTGCCATAGAGACAATAGCCATAGTGACTTTGGCCATTGGGCCACACTGCCACAGAGACCTAAGACATAGAGACTTTGGCTGGTGAGCCGCATGCTCCCACTGGGGGAAGAGAGAGGGAGAGGGGCTCCGGCCCCTAGGCCATGCTGTTAGAGGAGGCGAGTAGATGTACTCCTGCCACTAGACCCCATTGTCCTCGGAGCCTAATATAGAGACTTGGGCCACTAGGCCACACTCCCCCATCAGGGGAAGAGGCTTATACGGATGCTGGCCATTGGGTCCCACAGATCTGACCTCTGAAAGGGCGTGGGGTTGTCCATGGTGTAGAGTAGGCGGGGTTACCTCTCGTCCCCAGACCCAGAGAGGACCAAAGAGGTACAATCCCCGTCACATGGCCCTTACAATCGATATCTGTACTCCTCCCGACAAGGGGAGTAGTGCTGAAATCGACATCTCTGGGTCAACTGTGGGTTACTGAGGATGCATGTCAATGGTATTGGCCTCCGGGAGCTGTGACCACTCTGGACCGCACTCTAAACTTGCATGCACTGGCCAGGTAGACAGGAAAAGCCCCAGGAACTTTTGAATTCTATTTCCTGTTTGACCAGCGTGGCGAGCCCACCAACAAAGGAGACTATGTAGTCCCACAACTGCAAAAGAGCTCCAGCATGGTCCACACAGAAGTTGTTGGATCTGATCGCTATCTGGGGAGAGAAATCTGTGATGGCAGAACTCTGTTCAAACAAACAAAATGCTACTATGTTTGACAGAGTCTCCAAGGCCATGCTGGATAGGGGCTACAACAGGGACAGACAATAGTGCCGCATAAAAATTAAGGAGCTGAGGCAAGCATACAAGAAAACCAAAGAGGCAAATGGACGCTCCGGAGCACAGCCACGGACATGCCACTTCTATAATGAACTGAATCGAATACTGGGGGGAGGGGCACCACTGCCCCACTGCTGTCCGTGGACTCCGCCAATGGGGTACTCTTGAGAAGGCATGAGGATTCGGATGACGATGAAGCTGATGAGGAAGATGACGATACCACACAGCAGCAGGAAAGTGAAGAGACCCTGTTCCCCGACAGCCAGGAACTGTTTATCACCCTGGAGCCAATACCCTCCCAACCCTCCCAAGGTGGTACCGCAGAAGAAGTCGGTGAAGACACCTCTGATGAGCGTCCCTTTAGGGATAAGATGAGGCATGATTTAAAAGAAAGCCTTTATTAATTATTAACTTGCCCTGAGGACTTGGAATGCATTCATGGCTAGCACAGCTACTGGAAAAGTTTGTTAACTGGGGATGGAGTGGAAATCCTCCAGGGTCATTTCCATGAAGCTCTCCTGGAGATACTCTAGAAGCCTTTGCAGAAGGTTTCTGGGGAGAGCAGCCTTATTCCATCCTCCATGGTAGGACACTTTACCACATCAGGCCAGTAGAAAGTAGTCTGCTATCATAGCATGATAGCATATAGTCCTGGGGTTTGCTGGCATTCCAGCAACATCTGTTCTTTATCTCTCTGTGTTATCCTCAGCAGAATGATATCGTTCATGGTAACCTGTTTGAAATATGGGACTGTAAGTAAGGGGACAGTCATTTGCGGATGTTCCCACTGTGGCTGAAAAGAAATCCTCCCCACAATAACCCAAATGGCGTGTGTGTTGGTGGGGGGATCCTCCATGATACCAGCCACAAGGTAGGGGGAGGGGAGCGCCACGCAGTGGGAGGGGGAGTGGATTGTCGGGTTTGCTTGGTATGGGAAAGGGGAGCGCAGCTGTAAAGAATGTGAATGAAACCAAAAGAATATGGCTTACCATGGCTGCCTGCTAGATGATTTCTATTGCCCAGCCCTGCGTGTCTGACCTCTCTGACACGAAAGCCACAAGCACTCAATTTAAGAAGCAAAATGCGACCTTGTACTGAAAGAATATGTGCTATGTGATGTGAATACTTTGTTTCGCCATGCAAGACTATATCCATTGTTCTGTAAAACGTATCTTTCTTATACGCTTGTCTCCCTTTTTCCTCCCGCAGCTGCTGCAAATGTCTCAGTCCTCCCCCTTTCATCCCTGCCACAGAGGCTATAACAGATAAGAAAGAGAAAAAACCGCATGTGCTATGAAATGTTCTCAGAACTTATGAATTCCTCCCACACTGAAGGAGCTCGACAGAGGGCATGGAGAGAAACATTTTTAGAGTCCCAGAATGCATGGAGGCAAACCCTTTTAGAGTCCAGGAGAGCAGCAACGGAACGGGAGGAGAGATGGTGGGAGCACAATGAAAGGAGGATGGATGCAATGCTGTGGATAATGGAGGATCAAAGCGACATGCTCTGGTGTCTGGTGGAGCTTCAGTGGGACCAAAGATCGTCGCTGCAGCTCCTGTGTAACCGCACCCCCACACCGCAAGTTCCATAGCCTCCTCACCCAGACTCCCAAGAATGCAGGGGACGGGGGAGGCTCCAGGGACCAAACCATTCCACCCCAGAGGACAGCACAAGCAGTAGAAGGCTGACTTTGTCAAAAAAGTTTTAAAATGGGTTGTCTCCTTGTCCTCCCCAACTAGTGGTTTCTCTCCTTCCTGGCTATCTTTCCAATCACAGAATCTCAGAGTTGGAAAGGACCTGAGGAGATCATCTAGCCCACCCTGCTGCTCAAAGCAGGACCAATTTCATTTTTGCCCCCTATCCCTAAATGGCCCCCTCAAGGATTGAACTCACAAGCCTGGGTTTAGTAGGCCAATTCTCAAACCACTGAGCTCTCCCTTCCCCAGTCAGCCCTTGTGTTTGTGACAACTCAATAAAGAATGCATGATTTTTAAAGAAATGAATTTATTTCCTCAGCAAGCATGGGGGGGGGGGGAAGGCGGCAGGCTTTAGGCAGAGCAGAGCAAGGAAGTGGGTTTTCAACGGCACTTTGGTGCTGGAGGGCAGAAGGCTTAACGTGGAGCAGAGCAAGGGAGTGGGTTTTCAACGGCACTTTGGCAAGCCACAAAATTGGTTTTCAGGGCTTCTCTGATGTGCAGCACCTCCTGGTGCACTCTTCTAGTTGCCCTGGTGTCTGGCTGCTTGTAATTAGCGGACAGGCAATTTGCCTCTGCCTCCCACCCTGCCATAAACATCTCCCCCTTGCTCTCACAGAGATTGTGGAGCACACAGCAAGGAGCAATAACAACGGGCATATTTCTTTTGCTGAAGTCTGAGCAAGTCAGTAACGTGGGCCAGCACACCTTTAAATGGCCAAATGCGCACTCTACCACCATTCTGCACTTGTTCAGCCTATAGTTGAACTGCTCCTTACTCCTGTCCAGGGTGCCTGTGTACAGCTTCATAAGCCAGGGCATTAAGGGGTAGGCTGGGTCCCCAAGGATAACAATCAGCATTTCAACATCCCCAACCATAATTTTCTGGTCTGGAAAGAAAGTCCCTTGCTCCAGCTGTCTGGAGCACTTGAATATATGAGCATCATGAAGTCTTCTCAGCCATACCATGTAGATGTCGGTGAAACAGCTCTTGTGGTCAACCAGTGCTTGCAGGATCATTGAAAAGTACCCCTCGTGGTCCGGTCCCAAGATAGGGATATGAGTCCCGTCTATAGCCCCACCACAACTAGGGAATCCCATCGCAGCAAAGCCATCTACTATTGTCTGCACATTTCCCAGGGCCACTACCCTGGATAGCACCAGGTCAATGATTGCCCTGGCTACTTGCATCACAACAGCCCCCACTGCAGATTTACCCACTCCAAAATGATTTCCAACTGACCAGTAGCTGTCTGGTGTTGCAAGCTTCCAGAGCGCTATTGTCACTTGCTTCTGAACTGTAAAGGCTGCTCTCATTTTGGTATTCTTGCACTGGAGGGCAGGGGAAAGCAAGTCACAAAGTTCCATGAACATGTCCTTACACATGCGAAAGTTTCTGAGCCACTGCGAGTCATCTCAGACCCGCAGCACTATGCAATCCCACCAGTCCATGCTTGTTTCCCAAGCCCATAGCATGAGCCTCCCTCATTGCCACCAAAATGTCCAGATTGTCAGATCCCGTACTTTCAAAGAAGTCTGTGTCTATGTCCTCATCACTGTCATCACTTTCGTGACAGCGCAGTTGTCTCCTGATCACCTTCTTCCGCATATGCAGCATAAACTCCACAACAATGTGTGAGGTGTTCACAACGGCCATTACTGCAGCGGTGAGCTGAGCAGGCTCCATGCTTGCGCTGCTATGGCGGAAAAAGAGCGCTAGACAATTGTCTGCAGTTGCTTTCACGGTGGGAGAGGCAGTGTGGGGGGGGTTGGGAACTGTGGGATAGCTACCCACAGTTCACCACTTGAAATGGCATTTGGCGGAGACTCTGGGAACTGTGGGATAGCTACCCACAGTGCACCGCTCAAAATGTCGACGCTTGCCAGGATAGTGTGGACGAATGCTGCCGACTTGCTGTGTTTTGTGAGGACGCACAAATTCAACTTTATAAAATCTGTTTCCAGAAATTAACCTCAATGTAATCGACCTAATTTTGTAGTGAAGACATACCCACAGTGATACAAGTCTACATCCCTACAACAGACTATGACAATGAGAAAATTGGAGATTTTTACAGTCAGCTCCAAGACATCATTGATAAGGTTCACAAGAATGATATCCTGATTGTATAGGGAGATTGGAATGCTAAATGGGTACTGACGCACAGGCAGATGGCAAGATTATTGTGGTCCTTTCTGTAATGCAGTAACCAATGAGAGAGGACTGAGACTTTTGGATTTTGCCAGCTATAACAATCTGGTTCTTGCAAACACATTAGGAGCACATAAAGCATCGAGACGATCAATGTGGCATGCACTTATGATTAACATCACAGTCAGATTGACTACATCATGGTGTGAAAGCAATTTTATTCTGGGATCAACAGAGCTAAAGCGAGGAGCTTCCCCGGTGCTGATATTGGAAGTGAGCAGGACCTTGTGATGCTAAACTTTTGGCTGCAGCTAAGGAAAATCGTCAGGCCAAAGTTCACCAGAATAAAGTTTGACCTAGAAAAACTTAGAGACTGAAGCATTGCAGAGTCATTCCAAACAATGATCGGCGGAAAACTTGCTCCGCTGCTTGCTCTAGAGGAAGACGTAGAAACAATGACCAACAGTTTCAACACTGTAATGAATGAGACAGCAATGGACATCCTTGAAAAACACCATGGGAAGATAAAACCTAGGGTCACAAATGAAATACTACAAATGTGTGACATTAGAAGAGAACTCAAGAAAGACAAGAACAGCACTGAGGGAGCTGATAAATACAGAGCGATTGGCAGAAAGATCAAGAATGGAATGAAGGTGACCAAGGAGATATGAATCGAAAAACAATATTCTAAAATGGAAGAGTGTATCAATAATAAAAATAGCAAATGAGCCTTCCAGATTGTAAAAGATCTGACAAAGGAAAGATGGTCAAAGCTAATGCAATTCAAGACAAAGAAGGGAACAGTCTTACAGAGAAAAGGACACAATCAATAGGTGGACAAATTACTATACAACCACCAGACAAATGGAGATCCTAGTGTCCTAGACAGCCCAGATTCAACATAGGAGGATGACTTTCCAATACAGTATGAAGAAGTGGAGACAGCTGTGGAATCATTCAAGAACGGAAAGGCTACAGATATTGACAACATCCCAGCAGACCTGCTGAAATTTGGAGGATAAATAGTAATAGATGTACTCATCAAGATCTGCAACAAGATCTGGCAGACCAGTGGGTGGCCCTCCACATGGACACAGTCACTAATCATCACTCTGCCAAAGAAAGGCAACCTGCAATTGTGTCATAATTACCGGATCATAAGCTTAATTAGCCATCCTAGCAAAGTGATGTTGAAAGTCATATTGAACAGAATGAAGCCATAAGCAGAGAATGCCATCACTGAAGAACAGGCTGGCTTTCATCCGGGAAGAAGTACCACAGAATAGGTTTTCAATCTTTGTGTTCTATGTGAGAAGTACTTTCAACACTAGCAGGACATCTACCATGTCTTTGTTAATTTCAAGAAGGCGTTTGGCAGAATATGGCATGAAGCTCTCTGAGCAACCATGAAGAAGTACAATGTTGATTGTAAGCTTATTCTTACCATTAAACAACTGTATGCCAAGCCCCATGGTGCAGTTCCCATCATTGGCACACTAGGAAAGTGATTTTGCACTATTGTTGGAGTCCAGCAAGGCTGCCTTCTTTCGCCCACACTGTACAACATCTACTTGGAGTGCATAATTAATGACTGATGCCCTAGAACAGGGGTAAGCAACCTATGGCACACGTGCCAAAGGTTGCACATGAGCTGATTTTCAGTGGCACTCACACTGTTCGGGTCCTGGCCACCAGTCTGGGGAGCTTTGCATTTTAATTTAATTTTAAATGAAGCTTCTTAAACATTTTAAAAACCTTATTTACTTTACATACAACAATAGTTTAGTTATATATTATACTTATAGAAAGAGACGTTCTAAAAATGTTAAAATGTACTACAGGCACGTGAAACCTTACATTAGAGTGAATAAATGAAGACTTGGCACACCACTTCTGAAAGGTTGCTGACCCCTGCCCAGAAGATCACATATGCACAATCAGCACTGGGGGAGTGAACAATCTCAAATCTTCGGTTTGCTGATGACATTGACAGCCTGGCAGGCAGCAAAGATGAACTTGCCAACCTTGTGAAATGATTGAATGAAACCTCTGCAAAATACAGCATGGAAATCAATGCAGAGAAAACCAAGCTGAGGACAAATAAACATGATAGGATCAGCTTACATATCACTGTCTGTGGACAAGAGCTGGAGACAGTGAAACAGTTCAAGTACTTAGGGGCAATCATTACTGATGAAGATTCAAAGGTAGACATTCTGGCAAGAACTGCGCAAACAACAGCAAGAGTGGCAAAGCTAAAGCCCATTTGGAGGAACAAGAACATCTCCCTGGAAACTGAAACTATGGCGTGCACTGGTCATCTCCATTTTTCTGTATGCATGAAAGACCCTCCCCCGGAGCCGCGTGCGCCGGCAGCGCTCCAGGGGCCGGGGCAGCGCGTTTGCCCCCCTCCCACAGAGCGCGCACGCGGGCAGCGCTCTGGGGGGTCGGGGCAGCACACTTGCCCCCTTCCCTCGGAGCCGTGCGCGTGGACAGCGCTCTGGGGGTCGGGGCAGAGCATTTCCCCCGTCTCCCCCAGAGCCCTCGCGGGCAGAGCTCTGGGAGCTGGGGCTGCGCACTCTCCCCGCTCCCCCAGAGCCCTGCCGCGCGGGGAGCACTCTAGGGGGCAGGGCTGTGCGGTCTCCCCTTCCCCAGAGCCGCACCGAGCAGCCAATGTAAGTGGGGGGGTTCTGGGGTGGTGGTCAGGGGTGGGGACTCTGGAGGGGGCAGTAAGGGAGCAGGGTGGGTTGGATAAGGGGTGGGGTCATGGGGTGGTGGTTAGAGGGCGGGAGGGTGGATAGGGGTCGGGGAACTCAGGGGACAGGGGAATTAGGTATGGGGTGGGGTCCTGGGGATGGTTAGAAGTCTCTAGAAGGGGCATTCAGGGGATAAGGTTGGGGGCTTGGATGGTTTGGAGATTCTGAGGGGGCAGTCAGGGAGCAGGAAGTGGGAGGGGGCTGGATTAGGGGCGGGGCCTTCCCTACCCAGCCCTCCATATAATTTTGCAAACTGCATATGGCCCTCAGGCCAAAAAGTTTGCCCACCCCTGTTATAGACTAACAGATTTTAGGGATTATGAGCTTTCGTGGAATAAGACCCACTTCGTCAGATGAATGTTGTGGAAATCTCCAAAGGCAGGTATAAATAGCAGGCAAGAAAGCAAGGTAAATTCAATGCAGGGGGGTGGGGTGAAGCCCACTTCCAGCAGGTGATCTGGAGATGTGAACACCCAGAGTGTTCTTTGTCGCATTTGCAGATCCAGACTAACATGGCTACCCCTCTGATACTTTTCAGTGATGGTGTCCCAATGACCAATGCGGTTATGGGAGTGGTGATGATGACACAAGGTCAGAGTAGACAAATGTTTCTATTTCTTGGTCTGGAACACAGCCCTAAGAAAACATTTTAATCTCTTATGTATTCTTTAGGCTGTGTGTACTGAGCCATACTGTTTATAAAGCAATATACTCAATCAGTTTAGCATTTGTTCTTAGTGGTGGATTTAGATTTATAAAGCTGCATTGAGCCTTTGCTTCCTGGGGCGTGGCACACAGACCTTGGTCCCCAGAAGGAGCACCATCTCTGAGTCTCCATTCAGATTCCCATAAGAATCCCACCAACAAACTTTGTCAGAAACTAACAGCCTGGTTCTCATTTACATTTAAGGCCCCTTTGCACTACCAGAGTGGTATAAAGAGACCTTGGAGTAGTGAGAATCAGTCCCTGAATTCCCTAACTTGCCCTTCCTCACTTAAATGTTATACTTCAGCTCCACATCCTGGCTTCCTGGCTCTTGTAGGGGAGGATGTCACCAAAAACATAGGGTATGCCTAAACAAATGCTTAGTGTGACTGTATCTCACAGTAGCCTACTGTGCACTAAGTGTCTGTGTAGACCCTGCTGCTATGCACACAAATTCTTGAGTGCACTTTTAGCTACCCACTTTGAAACAGGAGTTGATTAAAGTCCACTAGTGATCTTTTAGTGTGAAGCAGCAGAGTCCACACAGACTCATAGTGCCTGGCAGGCTAGTGCAGCTTCAAACTAAGTGTTTGGGTTTATGTATACATAGTGTAGAGGGGTACCACGAGTGACGGAGGCAGCAAAGGCAAGAGGTTGGGATGGAAAAAGGTGTGGGAACGTGAAAGTGAGAGGGCTAGGTTATAAATGAAGAGGGAGCTTGTTTCACATAAGGCCCACACACCTAGGACTCCCAAGAATGTGAACTCTAGAGTTGGTGAAAATTTTTACATGGAAAGTTTTCCTACTGCAACACTTTCATCAAAACAAATCCCATATAGGGGAGAGCAAACATCAGTTCAACAGACTTCTGGTTTCCACATGGGGAAAACTTAGAAACAACTTTACTCTCAAATTCACATTTCAAAAATGAACAAAGTTTCTTTTCACTTCAATTGTAAACTCTTCATTTTGGTGGCCCGATAGTAAAACTCATGCACACGATAAATGAAATGACATTAAATCAAAATGTGAACTCAAAATATTTGTGTGGTTTCAACTCTTTTTTCCACCCTCTGTCCCTCTTATTTACATTGTAATGTCCTTGGGGCATCAGTGTCCTTTACTATGTGTATATACAGTTCCCTCATAATGGGTCCCTGATCTCAATAGATGCTACTATAAGATAAATAACGACCACACATCCAGGGGATTTTTACAAATAGTGGATAGCCTTATATAACTTAATCATAAGCTGGCGGTCTACAAAATTACCTTCCCATCAAGGGTTAAGTTATGGGAACAGCAAAAGGCACACTTTTGACAGCAGGGTAACACGCTGGCCAAATTTCCACATGGGGTGCTTATTGTCCATAACTTTGTTGATAAGTATCCCTATGGTGGCTGAACTGTCGGCTGAAATGAATAAAGATTCAGCATGGAAAATTCGGCCTAAATTAGGGTGACCATATGTCCTGTTTTTGCCGGGACAGTCCCCTTTTTCTGCTCTGTCCCAGCTGTCCCTACTTTTTCACCAGAGCTGAGCATTTGTCCCTGCTGCAAGGCAGAGATCTGAGTGGCAGCTGCTGCCCGGGGGAAGAGTGAGTGTTAGCTGAAGGCAGCACTGCCCACCAGAAGGAGAGCAGAGAAATTCGTTGCTCGTGGGCAGCGCAGCCTTCATAGCAGACCCCCTTGGATGGCATGGAGTTTGGGAGGTCAGCCCCAGCCCTGGAAGGTGCAGGGCTCTGTGGATCAGCCCCAGCTCCAGGCGGCGCAGGGAGGGCAGCTCTGATGAGCCCAGGGCCAACCTATTTTTACTTTAAGAAATATGGTCACCCTAGCCTGAATGGTAAAAGTTTCAGAAAAATTATAAACAACTGAAAACAGGGTTTGATAATAGAAAGTATTGGGCAACCTTAGCAGGCATTGCTATCTATGCTGCATATAATACACATTAGATTGCAATTGTAAACTGGAGACCATGTCTCCCTCTGAGCACAGATCTAGGAGCCAGGAACCTCCTAAATTTTGATCTCAGCCCTCATAACAGCTCTGCCTTTGGCCTCAGGCAAATCATTTGATCTGTCTCCCACAATAATACCTGGCTACTTAGAAGGGATGCTGTGAGGATTCATTAGTTGTCTGAAAAGTACTAACTAAAAGTATTAAAGCATAAGCAATAAATGAAATGACATTAAATCAAAATGTGAACTCAAAAATATTTGTGTGGTTTCAACTCTTTTCTCCACCCTCTGGAAGTGGCTAATACCCACTTCATCAGATGCATGCAGTGGAAGTTTCCAGGGGCAGGTATAAATAGGTAGGCAAGAACCAGGTTAAAGATAACAGGGTGGGTCCAATGAGGCTGAACCAGCTGTTATCTCTAATCAGGGAGGGTGGGGTATTCCTCTAGCAGCTGAACTGAAGGTGTGAACAGCGAGAGAAGAGAAACTGCTCTTGTAGTTAGCTAGCCATTCAAAATCACTATTCAGTCCCAGATTGATTGTGTCAAATTTGCAAAGGAATTGCAACTCTGCAGTTTCTCTTTGCAGTCTGGTCTTGAAGTTCTTGCCTACCTATTTATACCTGCCTCTGGAAACTTCCACTGCATGCATCCAGTGAAGTGGGTATTAGCCCACGAAAGTTATGCTTTAATACTTTTAGTTAGTCTTTAAGGTGCCACAGGACTCTTTGTCACTTCTGCGATTCCAGACTAACACGGCTACCCGTCTGATTCTTGAAAAGTCCTGTGAGATTAAAAGTGGTGTTAGAATATATTATATATTTTCCTACTCCACTTATAGTTTGTAGAGGTTGTAAATATTTGATTTATTTACATACAACTGGATGCTAAGACCAAAGACGTAACTCCAGTGTTACTCACTGCACTTTCAAATATAACTTTAAGAGGTCAGATTTCTCATAAGGTATGGTCAGAAGTCTGTGCAAAAATGATGTAATTGCACATGCAAATGAGGAAATACTTATTTGTGCTAATTTAGGTAATCATACATGCAAATCATACATAAGCACATGTGTCTTGGGTCTCCTTTGAAAATCTGGCCCTACATGTTTGTAAATAATTAGATCTTAATTTTTTGATTGATGTTGTACAAAGAATTCTACATTTTCATGGATATGCTAGATGAGAAGTCCACCGGACAGTTAGCGGTAACTGAGGGCTTGTCTACATAGGGACATCCAGGAAAATTAACATGAATGAATTAAAGATGTGAATTTGAAGTGGACTAGTTGAACTGCATTAAATCCCTTTGTGGATGCTGTTATTCAGAATTAAAGTGGCCTTAATTTGGTTTCATTTAATTCACATTCTATAATTCTGAATGATGCTGCTCACACAAGAGTTTAATGCAGTTTAACTATCCACTTCAAATTCACACCTTTAGTTATTTTAGATTAATTTCCCTGGCTGTCCCTGTGCAGACAAGCCTTAAGGGAGCACTGGAACAAACCTTTCATGGTGAGTGTCTCCTTTAAGAGTTATCTTCCCTGCTACTCTGCAAATGCTTTTGCAGACTTGTTGTGGAACACAGGTGCCACCCTGTGCCTATCCTGGAAATCTCCATTCCCATGCAGATTACTGCATGTCTTTTTTCCTAATAAATTCGTTAGTCTCTAAGGCACTACAAGGCCTCCTTTTTCTTTTGCTGATACAGACTAACACAGCTACCACTCAAACCAGTGATCAGACTGAGTGCTGCTGTTCTGTTAAATATTCCTCACAGGTCAGTTTCAGCCACTCAACAATTACAGAAATGGAGTAACTTTTGTTGCTAACTGAGCCCTGGTCTACCTATAGGCTGATATATATAGCTATGTCGGTCAGGGCTATGAAAATTTGTGCACCCTGAGCATGATAGTTAAGCTGACCCAATCTTTGCTGCAGATTCAGCTAGGTCAGTGGAAAAATGCTTCTGTCAACCTAGCTGCTGCCTCTTGGACAGGTGGATTAACCACATCGACAAAAACCCTTTCCGTTACTGTAGGAAGCATCTGCACAACAGTGCTATAGTGGCATAACTGCAGCACTATAGCTATGCCTTTGTAGTGCAGCTATATTATAGACATACCCTAAGTCATAAGTGCTGACTTTGTGGGTGCTTTGGGGCTCAAGCACCCACCAAAAAAATAGGGGGTGCTTAGCACCCACTGGGCCAGACTAATCTTTTGTGGGCCCCAGTGTCCAGACCATGACCTCATCCTCTGCTTTGCCAGGGCTCCATTCCGAGACACCACCCCTAATCAACCTCTTCCCCCTGTGGCCCCACCCACCGCTCACATGAGGGAGGGGTCAGAGAGGAACACCTACTGGCAAAAACAAGAGTGAGTGCCTGTGCCCTGAGTGAATTTCTCTGCCTCTTTATAAAATCTGGCTGCTATATGGTAGGACTCTTTAGACTTCAGTGAACGGTAGCTGTAGACATTTTTACCAGAATGATCAAGTCTTGCTATCACACTAATACAAAGTAACATAATACTAAATAAAATCAAACTTTGAACACCTCAGAAAATGGAATATTGGCTATTCTAAACAATTCCTTGTAGTGAAGACATAATGGAGCTGCTAGGAAAACTTCAAGAAACTGAAATGTTTTTTCTCTCTTTAATTCTGTATCTGGATCAATTTTTCCTTGGGACACAATATTATAGAACACTACATCTTTGATAATGCACTGTGCCTGATTCATATCTACATCCATTTTACACCATTCTCCACTGATTTCAGTGGGGCTACACCTGATTCAAACCAGGTGAGAGAAGAATAGGTCTCTGTGCATTTATTGAATTAAATGACCGAGTTGTTGCTTTTCTCGTGTAAAGTCCAGATGCCCAGTATATCTAATCATGCAAGGGCTTACATTTAATAATGCCAAATGCACTGGGTTATTTGTATTGCAGTAGGCACCTAGAGGTCCCAAATGAGATTGGGGCCCCATTGTCACTCCACAGGTATACAACAAGAATCTAATCAACAGCCTTGCTAAGGTCACAATAGGAGACTTCCCAGTGCGTGCAACAGGCTTTGGATCAGGCCTGCAAGGTGCTGTTCACCCTAGCTCCAGTCTGGTAAAATACTTACAGTTAAGCACCTACATATGAGTAGTTCCACTGGCTCCAGCCTACAGGAAATGAGTTGTGGTCTCAGCCTAGTTCCAGCATGACTGGAGTCTATATCAAACACGCACTCACACAAAAATCACTTCCTCATTAGTACTGTCAGTGGAAAGACAAGGATTGAATAGGCCTGGAGAGTAAACTACTCTCACAAATCCCTAGGGTGGCTTCTCCAGAATAGGGTGGAGGCAGTTTAAGATACTGGTGTGGGGAAAGCTTCCATTGCAATTGCTACATATGACCTACAGATAAAGAGTACTCTGTCCTTCAGGGTTGTGGATCCTGCCTCTTTCAGTAAATGAGACTAAGGGAAAATATTGGAAAACTGACTATAGGGTCTGGAATTTTCAGATGCAAGTTAGGAGAGGACCTTGTAGAGGGATCGAATGAGGAACATATTCTTAGCCAATGTTAATGGATTGATTTCAGTGGCAAGGCATCTGCTTACTTCAAAGCTGACTTTGACATTTTCTTACAGTCCTCCTCTTGTCACTGGGCATAGATACAAAGAACCCTGCCTTACTCCAGCTCTGATTCTGGACAAGACTCCTACAGTGGGAAAGAAACATTGGAACTTTCACTGAAGACCACCCTGTCTGTAAGCAAACCACTGCTTTAAAATAGTTCAATAATTTCCAGTGCAATTTTGAGTGTTTTGTAAAGACAATCTGTGTCAGGCAACTGCTTTTTCACCAATCCCTCAAATCTGTTAAGAGATGGCCACCAAGCCATACAATTCTGATCCGTATAAAGAGAGGAACCTTCCTAAAGTTGAGGGGAATTAGTCTTTGGGTTCTAAATGAGGCTCATTTCTATGAGAGCAACAAGGTGGGTCAGATAGTATCTTTTTCTTGGAACAACTTCCGTTGGTGAAAAAGACCTGCTCCAGTTTACAGAAGCTCTTCTTCAGGTCATATCTATGTAAGTCAGGTTGTGAGTGCAGAGTTATTGAGACGGTGTATGTTCTGCAGCTACTTTAAGGTTGTAAAATCTACAGAGAGAGAATGGATTCTGCATCTAAAAAACACATGCAACAGATAAATATGAAGTAAAAATCAGTTATAAACTAACATATTTTTATTTGTGTATGAAGTTTTATTTGTAGCCATGTTGGCCCCAGGATATTAGCGAGACAAGTTGGGTGAGGAAATTGTCTCTCTAGATTTTTATTTAGTGAACTTTACAAGTCTTTAACCAGTAGAGGGCACCTTTTTATTTTATAGCATGAAACTAACACTAATTAGGTTGTTTACGGTATTGTTGTAGCCCAGACCTGGAAAAGAGCTCTGTGTAAGCTTGAAAGCTGGTCTCTTTCACCAACAGAAGTTGGTCCAGTAAGAGATATTAGCCACCTCATCTCTCTACTAATCAGGTTGTAACTTAAAGCAATTGAAGCGAGAAGGTTTGTGCTATCACTCACCTCAGTTCCTCACTGTGCCCTGC
Organism: Dermatemys mawii; assembly: GCA_007922305.1. Classification (NCBI taxonomy): domain Eukaryota; kingdom Metazoa; phylum Chordata; order Testudines; family Dermatemydidae; genus Dermatemys; species Dermatemys mawii. Next base: position 24,217,401 of record ML677362.1, read on the forward strand.
AGGTTCAGTGCACTATCAGTCCATAGTTGATCATTGCATGTACTGGGTGAATGTGTGAATATATAAAATGTGAAAACAAATGTCAATACAGCTTTGAGGGTCCACAGGCATGAAAATGAAACAAGGTTCCTAGAGCAGTTTTAACTCAGCTGCTTTACTCATGCTGTCCTAGATCTGTATTCTTAGTTCTGCTAAGTTAGAGGTCTAATTCAAAGCCCACTGGAGTCAGTAAGAGTCTCTCAGTTGACTTCAGTGTGGTTTTTGTGACAAGGTGAATCAGTGGCCTGAAAAGGGTTAAGAGATGCCTACCGATCACATGGTTGGGTGAGGTATATAAGAAGGAATGTAGCTCCTGCTGGTGAAGGGGAACACTTTTGCAAATTGGAACAAACATTTGATTTATTTTGTTCTTTATTTTGAAACAATAAATTGTGCCTTTGGAGGACTTGGGTGTAGTGTTCACTTCCCATCCCTGGCTGGAGAAACAGCCCACCCATGTATAGGGCTAGGACACTCCCTGTTCAATTTGCCCACTTATAAAAGGAAGATGGTGCTTACCTGCCTCATATATGTACTGAAACTTGACCACTCATGTTTGATAAGTGCTCTGAAATCCCCTGGTGGCAAGTGCTATGGAAGTGTGAAGTATAGTTATATTTCCCTTCCTAGTTTTAAGGCCTTAGACCCAGATCCCCAAGATATTTAAGTGCCTAACTAACTTTTATGGATTTGGGCCTTAATTATTTGCCTGTTTTTGGGATCAGCTGATTTTGTTAAAAGCTGAGAAGAGGGAAAATATACAAATATTTGTGAACTTTATGGGTTAGCTCAGGGGTGGGCAAATTACAGCCTGTGGACCAGATCTGACCCACAGGCTCCTCCTAACTGGCCTCTGAGCTCTGGCTGGGGAGGCTTCTCCGGCCTCTCCTCCGCTCTCTCCCTTCCCCGCAGCCTCAGCGCACCCTGCTCTGGGGGGGCAGGACTGCGTGACAGCGTGTCTGGCTCTGGGCCAGACACGCTGTTCTGAGCGATGGTGTGGTAAGGGGGCCGGGTGGGTGGGTTGGATAAGGGGCAGAGGGTCTTGGGGGGCAGTCAGGGGATGGGGAACAGGGGGGTTGGATAGCATGTGGGAGTCCCAGGGGGCCTATCAGGTGATGGGGTGTGGCTAGGGGTCAGGACAGTCAGGGGCAGGGAGCAGGGGGGTTGCATAGGAGGTGGGGTTCTGGGCGGGGTTGGGGCGGAGGTTTTGTGTGGGGTAGTCAGGGGACAAGGAGCGGGGGGCTTAGATAGGGGGTGGGGTCCTGGGGGGCAGTTAGAGTGGGGGGGTCTCCGGAGGGGGTGATCAGGGGACAAGGAGCGGGGTGGGGTCAGGGGTTCTGAGGGGGCAGTCAGAGGGTGGGAAGTGGATTGGGGTCAGATGGGGGCGTGGCCAGGCAGTTTGGGGAGGCACAGCCTTCCCTACCTGGCCCTCCATGCAATTTTGAACTCCAGTGTGCCCACCCCTCAGTTAGCTAATGGAACATGACAGCCCTACACACCATCTGAGCAAAGATTTTAATGAAACGATCAGTAGTAGGAATAGATGCAACATAAAAATGCACTAGGAAACCATACTAGTAAATTATTCTCACACTGCCATAGGCTTGCATGAGATAGATGGACATGTCCTTTCATCAAGAAATTTGCAATCCAAGGGCACTCAGCAGGAAGGTCTCAGCAAGCTACAAGATTGGTCTCATGTTACACCTCACAAAGAAGGGACTGTCAGAGGATGTGCATGAGAGACTTGCAAAGGAAGAGGGTTCAAAGATAATTATATTTATTTCATACATAGCTCACTGGCTTTAAAAAGACAACTTAATGTTGTAGTGTTTGCATTGTTTGAGAGCAAAGTCTGTCATGATGGCAATGGTGAGGGAGGGGTTCTCAGGGTTGGAAAGTAGAACTGACACCATGACAACAAAACAGATTGTAATGAGACATCCACCTAACAGTGATACAAACATCACAAGCCTGCTCTTCAGTTCAGCCCCTTTTCCCTAGGCTACGAATACCTTTACTGTCAGGCTGATGCAGAAGAATTTTGCCGGCAGTGTCTCTCACTGCTGAGCTGGTGTTCCCAACACTAGTGTGTGTGTGTGTGTGTGTGTGTAACACTGATCTTTATTTTCCAGAAAATATACAAACTTATTTTCTCATTTCTCCATCTTCTTCTACTCCTCCTCCTCAGGACATTTTTACATCGCATCAAAACTTCACCAAGATGCCCTGAAAATGCACCATCTCTGTATTCTGTGTCTTTGCAAGCTGCATGTTCATGTAGCCGTCGACAGACACCAGGTAGCCCTTGTACACCATCTCCCACTTCAGCTTCACCATTACCGGCTTCCCCTGCAGCCCATTCAGGAAGGGCTTGAGATTGAGAGGCAAGCTCATGGTAAGGCGGCCTGGCACAAGTCAGCAGTAAAAACAAAAATTACTCGCAGGGCTGCACATGTGCCTGCTGGAGTCTAAGAGAAAGGCAAGAAGTTGACAAGCAGGCATGATGCTGGAGATCATGTACTTCTCTAGATGTGATTAAGGCTATGATTAAGTCATGTGTATTTTTGGTAAAAGTCATGGCCAGGCCACAGGCAATAATCAAAAGTCATGACCAGTGATCTGTTTGTGACTTTTACTAAAAATACCCCTAACTAAATCTTAGATTCCAGGGGTGGGGTTGCTCCAGTGGATGCTGCTGCTCCTGGGGGTAGGGTGGTGGCCTGGGGCCCTGTTGCTCCCACTGTTGCTCCTGCGGGACGGGTTGTAGTTGTGGCCCTGCCACCGCCACTGCCACTCCTCCAGGTAGTCTATGTCCCCACCACCCACCGCTGCTGCTCCTCTGAGCCGGGTGATGGCCCATGGCCCCACTGCCACTACCACCCCTGACTTCTTCAAAAAGGATTTAAAATGGAAATTCCTCTTTTAAACACTCTCTCTTCTCTGCAGTGGAAATAACTTCCAATAGCTCTTGACAAGGGGCTAATCAGAAAAGTCCATTTCAAGTTACCAAGAGAACCTTCCTTATTACCACCTCAGGTGGTTTTCTAGCTGACTACAAGATGAACTGATAGACAAAGTGGGTGAAATAATATCTTTTATTGGACCAGCTTCTGTTGGTGAGATAGACAAGCTTTTGAGACAAACTGAGCTCTTCTTCACCAACAGAAGTTGGTCCATTAAAAGATATTATCTCAACCCCTTTGTCTATTATCTTGTCTTCAGAAGGTAGAACACAAGCCCAATAGAAAGCAGATGCAATTATGAATTGCCCAGGCCCACTGACATAACTTCTTATAAAAAGGGAAATAAGGACAACCTGGGGAATTACAGACCAGTCAGCTTAACTTCTGTACCCAGAAAAATAATGGAACAAATAATTAAGTAATCAATTTGCAAACATCTAGAAAATAATAAGGTGATAAGTAACAGTCAGCATGGATTTGTCAAAAACAAATCATGTCAAACTACTTGATAGCTTTAGCTGACAGGGCAACAAGCCTTGTGGGTAAGGGGGAAGCAGTAGATGTGGTATAATTTGACTATAGTAACGCTTTTGATACTGTCTTGTATGACCTTCTCATAAACAAACTAGGGAAATGCAACCTAGATGGAGCTACTATAAAGTGGGTGCAAAACTGCTTTGAAAACCATTTCCAGAGAGTACTTATCAGTGGTTCAAAGTCATGCTTCAAGGGCATAATAAGTGGGGTCCCCCAGGGATCAGTTCTGGGTCCTGTCCCTTTCAGTGTCTTCATCAATTATTTAAATAATGGCATAGAGAGCACACTTATAAAGTTTCAGAGGGATAACCATGCTAGTCTGTATCCACAAAAACAACAAAGAGTCCGGTGGCACCTTAAAGACTAACAGATTTATTTGGGCATAAGCTTTCATGGGTAAAAAACCCACTTCTTCAGATGCATGAAGTGAAAATTACAAATGCAAGTATAAATATACTGACACATAAAGAGAAGGGAGTTACCTTACAAGGAGAACACCACTGTTGACAAGGCCAATTCAGTCATGGTGGATGTGGTCCACTCCCAATAATTAATGAGGAAGTGTCAATACCAAGAGAGGGAAAATTGTTTTTGTGGTGAACCAACCACCCCCAGTCCCTATTAAAACCTAAATTAATGGTGTTAAATTTGCAAATGAATTGTAGCTCTCCAGTTTCTTTTCTAAGATTGGCAGGATACCATCGAAATTTCATTCCTAACTTTGCTTCCATTGCAGGTCCACTGGATAACCTTCAGAAAAAAAGGATTGCTGGGGTCTGAACAGACCAGCATGTGAATGCATTTGTAAAATTAAAGCCGTAAAGCAAGCACCTGTGCTGATCTTTCCAGATCCCAGCAATCCGTATCACTTAGAGATCTCTCTGAATGCAACTGCACTTGCATGAATAACTTCTAAAGAGAGGCATGGAAAAATCAGGCTGATAGCCTAAATCTCTAGAGTCCAATAGACAGAGGTTGAAAGTAACTTAAAGGACTTACTGGTATGCGAGAGTCCTGAGCAGAAGGCGGGGCCTCAACTGGAAGAGGTGTGGTCTCAACCAGAAGAGGTGAGGCCTTTAAATCCCCAGGCTCTATAAATCTTTGCCAGAGGCCTGAGTCCTGCGGTAGTGATGGCAGCTGGGAGGCCCTGGGCGATTTAAAAGGCCCAGGGGAGTGTGCTGTGGTAGCAGCAGCCAGGAGCCCCTGGCTCTTTAGATCACCGCCAGAGCCCTGGGCTGCCACTGCTAGCCCATGGCTCCAGCAACAGTGCTCCAATAGCAATTTAAAGGGCCCAGAGCTCCCCGCAGCAGCAGCTGGAGCCCCAGGCCCTTTAAATTGCCGCCTGAGCCCAACTACCAGAGCCCCCGGTGTAGCAGTGGCAGTTGGGGGCTCTGGCAGTGATTTAAAGGGTCCTTTAAATCACCTCCTGAGCCACCTATGTCACCCAGGGTCTCTGGCAATGGGGCTCTAGTGGCAATTTAAAGAGCTGAGGGCTCCGGCAGCTGCCAGGAGCCCCAGGCCCTTTAAATTGCTGGCCTGGGGAAGCCGTTTGGTCCAGTACCAGACTGTACCAGCTTACTTTCACCTCTGCCAGTAGAGCTCAGACTGGTAGATTGGACCTTGTTGTTGCAGGACAAGGATATAAGTGACCCCAGTATGGATCTTCTCTATATGGTTAGGTATTCTGAGAACCCTCATGTATGCCCAGATATTGATAAGAAAACCTTGACCCAGTTTTCCACATTAAATGCCTCCTCAAATAAAAATCACAGATGCATATTGCTTTTTCATAGATGAATTACTACGATCAAGGGAAACCAATACCTTGTTCTTATTGATCCATTCCCTAAATGGGTGGAAGCATTTCCCCTTAAGGTAAATACTGCAAGCCTCGGCAACAATTTCGGTGGAATAAATTTTCTCTCACTGGGGACTCCCTGCTAGGGTTGAGTTAGACAAAGGAACACACTTTACTGGGTGAGTGTTCCAAACATGCTTACAGCTGTTGGGAATGCAACAAAACTGAACAAATCACACCATCAAATTAATGTGGAAGCTGGTGAATGCTAATCGATGCAATTGGGATATTCTGATTCCAGTTGTTTTAAGTGCTCTCAGAAAAACTCATTCTGCCTCCAGAGACCATACAGCCTGTGAGGTGATGGCTGGCTGAACTATAAAAATGTCAGAGCACCTTAACAGTATACCACTCTATAGAATTCATCAGCATGTATGTTTGACAAGTTTTCACACACTTCTTGTGGTGTATGACCCATCCTCCAATCCCATTTCCAGATATGCACACAGTTAGTGCTGCCTGCCATTTTGAAAAAATGTTTTAGGGAATCTTAGGGGTGCTTGTGTGCATGTGTTTGGCTAGGTTTTGAGAGAACTTAAAGAAAAATAGTTTAAAAATAAAGACTAAAGTCGAGAAAAGCAGGAGAGCCTGTGTCAGTGAGCCCAGAGCAGTGAGAGTGTTTTTAAGAGTACTTTTTTTTTCTCTAAAGTTTAGAAAAGAAAAAAAGAGAGCCTTTAGAATTAAAGAAGGCAAAAGATTATTAAATATAAGAGGGGAAAAATAAAGTTTCATAAAGAAAGGAAAATGAGGAATAAGGGCTTTAAAGAATGGAGATGAGATTGTTTTAAAGGTTTATGAAAGAAAGAGGTGGAAATGAGGAAAAAGAAAGTAAAGAAAATAAAGACTTTAGGTCAAAAGAAAATGTAGTGAGCACGTGGCAAAAAGAAAGAGGAGGAAAACAGACAGCATATGGCAGAGAGAGATCCTGTTTTGTAAGAGAGCAGATGACAATGAGAAAGATTAGAGGAGGGTAACAGCTTACCCTGTGGCTGCCTTTAGTTAAGCAATAACTATTCTGGGCCATGAGCCTTGGGAGCAAACCATGCCTATTGGCTGGACCAATCAGAAGCTGATCTACAGCTATATCATAGAATGCATTCTTCCTGAAACAAATCATATAACATCACGATTTTAAAGTAAGAGCTGCCTCCTCACTCTTTCCCTCCCCTTCCCTCTGTTTGAAGATGTAAGATAAACACTGACTCCTCTTTCTTAATGCTTTTGCTAACAGTGAAATAAGATGTTCTACTTCTCTCAAAAAAATAGAACATCTTATTACTTTTTAAAGTTTAGACTATACAAAACATATGTACAAGAAAAATGACACTAAGAAAGGAGCTTATACAAAAAAAAGGGCTACTTTTTAAATGTAAAAGTGAAACATCTAACAACAACAAGACCACCCCCACCACACAAAACTGTTTTGAAGATAAGCCCTTTTAATTCTTTTACTAAGATGAAAAACTTCTGGAAAGAGGTTATATACCACATACAATATGAAAATTCTCAATTGAGGGGAGATAGCATTATTGTAATTTAAAACAAAAATATATTGGGCTGTCAAGCAAACAAAGTGATTAATCACAATATATTGATTTCAATTACCACACAGAACACAAAGCATACAGTGCTCATTTTATATTTATTTGAATTACAAATGTTTGCACTGTAAAAAACAAAAAGTCAATTTACTTCATATGAGTACTGTAGTGCAATCATGAAAGTTGAACTTATAAAATGTTGAATTATGTACAAAAAACCTGCATTCAAAAATAAAACAATGTAAACTTTAGAGCCTACAAGTCCACTCAGTCCTACTTCATGGTCAGCCACTCAGATAAACAAGGTTGGTTACAATTTGCAGGAGATAATGCTGCCTGCTTCTTGTTTACAATGTCACCTGAAAGTGTTTCCATGGCACTATTTTAGCTGGTGTTGCAAGATATTTACTTGCCAGTTGCGCTAAGAGTCATATGTCCCTTCATGCTTCAACCACCATTCCAGAAGACATGCATCTGGTGATCATGCTGATGACAGGTTCTGCTTGACAATGATCCAAAGCAGTGTGGACTGACACACAAACATTTTCATCATCTGAATCAGATGCCACCATCAGGTTGATTTTCTTTTTTGGATGTGGTAGTTTCCTGCATCAGAGTGTTGCTCTTTTAAGACTTTGAAAGAATGCTCCACACCTCATCCCTCTCAGATTTTGGAAGGCACTTCAGATTCTTAAACCTTGAGTCAACTGCTGTAGCTATTTTTAGAAATCTCACATTGGTACCTTCTTTGCATACTGTCAGATCTGATGTGAAAGTGTTCTTAAAAATGAAGATGTGCTGGGTCATCATCTGAGACTGCTATAACATGAAATATATGCAGATTGCAGGTAAAACAGAGTACAAGACACACAATTCTCCCCTAAGCAGTACAGTCAAATTTAATTCACGCATTTTTTTTTAAATGATCATCAGCATGGAAGCTGTCCTCTGGAATGGTGGCCAAAGTATGAAGGGGCATATGAATGTTTAGCACATAAACTCCTTCCAATGCCAGCTACAGAAGTGCCATGTGAATGCCTGTTCTTACTTTCAGGTGACATTGTCAATAAGAAGCAGGCAGCAGTATCTCCCGTCAATGTAAATAAAATTATTCTGCCAATCACTAACACAAACAAGTAGTAGATGTGAGTGGACATGTTGGTTCTGAAGTTTTATACTGCTTTGTTTGAGTGCAATTATATATCCAAAAAAGTTACACTTTCATGATAAAGAGATTGCACTTCAGTACTTCTGAGGCGAATTGAAAAATACAATTTCTTTTGTTTCTCATTTTTACAGTGCATATATTTGTAATAAAAAATGTAAAGTGAGTACTGTGCACTTTATATTCTGTGTTGTAATTGAGATCAATATTGAAAATGTAGAAAAACATCCAAAAATATGTAATAAATTTCAATTGGTACTATAATGCTATGTGATTAATTGCAATTAATTTTTTAAATTGTTATTAAGTTGAGTTAATCACATGAGTTAACTGATTGACAGCTCTATTATAGCTTTCTAAATATTTTGAAGGAGTTCTTTAAAGTGTTTGTTTGCTTTTGCCCAAATGAATTGGCCAGAGTAGAAAAACAAACACTTAATTTTGCTAACATGAAAAATCAGTGACAAGTGCTTTCAGTGAAAATATACGCCCTTTATCAAAAACAGCACTGCTTTTCTAAAAAAAAGACTGCAGAATATGCCTCCTAAACCTGGTATCTATGACTATTTCGACAACTTTGGTTAGTTTCATTGGTCATCTTAAACCATTTCAGTTTGCAGCCTTGGGACATAATTACAGTTAGGACCCATGCTACATTCAGTTTGAAGAAATATATCTAAGCAAAACATACAATCATGGCAGTGTTGACTGGGAGCATCTATCGTTCAGGCAGGTGCACAGTTATCAGCAAGTTGTCTTTTCAAACAAACAGTGGTAAATGGTTTTAGCTACAACCGCCCTAATAATGGTGGTCATAATATCTTCACAGCTCTGCTGGTCAACCTCCTTACTTTTTAAAATCTTGCTTTATGTAAATGCAGCAGATGCATATGTTTTTTCCTCCCAAAGGCCAGTTCTAGTCGTCTTCTTCATACTCTGAAGAAGTCCTGTCAAAAGACAAGAAAAAAGTTGGTTTGAAATAAATTAAAAAAAGGCAAAAAATTAAGACATGCTACTTCAATCATACTTATCTGAATCAGCATCATCCCCAGCAGTCGCACCATCAGGAACCATATCAGTGCCCTGTTATTAAAACACAAACATAGCTGCATTTAGCCCCCCCTTATCTTCCAGCCTCTTTTGTCCTTTCAGAATGCTCTAAGCCAGCATTTCTCTAGTTGAGGTCTGCAGATCCCTGGGGATCTGCAAGGGTACTCCATGGGGTCCACAAATTCCTCTCATCAATTCTTCTCCCTCCCTCAATTCCTTCCTCTCAGTGCCTCCTGCATGCCAGGGAACAGATGTTCAGCAGTGTGCAGGAGGTAGGGTGAGGAGTGAGGACAGGGCACACTCAGGGGATGGAGCAGGGGAGAGAAGGGGCAAAGGTGGAGCAGGGTCAGGAAGAGGAGGGATGAGGGTGGGGGCAGGGGTGGAGTGGGGTCCACAAAAAATTTAAAATCAAAATGGGGGTCATTGGGTTGCTAGAGTTTGAGAACTGCTGCTCTAAACTGTTTTTACCTCATCATGCTGTTTTGGTCCAGCAAGTGGCTGTCAGATGCTACGCACCTGGGCTGTGATCCTGCACATTGTCAAAACAACAAACAAATCAGCAGATAAAAAACCATTTTAAGCACATAATTGTAATAATTTCTTCATGACTAAAAAACCTTTCAGCTGCTTTACCATAATACTGTCACCATCTTTTCATGAATCAGGGTCTATCGGCTGGCACCCAGGCTCACTATCCTCAGACAATCCCTCAGAGGCCATGTCCACATATATAGGCTCTTCTTCCACCCATGCCTATAAAAACAGATATATTTAACCCTAAATATAAAATGTTTATAATTTTTCAACAGTTTGTTATAAACTACAGGCTGTCTTATCGCTGCCTTTGAGTCTGTTCCTCTAACCAGGAACAGATTTTTCCACACACTGTCTTTTTCCTTTTTTGCAACTGGCGACAACCCCATAAAGTCTTCCTGGTTCTCTGGCATTGGGGCTGTCTCTTTCGCAAAAGAAATGTAAATTGGTTGTCTCTTCTGAACATGAGCAGGGGCACCCAAAAGCAATTCAGGCTTCATGGCATCTGTAGGCATCTTGTAAAAGGATATAACTGTTGTGAATAGGCTCCCAGTGTAAAACCCTTTTATACAAGTTGGTCAAACACTCATTGACTAGAGTCTTTCAAATAACCCACTATGTGATCACTCATTTCTATTGGTTCAACAAAAAAAGTGAGTGCCCTGGTTGGTTCAAGACAATGAATTCTATTACATAGCTTTAGATTAGCTTCTGACTGGTCCAGCTGAGTGTATTGCTCCCAATACTCACCACCATAAATAGTTATTTCACTAGAGGCAGCCACAGGGTATGCTGTTTTGCTCTCTCTCAGAGAGATGTGCTCTGCTTTAAAACTAATTCTTTATTCCCCCCCCTTCTTTCATAAGCCTTTGAAAGAACTGCATCTCCATTCTTTAAAGCCCCTTTTCCTCACATTCCTCTTTATTAAACCTTATTTTTCCTCAGTTAATGTTTTGCTTTTCTTTAATTTATTTTAAAATAAAATAACTAACTATCTTAAAACCTTACTACCCTGTGCTTGTTAACACAGGCTCTTACTTTTATCAACTCTTTATTTCTTAAAACTCTTTCTTTAAGTTTCTCAAAACCCAGCCAAACATGTCAAAACACATGCACCCTTAATGTCACCCAAGTAAAAAAGTATTTTTCAAAATGATTGACAGCATCAGAAGTGTACATGTCCATAAACAGGACTGTAGGATGGGTCATAAACCATAAAAAGGTCAAAATACATTGTGATGAATCCTATTGAGTAGCATAGTACTCACCTTTTATGACATACCAGTGGCACACAGCGAGAGGGAGTCAAACTAGAGACTTATTTGCAGGCATTAAACAAATATCTCAATGAGATTCACTTGCAGGTAGCTATTAAGTTGGGAAAAATCTAATCAGAAGACAAAAGTTTATTTTGATTAAGGCCAAAGAAAGAACACTTGGGAAATTGGAGATCAGGTTATGCTGCTATCATATGCTGTACCAGAACACATTTTTTGTAACTGATGGACTAGTCCCAATTATGTTATGGATAGATTCAATTCCTCTATGTATAAAATTAGAGCAACAAGACGAAAAAGAAAGGTAGATGAATTCTACCATGCCAATCACTTAAAATCGTACAGGAAAAGAACTATTACTCCACAGGCAAAGCAGCCCAAATCATTGGCTACAAAAGAGAAAGGGGAAGAATGAACAGACAGTTCAGTAGCAGGAAAAGAAAATGCATGTCTTAACAACATTGGTTCTGTATTACCTTAATACTGCATATGTTCAAATGGAACAGACTGTTCCAGTACTACAGGAAACAATAATAATCAAGGCATTATGTTGGGACTAGACTCAGGCATGCCTATTGAGGCTTATAATGCAGTGTGACAGGGTCTGACTCACCCCCGATGGCACCTACTGCCAGTTGTCCTGGGAATTAGCTCTCAACAGCAGTGGAGCACCCTCAGCACATGGTGTCAGGCCTGTCATCTGCTTTGCTGTCCTGGGACCCACATTGCTCCTTGTTCACCAGCATCCTCCTCTGGACACTAGCTCTCTCAGCTTCAGGGCACTGCCCATTACTCCAGTCACTCCCCTTTTCAGTGGGGAGGAGGGTGCTGACAGCAGTCCTCTAATTTGCACCTGCTTTGATGGACAACCACAACCCTATAGTCTACCCCTTCTCTCAGGGGCAAGTTGCAGTGTGCTCTGGCCCTTCTCCACTATGGCCAGGTGCTATACAAGGGGAAAGGGAGTGACCCAGACCCACCCATTACTCTGGGTCCTGGTCCAGGGACCCTCTAGCAGGAGCCTCTCTCTGCCCTCCTCCACTCCCCTCTTATATACCAAGCTTCCCTGGGCCACTTTCCCTTTGGCCCTACACACCTTTCCAACCCCTTTTAACAAGAGCCACAGCCTAGCAGGTTACAGGCCAGAGCTTTGCTCAGCTCCCTGCAAAGCCTGCCCATCACTGCTGTATCCAAGGTGCTGCTCCTGTCAACAGGCACCACTCCTTCTCCCTTACTAGCCAGGAAAAGGCTGCCTGCTCCCTAGCTAGGTAGCCTTTATATAGGACCTAGCCATGTCCTGACTGGCTACCTCTTCTGCTCCCTGATTGGCTCTCTCCAGGCCTTCCCTGATTGGCTATCTCTTCTGTGCAGCCTCTCTGGCCTGGATTAGCCCTCTTTCTAAGGGGGTGGGGCTCTGTCCCACCACATACAGTAACAACAGTGATTGGGGCAAAAGAATGAATGAAACAAGGACAAGGATTCAAGTTGAGTGCACCACACCTATCAACTGAGATTTTCTTTGAATGGAACTATCAACCAACATACTGACAATTTGTGAACAAAATGTAGGATAATACACTGTTTACAGAAGGAGTGGGCAAATTTTTTGGCCCGAGGGCCACATTGGGATTTTAAATTGTGTGGAGGCCCGGGTAGGGAAGGCTGTGCCTCCCCAAACAGCCTGGCCACTCCCACTATCCAACCGCCACCCACTTCCCGCCCCCTGACTACCCCCTCAGAACTTCCAACCCATCCAAATCACACCCCCTGCTCCTTGTCCCCGACCCCACCTCTGGAGACCCCCTACCCTAACTGCCCCCCCAAAGGACCCCACCCTGTATCTAACCCCCCCTGCTCCTTGTCCCCTGATCTCCCGCTCTGGAGACTCCCCACCCTAGCCTCCCCCGCTGGGATCGCACTCCCATATAAGCCCCTTGCTCCTTGTCCCCTGACTGCCCCTTCCAGAGATCCTCCACCCCCAATCACCCCACAGGACCCCACCCCCTATCCAGGCCCCCTGCTCCCCATCCCCTGACTGCCCCAACCCTTAGCCACACCCCCACCCCCTCACAGGCTTGCTGGGACTCCCGTGCCCTATCCAACATTCCTGTTCCCCATCCCATGATCACCACCCGAGACCCTCTGCCCCTTATCCAGCCCACCCACCCGCCCTGGCCCCAGCCCTGGCCCTCTTACCATGCTGCCACTCAGAACCAAGTCTGGCCCAGAGCCAGACACGCTGTCGCACCTCTCTGCCCCACCGCTGCAGGGGAGGGTGACAGCAGGGGAGGGGCTGGAACAGCCTCACCAGCTGGAGCTCAGGGGCTGGTTAGGAGGAGCTTGTGGGCTGGATCCAGCCCCTGGGCCATAGTTTGCCCATCCCTGGTTTACAGCATGGACTAATAGTACAACTTTGAAAATACATAAGGTACAAAGTCATATGTCACGTTTGTATAGATTAGCATTACGTCTAACATTAGATGGTAATTTATATTATGGGGAAAAAATTAATTAAATATCCAAAAATGTGGAGGAAAGTATGTGTATTATTTTCCAAAACCCCCCAGTCTCTCAGATACTTCTTCCAACTAATCATAAGTAGTACTAAAAAGTTCAAGGGGTAATAGGTGAGAAAATTGTTCTTGCATATAACATAGAAGAAAATGAGCAAATACCTTTTGTAGACTGGAAAAGAATCTCTCCCCAGTAGAAGAATCCATGGGGGAAGAATGTAAAACATATGTTACAACTGGAGATAAAGCCTCACCACCAACTGGTGGAATTTCATATGGAATATGAAAAACAAAACCAAATGTAAAAGCTCAGTAAAATGTGGCATATTGACCATATATAACCTAGATTATGAAAATGAGGGAGTGTATGAAGCCTGTATCTAAATTAACTTTTTGGGTAGTCTAAAAGTTATTAACAAATATTTTAAGTAGAAGTACAGGCAATAGTAGTGAAAAGGATTGTGGTTTGTAGGATCCTGTGGAAGAAGAATTTACTCACCTTGTGCAGTAACGATGGTTCTTTGAGATGTGGGTGCTCCACTTTAGGTGTCGGTGCGTCCCTGTGCTGGAGACTGGATATTTTTCACAGCAGTACTTGTTCAGGGGAAGGGCATGCACAGGAGATACATGCAGCCATTGGTGCCTCCTGTGGCGTGTGCACACCAACAGTTCTCTCCATTCCTTCTCTATCACTGAGCTCACTGTGTGTATTCAGAAGTAGAGCGGAGGAGGGTGGGTAGTGGAGCACTCAGAGGGACACACATCTCAAAGAACCATCATTACTGCACAAGGTGAGTAATTTCTTCTTCTTCTTCAAGTGGTGTCCCTGTGGGTGCTCCACTCTAGGTGCTTGTAGAGCAGTACCCAACCATGGGTGGCAGGGGTTCAGAGCTATGTATAAGGGTGTGATGAGAGCATTGTGAGGCCAATAATAGAATCAGAGACAAGGTTTTGGGTGATAGCATAATGCTTTGCGAAAGTGTATTCTGATGTCCAGGTTATGGCTCTACAAATGTCTATTAAGGGGACATTGTTCAAGAATACAACTGATGTCACCATGGCTCTTGTTGAGTAGGTTCTGATGCCCACAGGGGGTTCTTTGTTATGTAGTGTGATGGGACAAGGCCAGATGGCTATAGGAATGTGCTAAGGAACAGATATGTGAGTCTCAGACTAAACAAATCCCTGGTACCACTGGAACCTTCTAGAAACCAGTAGAAACAGCTAGCCTGATTGGGACTCCTGAAGCCAATCAGGGACTGGCTGAAACCAGTTAAAAACCTCCCAGTTAGTCAGGTGGTGGTAGTGGATGTCAGGAGCTGTGGGAAGAAGTTGTGCTGTTGATGAGACTGAGTAGTAGACAACATATCATACGCAAGGAAGGAGGCCCTGAGGTAAGGGTGAAGTGGAGTTTGAAGAAGCAGGGACTGCTGTGGGAAAGTAGCCCAGGGAATTGTATGATGTTTTGTGGCTAAAAGGTCAGCCATCTTAGCTGATACTATTAGGGTCCCTGGGCTGGAGCCTGGAGTAGAGGGTGGGCCCAGGCTCCCCCCCTTTCTGCTTCCCCTAATTAATCACTGAGATTGGGAGACAACAGAGAATGTGCCAGAAAGGATAGCTTCTTCTCACTGGCTTATGATGAAAACGGCTCAATAGGCTGTGACCTTATCTCTAGAGAGAGAGAAGGGCTACGTGGAGGGTCACATTGAGCTTCTGAGGCTAGTGAAATCCGCCAGGAAACTCAGGATCCACGAATATAAGGACAGAGCTTTGTCATAACTGGTGTGAGAGGTGGGATTATTGTACACAGCGTGGCAGAAGAAAGGAGGGGAGCCCGGGCCCACCTTCTACTCCAGGCTCCGGCCTAGGGACCCTAATAGTATCAGCTAAGATGGCTGACCTTTTAGGCACAAACCACAATACAATTCCCTGGGCTACTTCCCCACAGCAGTCCCCACTTCTTCAAACTCCACTTCACTCTTACCTCAGGGCCTCCTTCCTTGCGTATGATATGTTGTCTATCACTCAGTCGCACCAACAGCACAACTTCCTCCCACAGCTCCTGACATCCACCCCCACCTGACTAACTGGGAGGTTTTTAATTGGTTTCAGCCAGTCCCTGATTAACTTCAGGAGTCCCAATCAGGCTAGCTGTTTCTACTGGTTTCTAGAAGGTTCCAGTGGTACCAGGGATTTGTTTAGCCTGAGACTCGCATATCTGTTCCTTAGCACATTCCTATAGCCATCTGGCCTTGCCCCATCACAGTGTGAAATACTATACACTCCCAAATCAACCCTTCAGCTAACCAAATGCTTATGTGAAAAAGCCAGACGTTCATCACCCTGCAAACATTTAGCCAGCAGCCTTCCTTGTATGGCAATGTGTGAGTGCAGCACAGATGACAATATGTCTAGCAATGGTACCCTAGACACAAATGACACCGATGATGACTTTGATGAATAAACTTTTTCAGTCCTGCATGCCAAGGCTAATTTCCCTACGATGATCAAAGATCATTGTCTTTTTTATGTAAGTGATACATCCCTGTGTTAAAGTATAATTTTAAAAAGTTGATTTTTAAACATTTTCTCAAATATATGTCTGCATAATTGTCCTAGATTTGTCATGTTTGGTATCATTGTGTTTGTGGAAGAAAGGGTTTTCAAATGCTACCCAACTTGACCAATTTCTGATGATGTATTATCAACATTTCCACGAGGTGAAGGACCTGGAGCATACAAGTCCTCCCCTGCCACACTGCAGAGGGTGAAACCATTGAAATTCTAATTCTGGCGATTTTTACAAATCAAATGACAGCTCCTTTACTTTTCTATTACTAACTTGCCCATGGAATGAGATTTTGCAACTTTATGCACCAAGGTTATTTTGAACATTCAGCCTCTCATATGTAGGAATGGGGTGACATCCCTTATAGTTTGTGGGCTCATTTGTGGTACTTGCCATGTTCTATGTTTGATGTTTTAGAAGCCACCAGAAACCACATACATGTAGGTGTTGCATGTCTGTGTATAGTTAGTAAACAGTTATGTGGGATCCAGTTGCGCCTATGTGGTTTCTACATATCGTTTTGTTGTGTAAAGAGCAATAGAAACAACACAGTCCTTTAGCTACAGCACTACTCTCCATCTCTTCAGCATAGTCTGTCTTTCCTGTACGGTTTGTAACCAAGTATTGTAGTCTCCCATGAATTTGCCATTCCTCCATGTTTCGGTATTGGCTATTACAGCAAGGTTCTTGTCCATTTTTATAAAGCAACTGACATCAGTCACTGAATTAGAACATAAATTCTGCGGTTTCCATCATATTGAAGGCAAAAGGCTTGATTTCCCATTGTGCTGCATCTTGTGTAGTCATTTCACATTCATTTTGCAGGGTATAACTGTAACCCAAATCAGAATGGTGTCATATTTTACACTCACTTTGCAATGATGTAAATGATGACAAAGTGCAGGATAACTGAACTGAGCCCATAGGCCCCAATTCTTCAAATGCTTCTGTATGCAAATAACTCTGCACAAGGATAGACTCACTCAGCTCAGTGGGACTATACTCACCTGCTTATGTAATAGCAGGGCCAAAGTGTTTAATTATCTGTTTTTATTTTCCCTAGTGAACAACTTTTCAGCTCTGATGTTTGAAGGGGTTGTTTATTTTGTTTGTTTTCTGGCTTGGTGTTTGGGTGTTGGTTTTGTTTGTTTGGTCCATAGAGATTAAAGATTACAAATATCTTGTTGTTTTATTTTCTAAGCATCTCTTGTTGGTCTCAGCATCACTTCTCTAGCTAAAAATCTGAGGAAATGAAAAAATCACTACATGCCTATATTTCATTTCCTATACAGCTTACAGCTGGATAAAATGCACAAGTTGCATCAAACCTTTGATTTCACCTTCCAACTCTGAGATCTGGATTTCTGCCTCAGCTCTTCTATATAGCTGTTGCATTGTAAGTGCCTTGAGTCAGAGACTATATTTACTCTGTGTTTGTATAGCATCTTGCACAATGGGGTTCTGGTCCATGAATAAGGTTCCTAGGCATTATGGTAATATAAATACTAATAGTTCTGGGACTTGTAGTGGAGCAGCTACCCCACTCCTGGAGAACAGTGGTTAAAAGCTGCGAAGCTAGGCTGATTGGGGAAGCAGCCACAGCTGGGGCCATGCCAGTCAGGGCCTAGCTGGCCCTGATAAAAGGGCTGTGGAGGCAGAAAACAGAGGAGTCTCTCTTGAGAGAGAAGGACCTGGCTACCTGGGAAAGAAGGGTACCTGAGGTACAGTGGTGGGGAGCTCTAGCCTGGTAATGCCTCAGGCTGTAGGCTTGTACAAGGCCTATAGATGTACTGGGGCTGCAGAGGTATAGCTGGTGGTTAGGCAGAGGCAGCTGGTCTAACCCCCTTACTTGTGATGAGTGCAGTCTTCCACAATGAGCTAGATGATGACTGGTGCTAGCCACTGAGGCAAGGTGGGGTTTAGAGAGTTGGGGGGTTCCCCTGGTAGAAGAGACCCAGACTGTGGGTTCCTGCTAGGGGTAGAAACCCAAGGTAAAGGGCACTGGAGTCTGGGAAGGACATGTGGGGGCCAGAGGCACCTGAAACACCAGCCAGAAAGAGGTACTCTGGAGCCGAGAAAGAGCTAATTCCCAAATGACCAGCAGAGGGAGCTGTACTGGTGAGTCTTTATGTTGCTACAGGCTATAATGCCTGTTTAACCTTTATATTTTCAAAAGCCTTATTTTGCAGGCCTGCCTCTTAAGTGACTAATCACATCTCTTCATTATTGATAATGTAGCAGCAGTTTCTGGAGCTAGCAAAATCTGTTTCCATATGCAAAATACTTTGTCTCAATCCACAGCAACTAAGAAGCATATAACCCAATTTGGGGTGGAGAGGCCTGGTGTTAAGGTCAGTCCTCAGTGTAACTGAAAATAATCAAGTTAAAATTCAAGATGGCAATAGTCTGTCTAGCTCTCTTGGGGTCTTCTAGAAATCATTCATAATATATAAGCACTGCACAGGTAAACTAGATTTGCTGTAGTTTGCTCAATGCTGAATATCCCTCCTTTCTGAGAAGTGAATGTCTGAATGGAATTTAATTGCTGTACAATAGATTAAATGTTCTTTCTATGTATTCAAGCTCAATAACCACAAGTTGTAAAAGCCTCTCCTGTCAGGAGTTGATGCAATAAAACCAGTAGTACTAAGACTAATTAAAGTGCAAAGAGAAGTAGTATCAGTGGTTAACAAAGTCCATTGAACACTTCCAAAATCAATGGAAGAGCTTGAACAAGGAAAGTGGTTACAACACAAACCTAAAGCAATTGACTAGCCTCACATCTAGTTACTCTAATACCGTCTCTCCTCTCATAACTTCTTGTTGTTATGCTAAATTATTTGTCAGATTAGATTGCCCCATATCTTTTGGGAATTTTTGTTTCTGTGGTTCTTGATTTCTATTTCTTAATGAGCAAATTCTAAGGCAAATGTCACCAAATAGTGAACAAAATATTGAATATAACTTTTTGATATCTGCTGTACACCAAAACAAGCCAACTGTCACTCCAGTCTGTTAGCCATCCAAATAATCTCCTCAGAAGCTCTGCCAGCTTTTACTTTGCCTTGTAGGTAACACTTGATGTATCCCAATCCCCAAACACCTCAAAAGTTTGTCTCTATAGTATCCAGTCTCTGTCACTGGACACTCTCAGTAGTTAGTCCCAAAGAGAAAGTTACAACTCAGGATTAGGTCATTCATTACAACACAGCACTTACTTAAATCTGTGAATCTCATGTGAGTATTGAATAAGGGAAATAGAAACGGTTACAAATAAACAGGGAAGGAAGCATGTGCTTGGAGTGGCACATTTTAAGGGGTGGCATTCTGGCCAGTCTTGGGGTGGCACCTTCTGGCTACCCTGTCCCCCCTTTATTTTGCTTCAGGGGCATGTGGGCAGTTTTGTGGGTGATTTTTTTTTTCCTTCTTAGGGTGGCAGAAAAGTTAGAGCCAGCCCTGCAAATAAGCCAATAAACCACAAGTAAACATGCTCTAACAAACCTTGTTATAACTTTAACAGGCTACACTCCTTTGTCTCAAACAGTTTCTCACCATTGCAAAATATGCTCATTTTCTGTCATTCAGGATCCAATTGTTCATTAACCACCCCCTCCTCTTTCAAAAGTGTTTCTCAGAAAATGGATAACAAGTGATTCTTCTCCCTCCTTCTTATAGCCCAGATCCTTTTGAAATGTACCCCCCAGATAAGAGACTACTCCTCCATCACTTTCTCCAGTGTGCCTGTGTCATGCAGCCTTCATATCCCTGTTAACTTTGTTTTTTTCCAGTTTACTTCACTTGGCAAATGTAACTCCCATTGTATTTGTCTCAATGCTTAATTTGCATTTGAGACAGGGATCATTGAATAGACATATTTTTAGCTGCCCAAAGACTTGTTTTTCCACTCTGCCTTGTTACAAATTTTACAGGATAATAACAGTAGGTATACATTCTTTGTACAGTGTTAATACAATGATATTAGTGACCAGTGTGTCAAGAGCTTTCATTTGATACTCACACAACATTCTTAAATAAATACCATGACAGCAATGTGTTAGTGTAGTGAATTTGTCTGGCCTCATAAGAGTTTCTGACACAGTGTGGTGAACCATCAATGGGTCCATGTGTCACACAATAACTTCTCAGACCTCCTGTTCAGCATGTGTAGAACCTTGATATCGGTAGGTGTGGATAGATTGTGTGTGTTCCTTCTGTGTGCTGCCCCAGCCCTGTGCAGACAGCTGGCATGGCAGACCTCAAGTGAACTGCCCAATAACCACAAGATCCATTAAGGAATGAAGACACCTAGCCAGCTTTATTGTTGACAAAGCACAGTACTATATTCTGCAGATTCTATCGGATCACTAATACATGTTGTCCTGTAACAATGGACCAGCTTAGTGAATGGCAGGATTTTCCATTCTTCCCTAAGCCAAAGATACATTTTTATACCATGGTACAAACAAGTTAATACTGCCCCTCTGACATAGTTACTGCCCATCACCTTGTACATGTTGGTTCAATTAAAACATTGCAATTACATACTGTCATCCTGACCTCCTTTTGGGAGGGGTCACTGTGTTCCTGTTATCCTTGGGGGAATGGTTTTGTACCATCCTTGATATCAGGATGTTCTGGTACCACTTGATATTGGGATGTTTTTGCATGAGTAGTCTGTGACTAGCATTTCTTAGGAATATGTATTTCTGCAATATCAGTCCTGTTCTTGCCAGATTCTGTAAACTTGCAAGCAGGCAGAGCCTGACATTGGCTCACAGCCTGACTTTTGCAACTTTGTTTTATATCAGCAAAGTTTTCCCACTACTTTAACTCAGGCCTCTGATACAAGGACTTTGTATCTCAGGCTCCCTTTCTACTATAGTAGGATTTCACATGAGTACACAGAGCAGACTGCAGAATCAGAGCCTAGGGGGTCTGATCCTGCCACCCTTACTCTAATTGTGTAGTACCTTTCTCTGAGTAGTCCCATTGCTTTCTGCAGGACTATTCGTGGATAGGCTTCATAGAATTAAATTTATTTATTTCAATGGATAATATCAATGTTTATTTTTAAGCTTTCTTTTTAGATTTGTATCTATTTAAATTTTTACAATTATGTAAAATTAAGAGGCTGGGAGGCAGGGTCAATATCCTTAAATCATACACTCCTAACTTCTCAAGCAGCATGCTTCTTTCTCTGTCTAGCTGTAAATCTTGATTATTATTGATCAGTTTGGTGAATATCAATTTCACCATACTCAGTCAAAATCTAATCCTTCCAAGCCTACTTATGGAATATGGCACTAATCAACATAGATAAGGGTGGCAGAATCCTAGTTTAACCTGTTTCTATGGAAACAGTGTGCCCACCAACCATTTTTGCTGACTTAACTGTTTTGGGGTGTGTTTTGCCTAAGGTCAGACTTTCCTACAATTACTTTTGCTAATAATAGAAATGCAAAAACTGATAGCAGTACATGTAAAATTTGGCCATGCAAAGTGAACACCCAGATAAATGGTTCACAATTTACTGATTAGAAGAATCCTTAAAGAGATCACCACCACCACCACAGGGGGGCCTTATTTGGGCTACTCTTAACTACTACCTTTAACTCTTGAGTGCTTGTCTTTGCAACCTAAATAACTTTCTTTAACACAGATTTATGCAGATTCTGGGAGGGAGTTTGGGTCCAAGAGGGAGCTCAGGACTGGGGAGGAGGTTGGGGTGTGGGAGAGGAGCGTAGGTTCTAGGTAGCACTTACCTCAGGTGGCTGCCGGGAAGCTGTCAGCATATCCCTCTGGCTCTTAAGCAGAGACACAGCCAGGTGGCTCTGCATGGTGCCATCGCCCAGCCAATGGGAGCTGTGGAGCTGGCACTTTGGGCAGTGCATGCAGCCACCTTAGCTCCGCTGTGCCTAGGAGCTGGACATGCTGTCTGCTTCCAGGAGCCACTCGGAGCTGGCCACTGTGACCAACCAGACTTTTAGTGGCCTAGTCAGCTGTGGTTTTCAACCAGGTGTTCCAGTCAAAAAATGGACACCTGGAAACCCTACACAATACACACCCACTGCTTCACAATATGCAGCAGCCATTTCCCACAAGGTAATGCACTTGAAGGTAACAGAGGATAATACCTATTCACAGTGGACAACATTTTAGCTGATGCTGTGTGAACACAATGCACCAACACAAGCATTCCAAGGTGTGGACACTGCCAAAATATTTTGGTGACACTATGTGCAGTGAACTTTTACTGGTACAAATTCTGTGTAAATGAACTACTAGATAGATGGAAGATACAAATAGAATTCATGAATGAGCAAGAATAAATTATTTGGCACAGTATCAAGGGCCAGTTCTGTAAGCATAAAATCAGGCAAAGCAGTTTCTACACTGAATCTCATTACTCTTAATGGGACTACTCACAGTAGTACAGGGTTTCTCAAACCAGGTGTCGAGTGCTCCCAGAGGGGTCGCAAGCTCTCAGTGCCACTTAAAAGCCTCCAAATGAATTACTTCTGCATTTGGCGGCTTTTCGGTAGACATGCTGAGCTATTTCGGGAGCGCTCTGCATGTCCGCCAAAAAGAGCTGCCAAATGTGGAAGTAATTTATTTGGCAGCTTTTCGGCAGACATGCAAGGATCCGTGGCGCCGCTGAAGAAACTGAAAAAGGGTTGCAGCTGTCAATAGCTTGAGAACCACTGCAGTAGTAAGTACTAAACTTGATAGAGTTTGTAAAATTGCAACTTACGGCCCAGATTCTTAGTGTTAGGCAAAAGGGACTGCTTGTGCAGAGTTCATTGCAGAATTGGGGCCCATGAGAGTAAGATGGAGTAATAGTTTATCCAATTCTGCTCACATTCCTGTGAAGTGAAATGAAATTCTAGCAAAAGGCAAACAATCAATACTCTTCATTATCAAGGCCCATTTTGCTCAGCCTAGCAACCTGATAAGTGATAGGGTAAGAAATCTCCTTTTGAATAAACAATTAAATATACTTGGAAAAATTGAGCTTTACAATTGTTGTTGGGATTTCTGCGTATCGCTGGTGATATTCACCCTACTCAACAATGTCATAATTTGTGGCAGTGTGGGAATCTAGGGTCAGGGTCTATAAACTGTCCACACCCATTAATTTTCAGATTGCATGGCTGATGACATTAGGTCTGCATTCTTTGAGAAAAGTCACAAAGGGACATTAATGAGTCTCACAAAATAGTGAGAGGAATGGAGAAAATAAGTGATATAGAAGTCCCATTCACACTGGGTCAACAGCAAGCTAAGAAACTGTGTTTCAGCTCAGATCCAGCTGAACCAGTTTCTCAAATGACTTGAAAGGCCCCAGTGGATGACATTAAAAGCTTAGGGTATTTGAGCTAGTGTCAAATACAAAAACAGAAATTGCACAAAGACAGATTACATGAAGAGATCTATCCTGCACCCACTTTGCTCTCAGATAACTCAACGCAGTTCCAAGCATGAGTAGCTGTATGTGACAACATAATTCAGGGCTGAAAAGGCAGCATATTTATATTGAACAAATAATATAAATAGTCTTAAGAGGAAATAAGAACACTATTGGAAACATACTGTTATAGCTTCTAATTTAAAGGTGGGGGGAGGGAGGGGAACAGAACCTAAGTGGATTCTGTCCTGGCTTTAACTTTCCTAAAAGAGGATTTTCCTACTAATGCATCTTTAATTATTCAGAAAGGCAAAATAAATAGATCTTTCTTCTGGTGTGAAATTTATTTAGAAAGCTAAAATAAAAGTCTAGAAAACATTTTTAAAATGTGTTCTACCTAAACTGTCTTAAATTTCCAATGGTATTGCTTTTATATTCTAGGAAACAGTTTATATTTTTTTAAAATATCATTGATCTCTGTTAAGATTAAGATTACCCGCTACCTTTGTGCTTTTCCACAAGCTTGGAGACATTCAGATGTTCTAAGATGCATTTTTTAATTTAAAAGGAAAGTCAGTGGAGATACTCCAGCAACAGAAGTGTTCTTCAAACTTCTTAGAATTAAAATGCACAAATACCTTGCTGCTGTATATATCCCGCATAGAACTAAGACAACAGCTAATTGATGTATGCATAACAAATGATTAAAGATATAAAATATACTATTTTTGTTCTTGAATTGCCTGAGAACATACCAGGATTTCTATAGATATTGTGTTTATAAAATTTTGAAAACAATGCACTGGATTTGCACAAAGTTAAGTGAATATTTTTCATTATTGTTTGTGCAAAAAGTAAAAGCAAAATGGAACTTGGGTGTGATATGCTGCATGTGTTAGTACAGAAACTAACCTTCTGGTAAGGGGACAGCATATCCTGGACTCCTCAGAATGACATGTTACTTGTGATCACCCCAGAACTATTTTACCATTTAACGCAAGCTATATTCAGTCCTTATTCTCCAAGGAGCACTAGAAAAATGGAAAGATGAGGTAGGAATTTGCCCCAAAAATGACGTTTCTGGCAGAGTGGTATGTCTTCAGAATCAACTAACAGTCCCAGGGATGTCACTTGAGGTGACCCAAGAGATTCTCATTTTACAACAAGTCAAATCCAGTTCCTTATTCAAGGATTGGTGGCAAAATGGAAAGGGACGGGGGAGGACAAGACATGGCACAATTTGGTGCAGAAATTAAACCTGAGAAGTGGCATGTCTCAGGTTCTTCAGAAATATTGAATGGTTGCAGAGATCAATCACTTGGGGGTGACAATTTGTCTTTGACATAAGACATTTACATTGTGTGTGAACGTAAGGCTTTGCTTGTGTCTCAGAAAAATGTACTTAAAAAAATGAGTAAACAGTTCTTTGTTCCTTAGTCAGAAGCTGACTTTTTTAAAAACAAACTTCAGCCTCAGAAGCTTAGGAGCTGTTTTTCATATTCCTCATACCTTAAAAATAACAGTTTAAATAAAACATGGGTCCCAATCCTGCAAGGTTTTACACAAATGTTTAACTTTAAGAAAATTTGAAGTCAAAAGAATTACTTACATGCTTAAAATTAAGTACATGCACATCAGATCTCTCAATTTAATAAAATCACCAGAAACATGTCATGCATAGTGTAATGATTCTCTCTGGTAACAGCCTGTTAAAAAGGAAAAAACAGATTATTTTATTACTATATATTTCTTGCAACAAAAGCTTGCTGCTGTAATAGTTATTTTTGTCACTGATATTCATATACCAAGCATTTTTAAATCTCCTAAATTAAAGTTAAACCCTTCCCAAATCAAAAGTTTTAGAAAACATTTTGCTGTAGCTAAACTGGGGCTTGGTTTATACCTAAAAATTAGCTACCTCAGTCTAGACTGGGTGTAGTTTTAAAAAAACCACCACCATGACCAGCATAGCTATTTCAACCTAGCCCCCTGTGTGGATACATCTATGCTATGGGGAGAAACCCAAATGTGTCAGCAGAAGCAATGTCTACACTACAGCAGCATAGCTATGATAGTACAGGTGGCCCATAGCTGCTTTCTACATTGATGTAGTTAATTAACATCTCTGAAAAGCAGTAGCTGGTCACCAGGAGAGGCTATATTGCATAAGGCATCAAATTTTTCACAGCCCTGAGCATTGCAGCTAGGGTGACCTAGTTTACAGGTATAAACCATGACTTTGTTTGAGCAGGTTGTGCTAGTGTGGGGATAGAAAACCCTTTCAGCTGTGTATGGTAGAGGGTTATACAGGCATAGCTATGCTGAGGCCTGGGCTGTACTGGAATGGGGTCAATCTAAGATAAGCAACTTCTGCTACGTGAATAGCTGAAGTCAGTGTATCTTAGGGCAATTTACCTGGCTGTCCACACAGCAGCAAGTGGATTGCTGCTCCCCTGGCAACTCCACTTCCACCTCTTGTGGAGGCAGAGTTCCAGAGTCCCCAATAGATCCATCACTACCTGCCAACCTGATGGCTAGTGGAGATGTACCCAACATACCTATACCACCACACAACCAGTGCATTATAACATTTGGGAGATCTGAGCTGAGGTTAAAAAATTAGATCACAGGGTATCACAAAGGAGAAAAGGGCATGTTTATTCCAATAGAAAAGCGAGTGACAACCTAAGTTCCCACACCTCAAAACAAACAAAAGGCAAGGATCTCTTCAGGCTGAGTAACAGTTTCTTCTTGCCCTGAAGAGCAAAGTCTCCTAGAGCAGGTCATGTCCTGTTGTCATTTATGACGTTCCCCATTTCCTCCATCCGCCTTCCCCTCCCCTTTCTATGCACCTTGCCTTCCTCTCGCTTTCCCTTGCCTCTACTCGCCATGGAGATTCCTCCTTTCCCGGCTGATCCCTCCCCCGTTTCCACCCCACTCCGCCCTCGGCCATTGTATTGGCACGTACTCAGCTCGCCAAAGGCCATACCCCGCTAGTGTTTCCAGGCCAAGCCCCTCGGGGCCAAGCGGTCTCGTTCTATGAATCCCCTACTGCTGCCCACTCAATGTCCTTCTCCCCAGTACCCTCCTGCCCCGCTCTAACCCCGCCGAAGTGAGCCCTCTTCCCCCACCCCCCAACCCATTGTCTCCTTGCTTCACCCCGCCTCCGGAAGAGGCTATATATGGTCGCCAGCCCCGGGGCGCCCCAGGTGAGGCGCCGAGACTAGGACCCGCCCTCCACTGATTCACTCAGTTTCGGCCAGGCGTTGCGGGGTTTATTAGCCCATCCTAGCCGGGTAGGGCAGCGCCGGCGGTTGCAGGGGGAGGAGCAGCAGCAGCAGCAGCAGCCACTGCCACTGCCGCTGCCGCTGCCGCCTCAGCTCGGTGTAACCGGAGAAGGGAGGAGCAGCAGGACTCGGCCATACCCGCGGAACCTGTTGGACGGCTCAGTCAGTGACTGGGAGCGGTTCCCCGAGGCGCACGCACAGGTTGCTCTCCTGCAGCCGACAGGGCCAAGCGCTCCACACCCCGGATTCCCTCGGATCCTCGCCCGCTAGCCATGGAGCTGCTCCGCGGGGCTGCGCTGCTATTGCTGGTGGCCGCCGTGTGCTGGGCTCAGGAAGACCAGAGTGAGTACGGTCCCTCTCCGCTCGCTCGCGGGGTGTCCGAGGTGCCTCGGCCCGGGAGCTGCTGCCAGGCCCCACGCCCCATCTGTCCGCGTCCCAAAATGGCACCTCCCGCCATTGAGCAGCGGCAGGGCGAGCTCTCCGCCGTGGTGCTAGAGACGTCCCTGGGGCTTGGCTAATGCGGGCTCCACCTGCTCCTGGGGGGCTGAGCCCCCGGGGGAGGGAGCCGGGCGAGCTGCTGGGCTGAGGAAAGCGCCGTGCGGGAGCGCCCTGTTGCCCTCGGGGCGGCTGAGCCGCGCCCGCGAGCACTTGCTGGGTCTCGATAACCGCCCTTGTCTAATGTTCCGCTCGCGAACTGCCCCACCCTGCCCGGAGGCGAGTGAGCGCGGGCGAGCTCGGGACTGTTTCCCGTCGAGGGGCTGCGAAGGGGGGGCGCGCATGATGGATCGTTCGCCATCTGGGGGGAGGCGAGACCGTCCGTTGGGTTTGGGGTCGGTCTCGGCACCTGGCATAAAGCCAGCACGGCCTGAGGAGGCGAGAAATTCTCCCTTCCAGTTCCTGCTGTGACGTGCGCAGGTTGGCCTTGCGCTAGGCACTCCGCTTCGCCTTGTCTCTGCACACGCACGCAACCCGCTCAAATGGGGAAGCGGACCGTGTTTGTAAAGGGTTAAGTACTCGCAGCGTTCTTGAGTTTGTTGTTTTAAAATCTCTCTAGGTTGTACATGTCTCAATAACAAACGTACAACCTGCAGTAGCAGTTCTGGTACCTGCACGTGTACATCCGTTGGGTCACAAGTCTCAGTCAGCTGTGACACACGTAAGTATCCCCTACAGTCCTGGGTTTGGACAGCTTCTTACTGTTATCTTTTCAGACCACAAATTAAAACTTACTTAGGTCTCACCACTGGACTGCTTTGGCAGTGATTGGTGCTGCTTCAGAGGAAAGGGCAAGAAACCACAAAATGGGCACTTAAGGAATAATTTACCCTTAGGGAAAGCTTCCTAACGCCCTGTTACTGATTGAAAAAGTTATAAACCCCTCCAGCTATGGGTCAAATTTGTTTGTCATGTGTCTAAACAAGTTCTCATTATTCTCCCACCCTTTTTAATCCTTGTCCTCTGGTAAGACTTTGCACAGATTTCCTTTTAGCAGCTTTGCAATTGCTGCCTTTCAATATAACATCATTCTGCTTATAGCAAACCAAAACCAGTCACTGATGTTTTGAGCCAATGGTTCTGGTAATTTTCAAGATGACGCTTTTTTTTTTTTTTTTTTTTTTTTTTTTTTTTAAACTATCCTTAGTGACTTCAAAATGTCTGCTGATGAAGGCGGAAATGGCTGTCTTAAAAAAATCTGGTCGTCGGGATAAACCAAAGCATGCATATGTAGACAACGATGGTATTTATGATCCTGACTGTGAAAACAATGGCATCTTCAAGGCTAGGCAGTGCAATGGAACTTCCTGCTGGTGTGTGAACACTGCTGGAGCAAGAAGAACTGAAAAGAGTGACACAACCTTGCAGTGCAATGAACTAGTTCGAACAAGGTCAGTCTTGTAACAGAATATGGCACCGTAATGTAATAGTATGCGACATGCCCTCTGTATTTTCTACAAAAGGGAAAACTTAGGAGTGTATATGTGAACCATGAATCCAGTGGTCCTTATCTCTTAACTTAATCAGTTCTAAAATAATTTGATAGTTCATTTAATATGTTTGTGTGAGTGTGCCCAGAAGGGTGGAAAGATTTCTAGTCCTTCTTGCTCAGTGCAACTTAATTTTAAAAATAAAAATCAGTTAACATTAAACTCAGACCATGAGTAGACAAAATATTTTAATATGTTGGGGTGTACCTGACTTTCTATATACTCAAAATATTTGCTCTAACTGCTTGGCTTTTATATTTCAGCTGGATCATCATTGAAACAAAACATGGTGAGAGAAGTACAGCTGTGGATAGTTCTCATTTGAATGAGTAAGTACATCAAATTAAAACATCTGCTGTTTGTGCTATAGAACATTTAAACTAGGATTGTCAATTAATTGCAGTTAATTTGTTTTGAGTTAATTGCTGGAGTTAACAGGGCAATTTTTGAATCAAGTTGATAACACTGGTAATAGAATACCATTTACAATTTTTTTTGGATGTTTTCTACATTTATAAATATATTGATTTCAATTACAACACAATACAAAGTGTACAGTGCTCACTTTATTTTTGATTAAATATATTTGCACTGTAGAAAAAAAAAACAAAAGAAATAGTATTTTTTAATTCATCTCTTACAAATACTATAATGCAACTTACAAATGGTGGGTGTTTGTTTTTTTGGTTACATAACTGTGCTTCCAAACAACAATGTAGGCTCTAAGGTTTTACAAGTTCACTCAGTCCTACATCTAGTTCGTCTGTCTTAACAATTTGCTGAATAAGTTTGTTTACATTTAGAGGAGATAATGCTTCCTGCTGTTTATTTAAAATCTCACCTGAAAGTGAGACCAGGCATTCACATGGCAATTCTGTAGTTTGCATTGCAAGGTATTTACATGCCAGATATGCTAAACATTTATATGCCCCTTCATGCGATCTGGCACGTGAATAACTTGCAATGCCGGCTACAGAATTGCCATGTGAATGCCTGGTCTCACTTTCAGGTGAGATTCTAAATAAGAAGCGAGCAGCATTGTTTTCATTTATGGGAGATAATCTTAATGATTGGCTGAACAAGAAGTAGGATTGAGAGGGCTTGTAGGCTCTAAAGTTTTCCATTGTTTTGTTTTACAATGCAGTTACAAATTTGTAATTGCATATTTGTAAATTACATTTTCATGATAAAGTACTTGTATAAGGTAAATTTAAAAATAGTATTTCTTGCAGTGGAAATATTTGTAGTCAAAAATAGTATGAAGTGAGTACTATATGCTTTGTAATTGAAATATTTTAAAATGTAGAAAACATCCAACAATATTTAAATTCATTGTTTAACAGTGCAATTAAAACTGCAATTAATCACAATTTTTTAAATCTTGTGATTATTTTACTTTTTTTAATTACTTGACAGTCCTAATTTATAGTATTCCCAAACTTAAACATTTTTAGTTAAAACACCAAAATTAAGTGGCCTTCTTGTTTGAGCCTTTGAGTTACACTTGCATCCCATTATCGTGCTCTTTCCTTGCAACTCTGAGGGCTAGAAATGTAATCACTTAAGACTGAGGTGGGTTTTTTAAAAAAAAATCAGGCAAAAATTGCAGGCATCACAATACCTGACTCACTTCTTTAGAAGTTTTGACTTGTCCTTCACAATGCTTATTCATACACTCACATGAAAGTGCCAATTGCCACTGGAGCTGTTGCTTTATGTAGTACATAATTCTTCCAATAGGCTCTTCCTACTCCTGAAAATGAAGACTCCCAATATAATTGGGTGGCAGTTTAGCTTCTGTGTAAACTTAGAGTTGCTACATTTTTAATATTGTAATCTTCTTGTAGAAACATCAGAAATGAATTTAAGAGGCGTTACTTGCTGGATCCAAAGTATATAACTGATGTTGTGGTAAGAGGCATATCTTTTTCTTTACTTAGCAATGTCTGGAAGTCAATTTAATATCATTTTAAGATTGATCTTATACAAAGCAAGCATTTTGGTGCTAGTATGATTATAAAACACTGTTAAATTGGAATATTCTAGTTGAATAGAAAGGATGATAGTACTGTTCCAGTGTAATCATTCAGTTGACTAAAGCGGAGATTGAAGGGCAGGCAGTGCCTAGATCTGGATTAGATTGAGTTGAATTTTCTCCATTCTCTCCCCAAAAGAGATGTGCCTTGTTTGTGAGGAATCTACTACTGCTCAAGAGCATGCTTCTGAGGCACTGTCCCTACCTTCCCTTTCCTGTGAATCCTGTCCTGACAATCTCTTTATGAGCAGCTCAAGATTTTGGTCATGTCTGAATTGGAAATATTAGAGGGAAGACTGGTGCAAATTTTCATCAGTGCACCGTCCACTGTCTAAAATTCCTCTTCCCACCATATAGATCAGTGGTCTTCAAACTGGGATTTGAAGACCAAACTGGCGGTTCCTCCTGCCACTGGGGGCCACTGCAGCGCTTGCAGAGGAGCTGCCGGGGCAGCCGGCTCCCCCTGTCTTATTGGAAACCCAGAAGGTTTCCAATAAGGCAGGAGGAGCAAGGCCGGCCGGGGGAGCCGGGCGACATGTGCTGCGCACCACAGCTGCAGCCCCGCCCAGAGGAACAGTGCGCCGCGGCTGCAGCCCCGGGAGCCAGGTGCTGTGCGCCACGGCTGTAGACCTAGCCAGAGGAGCCACGCGCCACAGCTGCAGCCCTGGGAGCTGGGTGCCATGGCTGGGAGTTGGGCACCGGGCCCCATGCACCAAGGCTGAGACCCGGCTCCAGGAGCCACATGCCATGGCTGACGCCTGGGAGCCAGGCACTGCGGCTGAGGCTCGGCCCCAGGAGCCGAGTGCTGAGGCGGAGATGGGCCCTACAAGCCGGGCGCCACAGCAGGGTCCTGCCCTGGGGGGTTTGAGGGGGGCAGCAGTTGGGGAAGTGGGAGGGAATGGATGGATGGGGGCAGGCTAGGGCGGGGCTTCCCCTGTGGGGGTGCCTGGTCAAAAAAAAAAAAAATTCTACAAGGGAGTGCGCGGCCAAAAACATTTAGAGACCCCTGATATAGATAACTTGTATTTGAATCATACAATGTTTAAGCAGCATCTAGTGTGCTGTCTGGTGTTTCCATCTTCCTTTTCTCAATCTGTAAAACTGCTCAATCTCATTAACAAGAGCATAACTCTAAGGGATTGCTTTAAAACATTATAAATGACTTGTTCATTTTTTCATCTGTCCAGTTGTTTACAAGGAAGTAATAACAGTAACATTGCTTTTGCAGTATGAAAACCCATATATCACTATTGAACTGAAGCAAAACGTTTCCCAGAAGTCTGGCCAGGATGTGGATATAGCTGATGTGGCTTACTACTTTGAAAAAGATGTAAGAATGCATTAATTTGCTTTCTAAACAGTGATGTCTAACTCTATTCAAGTGTACTGGCTAATAAATTGAGTTGTATCCAACATTGTTTAGATTTTCATGAGAGCAGTGTGCTAATAAGTGCCTCTTCAACCTCTCACAGGTCAAAGGTGACTCTCTAATTCAGAATGGCATGCTACATATTAACATCAGTGACGAACCTCTAAAATTTGATCAAGCTCTAATCTACTATGTTGATGAAAAGCCACCAGAGTTTTCCATGAAACGCTTGACTGCTGGTGTTATAGCAGTCATTGTAGTGGTGATACTAGCAATTGTTGCTGGAATTACTGTACTGGTAAGTTAACTAGTAAACAAGTTAAGTAATACTGGCAATGTACGCTTTGTGCCAGCACTCTAGACCAGTAGTCCCCAACTTTTTTCTCTGCTGCAGCACACCTTGAGCTCCTCCTCCTCCCCCCTCTGCAGCCAATGATTGCAGGAGGGAAGGGGATGGGCACAGGAGCTGACCTGTTGCTAACACAGGAGGGGAGAGAGGAAGAGAGAGTAAGCTCTGGTTGGTTGCTCTGCCCTGGAATAGGCGAGGCTGATGGCTAATCAGAAGGTGGTGTGTTCTCACGTGTACTTTGTCAAAAAATTCCACAGCACACCTTGTTGGGCCTGATGGTGTACTACTGCTTCTCTGTAGTCTAAACTGATGTTTCCCAACTGGTGTGCCATAGCACTCATGTATATTACAGCAGAAAATGATTTCTGCAAAATCACTTGCACTCAGTATGTAATCTGACTGTATAAAATAAATGACTAACCTCACATTTGTCTCCTGAACTCAGTCTCTAAATGAAAAGCTTGTTTTTGTTTTTTCAGTATAGCTCTGGTGCAGCACACAAGTAGGTGATCCTTTGGTGGTAGGAGGGATTGAGAGAGTAGAAGATACAGATTTAAGATTTTTAATCTGCTAGCCCAATGTAATAAAATGGGTAGCAGAAACTCTTTTCTTTCCCTTTCTTAAGGACTCAGGGTTTGGGGAAACTTTAAAGCACGGAGTATGCTTGAAGCTTAACACTGAATTGTGATGCTTGACTTAATTGTCTAACCTGCCTGCCTTTTTATAGGTTATCACTAGGAAAAGGAGAGGAAAGTATGAGAAGAGTGAGGTAAGTTCCAAAGTACCTAAAACACTTCATTAGATATAGACCAGTATGAAGGCTAAAGGTGTGGAGTGTCCTTTTCCTTCAGGATTTTTTTTTTTTTGGAGGGTGGGGGGAGTGACTTTTTTCCAGCTAAGGTAAAATTTTTGCATGGCTTGCAAAACAAATGTCAAAGCGTTGTGTCCATATACAAGTGACTCTAGCTGCAATGATTTAGTGTGTCCTCATGGTTTTTAATACTTGCTGGCGGTTTGCTGTGTAATAAACCAGTTATTGTAAGTCTCTATTTATTTAGGTACATCCTTTCCTAATATCCACAGGATAATGACTATATACAAGTAATGTACTTGGTGTTAGGGGCAGTCTGATGTTGATAGGAACTGTTTTGTCAGGTACTTCTGTACCTTGAGACTGAGGTCTCAAATGAGAGAGAGGCATAAAATATCTAGCTCAGGGGTGGGCAAACTTTTAGGCCCAAGGGCCACATCGGGGGGTTCAAAATTGTACAGAGGGCCAGGTAAAGAAGGCTGTGCCTCCCTAAACAGCCTGGCCCTCCCCCATCTGATACCCACCCCCGCTCCTTGTCCCCTGATTGTCCCCTGATTGCCCCCTCCGGAGACCCCTTCCCGCTCCTTATTCCCAGACCTCTGGAGACCAGACCCCCCCCCCCCCCCGGGAACCCACCCTCTATCTGACCCCTCTGCTCCCTGTCCCCTGACAGGCTCCCTGGGACTCCCGCACCCTATCCAATGCCCCTATTCCCCATCCCCTGACCTCTCCCCGAGACCATCTGCCCCTTTTCCAACCCCCAGCCTCCTTACCATGCTGCCAGACACACTGCTGCACTGATCCACTGGAGCGTGAAGCCTCGCCTCCAGAGCGCTGCTTCCGTGGCATGCTGAGCCTTTGGTGGAGTGGCCAGAGCAGCCTCCTCAGCCTGGAGCTCAGGGGCCGGTTAGGAGGAGCCCGCAGGCCAGATGTGGCCTGTGGCCCATAGTTTGCCCACCCCTAGTTTAAAACGTCTTCACTTCTGCTTTTTGCCAAGCAGAAGGAAAAATTCAAATTTGAGGAACCCAAAAGTAGCACTGGCAAGCCTAGCATTCTGTGATGTCACAGCAGTAGTAGTAGTAGCAGCAGCATCATCACCAGATTTGACTAGATCTTCTGATTGCACACTATGGTCTATGTACTGATGTCTAAAACACTCCTTTTCCCAAAAGAGACTAGCATTTCTAAAACTTGTCATAGCATTGTGACAGAGCTCTTATATGAGCTAGGTTAATGCATATTGGTGCACTAAGCCCAAACACTTATGCAGGCATTAAATTCCCAGTAACTGAGTTAAGACCATTACTATTGTTAGAAGATGCTGCAAACAATTTATGAAAGTTAAGCCCACGAGTAAGTGTTTAATTTCTATTTGGCTGAGTGAAGCAATGCCCTACAATACGTGCCAAGCTGTAGCCATGAATTATGTAACTATGGGATGAAAATGGCTGGCTATGATAGGGTGTTTGGGGCAGTGGTAGAGCTAATACAGGGACAGGGCATGACTGCTGCCACATCCCTCCCCTTTTAAGGAAGTAAATATAATTGCCTTCCAACATCAATATTTTTCTCCTCTTCCTTCCCCACCAGGCAAAGGAAATGAATGAAATGCAAAGAGAACTAAACCCATAACTGAAGTCACTAGAAGACAAATTGAACTTTCAAGAAGGCAAACAGAACTGAAACAAGACTAAAATGTAGATTTAAATTTGTATATGTTTGTGGTCTATGGGGAAAAATTATGTGACTTAGTGATCTCTCAAATTCTAATGAGCATAGATAGGATAAGTACTAGTACCACTGTTGCCAATCTTAAGGGGGTAGGGGGGGTACAAGTTTAATTTGGGAGCTGGCTAACTCCAAGAGATTGCAATGATGAACTAAACTGCAGAAGTGTTGCAGTAACTTGCACATCAGACTATGCACATCTATTACGAACTTCCTGCAACAAATAAAGGAAAATTAATCTAAATACACTTTTTTGAGGCTGGCCTTGTCAGGATATAGCTACAGAACTCTGAATACCTGCTATCTGGCTCATGTACAGTTGAATATGGCTTTGTTTTTAAGGATGTCTGTATGTACACTGTCTTTGATACATTTGCTGTAACTTTTTTATGACTTGAATTTAATAAAACTCTGTAAAACAAATTACAAGCTCCCTTTCTATTATATTGACTTTATATTATTCAGCTAGTCTAGTTAAACTAATTGTGCAGAACTTCAGTATTATCTTCTGTGCTCCCATATAAAAATGTCTTCTGTAGATAGTAAGCATACATGTGACTTGAATTTCTTTTGGATGATTAAGTGCCATAAACATCCTTATTGTATTAGCCAACCACCTTTCTGGCTGGATGCAAACTGTTTACAGTCTTGTCTTCTGTCATGGGTGTTGCAGAGATGATATAATTTTGGCATCCATTTCTATTTTAAGTGGATAAATTATATCTAAGCCAAAGACTACCCAGTTAAATACTAACAGAAAATGCATGTGTAGCTTTCATTTGTAGCAGAGGGTGTCCTCGTGCATATAATTGTACAACTGCATTTAAAAAATGCAGATTCCTCTGACACAAGTTCCTCAACCCCTGTTCCTACTCAGTAAGGTGCTCAGTACTTTATCCAGACTTGCCCTTTTAATACATTAGCTACACCTATCATGAGCTTTGTATAAATCACAAGAATCGTTCAAGTGTCAAGTCTTTGAGGCAGGTAAAGATGGCTGTCAAACACCTCAAAATGAAAATAATTTTCAATTTTTTTTACTAGTAAGAGATTTGTTATGGTTATTTTTAGTGAAATTCAGGGACATGTGGCAATACACAAAAGTTCACAGAAGTCTACAACCTGTCCTTGACTTTCACTAAAAATAATGGGGCGGGTGCTGACCACAGGGGTGAACTGAAGCGTGAGTTGCTGCTGGGGAAGGGGGGAACACTGCAATGGACACTAAAGCTGAGGAAGTTAAAGTAACACAATTTAGTTATGGATTCTATCCTTAGTGTAATAATCAACACCCAGCAGAACAGAGGCCTGTTTCAATATCAAATCTAGCTTTGTCTCTAGTTTTGGCTGGAGAACTTTTTTTATTTATTTATTTATTTATTTATTTTAAATTTGCAAGAATATAATGAGGTTCAGCCATTTTTGAGCTGAGTTTAACTCAAAGTATTTACTAAAAGTAATGATACCCTCCTCCCCGTTCTTGGAGCCTGACCATCTAAACCAGGAGCTCTCAAACTGGGGGTCAGAACCCCTCAGGCTATTATGTGGGGTGGTTGCAAGCTGACAGCCTCTACCGCAAACCCTGCTTTGCCTCCAGCATTTATAATGGTGTTAAATATATTATAAATGTGTTTAACATATATGGTGGGGGGCTACACTCAGAGGCTTGCTACGTGAAAGGGATCACAGTACAAAAGTTTGAGAATCACTGGTCTAAACCATATATCACAAATCTTCACCCAGTTGCTTTCAGTCTAAGATGCATAACAAACAATGTTAGGTAAGTTAAATGACTGCTCTCAAGGTTAGTTGAGGTTTGTGAGTGGAAATATTCCTGTGGAGTGTAGTTGCTTTGGACTCAGTACTTCAGTCTCAAAGGGAAAGGTTTTTAAACCTGTAGATGTTGAGCATACTGGAAATACTGAGGGGTTATGGTGGGGTGGAAGCTGCACCAGAGTTAAGATTGTATTACAGAATTCTGTTTAACAAGAGCTTTAAATTTTAGTTAAAATATCCCTAAAATAGAAAATGCTAAAAGGCAATGTAGACTGACTCTATTAAAAAAAAAAAAAAAAAAAAAAGTGGTGGTTTGAATGGAAAATATGGCTGTGGAATAAGTAACTTCAAAATCACCCCTGCAATTTTACACTGGATTGTCTTGCCTTTGTTGTAATTTTTTTTTTTCAAGAAATTTAAGACAGTCAGGATCTTGTCATTTAGTCATATTTGATCTTCATTTGCTGATTCCTAAAATATCAGTTATGCAGCTGTTGGAACAATTTGTAACCTTTTAGCCATAACAGAAAATACATGTCAATCTAAATCCACCGAACAATAGGATCTAAACTTGTCTAGAAATCACTTTTGAAAATAAGATTTAGGATTCTAAATCAGTTAGGCATTGCAACACTGAGTGCAGCAACACCTACATACCTTTAAAACAGGGGTCGGCAACCCCTGGCACGCCAGCTGATTTTTTATGGAACTCAAAGGTCTCGCCGCCAGCCCCACTCAGCCCGCTAGCAGCGGGCTGAGTGGGCTGGCGGCCAAGAATGCAGCTGACGAGGGGCCGGCAGCCGCAGCCTCAGCGCAGCCGGAACCTAGACCTGCTGATGCTGGGATGCTCCCAGCTGATACGTCCAGGATTTCGTCCCTCCCTTCTCCCCCATGCAGAGTGCAGTGCTGCTGGGTTTGAGCCTCTCCCAGCCATTGGAGCCTCCTGCAGCCAGCCCTCCCCCGTCCTTTCTCCACTGCAGAGTAGCAGGGTAGAGTATTGGTCTGCACATGGAGCCAAAGGCTCTCCCTCCGCATGGCAAGCAGAGCTGTGATCTTGCAGCCCAGGCATGTGGGGGGTGGGGGGTAGCTCTCTACAAGTGCAAAGCCCTACAAGGCAGCAGGAATATTCCTCTGCAGCAAGTGACCCCCGCCCCCACTTCTCCCTGCCTGGGGAGAAAGGACACACATGCCTTTATTTCCCTGCAAGCCAGGCTCCCCCTGGGTCTGCTCTTGCCCCATCCCCATGATTCAGAGCCTTGTTGCAGGGGAAGGAGGCGTGGGGGGGGGGGGTTTGCTCTACTTTCCCTGTGCACCTTCTGCCACTCCCCACACAGACATGCCATCCCAGCTCATCAAAGGCATCTACCTAGGTGGGGAGGAGGCTGTGATCCAGTGCAAGGCTCAGAGCTTGGGGAAGGGGCCTTGAACAGCTGCCTTTTCATTGTTCCCCACACACACAATCATCTCCGGGGGGAGGCAGTCAGGGAGCAGGGGGAGGTTGGATGAGTCAGAAGTGCTGCGTGAGGGTGTGGAGAGGGATTGGGGTAGTCGGGACGAGGAGCAGGGAGGCTTAGATGGGGGAATAATGAAATGAGGGTCCTGGGGGGGCAGTTAGGGGCAGGGGTCCCAGGAGGGGGCAATCAGGGGACAAGAAGCAAGGACAGGTTGGGAGTTCTGAGGGAGGAACAAGAAGTGGGAGGGAGTGGATGGGGCAGGGCTAAGGCAGGGCTCCCCCCAACCCCCTGCCCTGAGCCCCTTATGCCACCCAATCCTGACTCCTGCGCCCCCCATGGTCCCAGCCCTAATTTCTGCTCTATCCACATCCCCACCCCCTGCGTTGAGTGCTCCCCTGCCCCAGAACCACACATTCCCAGCCCCTGAGCTCCTCCCTCCAAGAGGGGTTGCAATACAACAGTACCTGTAAGAAATTTAAGTTACTTTTACCCCTGCCGGAACCCCTGACCAGCAGCGGACTGAGCGGGGCTGGCGGCAGGCTGAATTGCTCAGCCTGCTGCTGGTCTGGGGATCTGGCTGCCAGCCCTGCTCCGCCTGCTGCCAGTTTGGGCTTCCAGCTGCCAGCTCCCCTGCCAGCTGGGGTCTGGACCTCCAGCCCCACTCAGCTCCCTGCCCCCTACTATGGCCCACATTGGAAAACTCAGGAAAAGCAAGGGCAAGGATCACACTAAACTGATAAGATCTGCATTTTAATTTTATTTTAAATGAAGCTTCTTAAATATTTTAAAAATCTTATTTACTTTAAATACAGCAATAGTTTATGTACATAATATAGACTTAGAGAGAGAGACCTTCTAAAAATGTTAAAATGTATTACCGGCACACAAAACCTTAAATTACATTGAATAAATGAAGGCTCAGCACACTACTTGTGAAAGGTTGCCGACCCCTGCCTTTAAAATCTGGGCCTAAGGTCATAACCTCAATATAAGAGAGACATGCCATTTAACATTTTTAAAATATGTTAACAGAGCTTACGCAAGGTCATAAACCACATCTATCATGAAAATCCACAATCTTAGCCACTCCTCTATGCTGCCTTTCAGGGTGACTAGGTCCGTTTGGGTTAGCCAGTGTTAATCACTAAAAAGAATACAGGATTCCTAATCACCCATTACTACTGCTTACTAGTAAACTGGTGTGAAACCACTTGGAAAATGTGTCAAGTCCTCCTCTATTGGTTAGCAGTTGCTCAAGTAGTAAGGCAGCCTAAGAGAGAGATCTGATGGTGGTCAAAGTGTTGAACCCTTGCTGCTGTTCTATTTAGGGAAATGATATGGTTGCATGTAATAGAGGGAAGACTTTAAAACACTAAAACACTATGATCTAAAAAGTAGGTGTTGTGATAAAGCTCCAAGTTTCTACTTGTGGGTCCTGCACTTCCTGGCAGATTTAGGGGCCTCAGAAACTCATCTAGGCCCCAGAGTGACCTCCCTTTCTCAGTATAATTGGCAAGAGTCACCGCCTAGTGAGTTACCTTCATCACCTTCCAGTATGGAAGGTGTAAAAAGCAGGGAGCCCAGCCCCGCCCTCTGCTCCGGGCTCCAGCCCAGGGACCCTAATAGTATCAGCTAAGATGGCTGACCTTTTAGGAACAAACCACAATACAATTCCCTGGGCTACTTCCCCACAGCAGTCCCTGCTTCTTCAAACTCCACTTCACCCTTACCTCAGGGCCTCCTTCCTTCTATATGATATGTTGTCCACCATTCAGTCTCACCATTCAGTCTCACCAACAGCACAACCTCCTTCCACAGCTCCTGACACCCACAGCCCACCTGACTAACTGAGAGGTTTTTATCTGGTTTCAGCCAGTCCCTGATTGGCTTCAGGTGTCCCAATTAGGCTAGCTGTTTCTACTCCTTTCTAGAAGGTTCTTAATTGGCCCCAGGTGTCTTGATTGGCCTGCAGTAGCCTTTGTTTGGCTATCCAGGGAACAGGGACCTGCAGATCCTGAGACTGATATACCTGCCTTCCAGCACTCTCCTGTATCCTTCTGGTCTGACTCCATCACATATCCCTCCCCCCTGCTCAACACCAACAGGTTGGGCAACTTGGGTCGACATACAGTGCACCCGTGATAAGCCATCTGCGTTGCCGTAGCGACTTCCGGCTCTGTGTTGTATGCGGAACTGAAAGGGTTGAAGGGATAAGAACCATCTAGTCACTCTTGCATTTTTCTCCTTGTTCCGCTGCATCCACTGAAGAGGGGCATAGTCAGTCACGAGGGTAAACTGCCTACCTAGCAGGTAGTATCGCAGTGTTTCCATGGCCCACTTAATGGCAAGGCATTCCCTCTCAACCACAGCATACTTCTGTTCCCTTGGGAGAAGTTTTCTACTGAGACAGAGGATTGGATGTTCTTCTTCCCCGATCATCTGGGATAGGACAGCCCCTAGTCCAACTT
The DNA here is from genome assembly GCA_007922305.1 of Dermatemys mawii. Classification (NCBI taxonomy): domain Eukaryota; kingdom Metazoa; phylum Chordata; order Testudines; family Dermatemydidae; genus Dermatemys; species Dermatemys mawii. The sequence continues at coordinate 24,258,117 of ML677362.1, forward strand.
CAGATGCGTCTGTCTGCAAGATGAACTCCTTAGTGAAGTCTGGAGCTATAAGTACAGGGTCACTGCAAAGGGCTGTCCTTAGATCTGTAAATGCCCTCTCTGCTGTGTCTGTCCATCGCACCATCTCAGGTCCCCGAGCTTTCATGAGATCAGTCAGGGCACTTGCCCTGGTGGCAAAATGGGGAATAAAGCGTCGATAGTACCCCACTACTCCCGAAAATGCCCGGACTTGTTTCTTGCGAACCGGTCGGGGCCAGTTTTGGATGGCCTCTAGTTTATTGAGTTGGGGTTTCACTACACCTCGTCCCACAATGTAGCCCAGATACTTCACCTCCGTTAATCCTATGGCACACTTTGCGGGGTTTGCGGTAAGCACGCTTTAGGGTATCTAGGACAGCTTCAACCTTTTCCAGGTGGGTTTCCCAGTCTGCGGTATGGATAACCACATCATCCAGGTAGGCAGCTGCATAACTGGCACAGGGGTGCAATAGCTTATCCATAAGACGCTGAAAGGTAGCTGGGGCCCCATGTAGACCGAATGGAAGGACTGTATATTGAAACAGTCCCTCTGGGGTGGAGAAAGCGGTCTTCTCCTTTGCGTCTTCAGCAAGGGGAATCTGCCAGTACCCTTTAGTTAAGTCTAGAGTGGTCAGGAACCGGGCATTTCCCAGTCTGTCCATTAACTCGTCTATCCGGGGTATAGGATATGCATCGAACTGGGACACCTCAGTCAGCCGACGGAAGTCATTGAAAAACCTTGTGGAGCCACCTGGTTTGGGTACTAGCACGATCGGGCTAGACCACTGACTATGAGACTCCTCAATTACCCCCAAGTCCAACATGTTCTTTACTTCCGCTCTGATTTCTTCTCTTTGGCTGCTGGCACCCGGTAAGGCCTCATCGTCACCTTGGTCCCGGGGTTTGTAATGATGTGGTGATACGTCTCAGTTGTTCGTCCTGGCCGAGATGAGAATACGTCTTGGTTCCGGTTGATCATCTCGACCACCTCCTCTCTTTGGGCTGGTGTTAAATCAGGAGACACCTTCACTTGCTCGGGGTTTTTGTTCTCCTGTAATGGGTCCTTTTGAGCAACTACACATGCTTCTTGGGTACGCCGGGGTTTTAGAAGGTTGATGTGGTACACTTGTTCTTGTTTTCTACGTCAGGGTTGTCGTACCTTATAATTTACCTCTCCTATAGATTCAACTATTTCATAGGGCCCCTGCCACTGGGCCAAGAGTTTACTCTCTGCTGTGGGTACTAATACCATTACTCGGTCTCCGGGTTGGAACTGCCGAACCTTTGCTTGGCGGTTATAGTGTGTTTGTTGGGCTTTCTGGGCCTTCTCCAGGTGCTCCCGCACTATAGGGGTGACTCGGGTTATACAATCTCTCATTTGTAATACATGCTCAACTATATTTTTCCCTGTATTAGGCTCCTCTTCCCAAATTTCCCTAGCTATATCTAGTATGCCCCGGGGGTGGCGACCATATAATAGCTCAAAGGGAGAGAATCCAGTGGAGGCTTGCGGAACTTCCTGGATGGCAAACATAAGGTAGGGCAACAGGGTATCCCAGTCTTTTCCATCCCTACTTACCATCTTTTTAATCATGGCCTTGAGGGTCCGGTTGAATCTCTCTACCAGGCCGTTGGTCTGCGGGTGGTAAACTGAGGTTCACAGAGTCTGGACATGGAGCAGAGAGCAGAGGTCCTTCATCAGCTTTGACTTGAAAGGTGTTCCTTGGTCCGTTAGAATCTCTTTCGGTAGCCCGACTCGGGCAAAAATTTCCATCAACGCCTTTGCTATGGACTTGGAGGCTGTATTTCGTAGGGGAATGGCCTCTGGATACCTGGTTGCATAGTCCAAGACGACGAGCACATATTGGTGACCTCGAGTTGTCTTCTCTAGAGGCCCCACCAGGTCCATAGCCACCCGCTCAAAAGGGATCTCAATGATTGGTGGAGGTATCAATGGAGCCCTTAGATGTGGTCGAGGGCTGTGCAAATGACACTCGGGGCAGGAGGCGCAGTACCGCCGGACATCCTCATGTACTCCTGGCCAGAAGAATCTGCGCAAGATTCGTGCTTGGATCTTTTCTACCCCCAAGTGTCCCCCAAAGAGGTGACTGTGGGCGAGACTTAGTATTGCCCTCTGATGTTTTTGGGGTACCAGGAGCTGGTTTACTACCTCTTCCTGTATTTGAACCACCCTGTACAGGAGGGTCTTCTTGATCATGAAATAGGGCGCAGGCCCTCGGGCCTTACCCTCCACAGGCTCCCCATCTATCTCAGCCACCTCTCTTCTGACATTATCATATCTGGGATCTTCTGCCTGGTCTCGCCCGCAAGTCTCTCTTCCAGGACCTATCGACCCAAACTCTGAGGAACTGGTCTTTGCCTCCTCGGTCACTTTGGTGACATTAGGGTTGGGACTGGATTCTGCTTCCTCCTCCTCCTCTCTGGGGGTCTCTTTCTCAGTTCCCTGTGCCCTTTGGCCTACCAAGGCCATGTTCTGACCCTGAAGCAGAATCCGAGTGCCCAAAGCCTTCGCTGCCCTTTTTTCTTTCTTGGTTTTTCTGCCCTTCCCAGGGGCGGGGAACAATTCAGGAGATATTTCAGCAAAGAAAGGAGGGTGATTTTCTGTTAGGGATGACTCCTTAACTTCAGAGTCTTCTCCTCTGTCCTCTCCCTCTGGTGGGAGCAAATTTCCAAATCCTGGGAAATCCCTTCCAATGAGCACTGGGTATGGGAGTTTTGGGACCACTCCTGCTGTTACCCCAGTGATGGTTCCCTGGATTTCAATCCTTACTGGGATGACAGGATAATAGCTAACAGTCCCATGTACACAGGTTACTCCCGTACGCTTAGCCTGTATTAACTGGCTGCGTTTCACTAGTTTCCCTGAAATCAAGGTGACAGCACTACCTGAGTCAATGAGTACCATAGTTTCTACCCCATTCAGTTTCACTGGTTTTGTATATTGGTGTGGGGTGATTGCAACTCCGACTAGATTGATTAGGGTGCATGGGTCTGCCCAATCCCCAAGGTTACACTGAATGGGCTCCTCAATGTTGGGACATTGTGCTGCTAGGTGTCCCCATTCTCCATATGCATAACATCTGTAAGAGGCTTTAGATGCTCCTTTGTCTCTTGGGTTAGGGGTCTTTACCCCATGGTTCCCTCCATTCTGGTTTCCCGGCTGTTCTGTGGCCACTACCTTCTTCCACCTGGGGCTCCCTGGATGCTTGGTTATCTGGCCTTCCGGGGTCGGGCCCAGATACTTCCTTTGGGAGAGGGCTTCTCTGCATAGTTGGGACAGCTCTCGGGCTGCAATCCATCTCTCTACCAATGTGATCACTCCGTCGTAGGTGGCAGGGTCATTCTGGCCCACCCATGCATGAAGATCTGGAGTCAATCCCCTCATATAGTGGTCTATGACCAAAGTTTCCAACATTTCCTCCAGGCTGCAAGCCTCCGGTCGTAACCACTTCTGTGCAAGCTGGATAAGGTCGAATAATTGGGACCTCGGAGGCTTACCCTCCTTGTACTTCCACTCATGGTATCTCTGTGCCTGCGCTGCTGTTGTTACCCCTGATCGTGCCAGGATCTCTGCTTTCAGCTGAGGGTAGTCCATGGCTTCAGCGGGCATGTCATGATAAGCTTTTTGTGCTTCTCCACATAAGAAAGGAGCAAGGATGCTAGCCCACTGATCCTAGGGCCAGGCCTCTCGCAAAGCAGTCCTCTCAAAGGAGAGGAGATATGCCTCTATGTCATCATCGGCTGTCATCTTCGACAGACAACCAGTAGCCTTCCATACTCGCAACCCTTCAGAACCTTGGTTTTTGGTGGTGAGGGCTTTCAGTTGATCTACCAACTCCCGCAAGAGGGCTCGATCCTGAGAGGCCTGCCCTATCAATAATTGATTCGTTTCTTGTTGTACCCGCAGAGACTCCTGTTGTGTCATAGCGTGGGCTCGGGTGGCCTCCTGCTGGGCTGCAATGGCTTGCAACAGTGCTTTTATTACATCCTCCATTGTGGTGAGAACACCCCCAAACCCGGTGCACTTTTTTTTTCTTCTTTTTTTTTTTAATCTCTCCCTTTCTTCCGCCGCACAGTGACTAAGTCAGAAATCCCACCCCTGACATCAGTTGTGACAAAGCTCCAGGTTTGTACTTGTGGGTCCTGCACTTCCTGGCAGATTTAGGGGCCTCAGAAACTCATCTAGGCCCCAGAGTGACCTCCCTTTCTCAGTATAATTGGCAAGAGTCACCGCCTAGTGAGTTACCTTCATCACCTTCCAGTATGGAAGGTGTAAAAAGCGGGGAGCCCGGGCCCACCCTCTACTCCGGACTCCAGCCCAGGGACCCTAATAGTATCAGCTAAGATGGCTGACCTTTTATCCACAAACCACAATACAATTCCCTGGGCTACTTTCCCACAGCAGTTCCTGCTTCTTCAAACTCCACTTCACCCTTACCTCAGGACCTCCTTCCTTCTATATGATATGTTGTCCACCACTCAGTCTCACCAACAGCACAACCTCCTTCCACAGCTCCTGACACCCACAGCCCGCCTGACTAACTGAGAGGTTTTTATCTGGTTTCAGCCAGTCCCTGATTGGCTTCAGGTGTCCCAATTAGGCTAGCTGTTTCTACTCCTTTCTAGAAGGTTCTTAATTGGCCCCAGGTGTCTTGATTGGCCTGCAGTAGCCTTTGTTTGGCTATCCAGGGAACAGGGACCTGCAGATCCTGAGACTGGTATACCTGCCTTCCAGCACTCTCCTGTATCCTTCTGGTCTGACTCTGCCAAAGTGTGAATCACAAAAGCAAGTTTCACATTTCAGTTTGTAAAACATTTTGCTTGTGTAGCCCACTGGTTAATGTGTATTTTGTTTGGGTTGCCAAGTCTCCAAGAATTAAAGATTAATCTGTAATTAAAGATTGTCATCGGATGAAACTACCTGGAATACATCCAACCAAAGCTGGTAAACCTACCCTCTGTGGTCCACAGAGGATGAGTCTGACAGTTCTCACTCCAAGAAACTGGGTCTTTAGCAAACATGCTAAAGACCCAAACTTTCACTTCTGTAGGTCATCAATTCAATCCATAGACTGTTGGCAGCCATCACATTTGCAGATGTCCCACATTGGCATCTTTGAAGACTGAGATGTATGCTTTATGCTGGCAAGAGATGGGGAGTATAGAGGAACAGGGAGCCCAATACCCAGACCTGGTAGTACAATGCAGGCATGTGCACTCAGAAATCCAGAAGAGACTGTGGGAGTTTGAGGAAGTGAGTGATGAAATTCCCTCCAGCTCACAGGTTATGTCACCACTGCTAAGCATGGAAGTTTGACCTTGGTGTACTTACTTTCAGTAATTCTTAAACAGGAATAAACTGTTCCAGATACAGGGTTTATTGAGATGTGTGTCAGCCTCTCACACTCTTCAGAAGAGTCATGGCAGTCCAGAGCAGCTTTAACATTGTAGTTCCTCCATGTGATCTAAGGCAGGCGCAGCTTCCTTTCTTCCTGATTCTGCAAAGTTATCTACTGAGGTAAACTAAAGCTGAATAAATAAATAGGAAATCAGCAAACAAACTATGTTTTGGGACAGTTAAGGTTTCAACAAAACATGATTCAGACACAAAAAATCTTAAAAGAGTGAAAATAAGGTGGAAAACATGCTTTCCTTTCTACTTTTATATTACAGTACAACACTATTGATAACACACTCCACAAGACTTTCACTTCCATCTGCAACAGATACCAAAAGGTGCGTATGTACCCCAGCTTCTTGCACTTGTTGCAAGAAAAAAGCCGTGATGAGCAGGCATTTCTCTATGTAGCATTCGTTGACCTACAAAAGGCCTTTGACACAGTTAGCAGGAATGCCATATACAGGATCCTGTCGAAAACTGGCTGTCCACAAAAAGAGCTCTCCCTATTTAAGAATTAAGGCAACTATGCAGCATGAAAATGAAGCATGGTCTGAGTTTCCCTTGCCTCTCCCTCCCTCGTTCCAGTGCCCCAGGCTTTTTGGCCAACTTAAGAACTGCCCACAATGCAGAGGAAGGCCAAAGCTCCAATACAGCGAGAAGGTCAAGCAAGGTCTCGAGAAACTCAGCATTACCACTGACAGTGGGAGAACCCTGTCCACAATTGCTCAGTCTGAAGCAGTCATCATGGAGAGCCATCAGAGAGACCAGGCTGAGGCTCATAGGAAGCCAGGAAGGAGAGTGTGCTCCAACCTCCATCTGGCGAGTGGACCTATAGCCTCTGGGAAGGTCTGCTGCTAGCACATCAGGCTCTTCTCCCACACGATTCTCAAGCACCATTGACTGACTGACTTCATCATGCTTCTTTTCATCTGTCAAGATGTTGGATGGCCATGTACCATGTACCCCAGCTTCATCAAACTTGCACTTTAATGTAAAACCTTAACAGTGACCTCAGCAGGTTAATTACAGTTAGTTACAGCAGAATAATTTCCCAAATGCACAAAATGTGTGACATTCAGAGGTGCTGTTGATATAATTGATAAAAAAGCATATAAGGTCACTGTTAAGGTTTTGCATGCTTATTTCCATGCTTTTAAGGTTTGGAGTGGATAGAGTATGTCTCGTTGCAACCTTAGCTTTTGTTTGCTAATAATACTGTACAAGAGTTAACGCTGCTATAGTCGCATAATGAAGTCTTTTAGAGTGGTAGCCGTGTTAGTCTGTATCAGCAAAAGCTATGTGGAGTCCTTATGGCACCTTAGAGACTAAAGCATTTATCTGGGTATGTCATAAACATAAGGATAGCCTAGAATTCCTCCTTACCTGGAAGGGGTTAAGAAGCTCAAATAACCTGGTTGGCACCTGACCAAAAGAACCAATGGGGGCAATAGATACTTTCAAATCCAGAGTGGGGGAGAAGCTTTTGTGTGGGCTCTTTGTTTTGTGAGTTTGCTCTTGGATTTAAGAGGAATCAGACAGGAATCCATCTCCTCCACATAATTCCACCAGTCTCTCAGATTAAAAAAATTGTGAGTACAGCCAGGCAAGGTGGGTCAGTTTAAATTTTGTTTTCACTTGTGAATTTCTCTTTGCCAGAGGGGGGCATCCCTGTTTTTTCTGTAATTTTGGATTCCTCTGTGTTTTGTGAATCTGTTACTCTGTAAAATTAACTTCCATCCTGATTTTACAGAGGTGTTTTTCTAACTTTTCTTTCATTAAAATTCTTCTTTTAAAAATCTGACTGATTCTTCCATTTTTAAAGATCCAGAGTTTTGGATTGGGCTCACCTGTAACCGTTGGTGAGGGGTTTATTCTCAAGCCTCCCCAGGAAAAGGGGTGTAAAGGCTTGGGGGGATTTTGGAGGGAACACCACGTGGTTCTTCCGTGAGTCTTTGTTTTAGGCACTTGGTGGTGGCAGCATACCATCCAGTTACAGGAGAAACTTGTGCCTGGAGGAAGTTTTAACCTAAGCTGAGGGGGGGCGGTCTTCCATGTGGGTCCCCACATCTGTATCCTAGAGCTCAAAGTGGGGAGGGAACCCTGACAGGGTATAAGCTTTCATGGGCTAAAACCCACTTCATCATGTGGGCTTTTAGCCCACAGAAGCTTATGCCCAAATAAATGTGTTAGTCTCTCAGGTGCCAAAAGGACTCCTCATTGTTTTTATAATAAAGTCTGTGTTTTTTTTTGTTTTCTTATGGATTGTTTATGCACACTTGCTGTACAGTTTTAACTATTTTGGTTTAGAAGCACAGAGAGTTAAGCCCCCTAATGCAGACACAGTTATACTGATATAAAGGTACTCATATCAGTGTAGTTTATGAAGATAAGCTATATCAATAAAAACACTTTTAAACTAGCAAAACTGCATCCACTCTAGGGCGCTGTATTGCTTTAATCATATCTATTGCTACACTAGGGTGACCAGATGTCCCGATTTTATAGGGACAGTCCCGATTTTTGGACCTTTTTCTTATATATGCTGCTATTACCCTCTACCCCTGTCCTGATTTTTCACAATTGCTATCTGGTCACCCTATTCTAAACTGAGCTAGTTAGAATAGTACATACGCTGTGTGTAGATCAGCTCTTAAAATGGTTATTTGCATGAAAGTGTAGGGGACAATTTCCTGGTGCAACTGCTGGAGGAACCAATTAGGGGGCAGAGCTCTTCTTGACCTGCTGCTCACAAACTGGGAAGAATTAATAGGCGAAGCAAAAGTGGATGGGAACCTGGGAGGCAGTGACCATGAGATGGTCGAGTTCATGATCCTGACACAGGGAAGAAAGGAGAGCAGCAGAATATGGACCCTGGACTTCAGAAAAGCAGACTTTGACTCCCTCAGGGAACTGATGGGCAGGATCCCCTGGAAGAATAACATGAAAAGGACCTAGGGGTTACAGTGGATGAGAAGCTAGCCTTGTGGGGAAGGAGATAGCTCAGTGGTTTGAGCATTGGCTTGCTAAACCCAGGGTTCTGACTTCAATCCTTGAGGGGGCCATTTAGGGGCACGGGGCAAAAATCTGTTGGATGATTTAATGGGGGGATTGGTCCTTCTTTGAGCAGGGGGTTGGACTAGATGATCTCCTGAGGTCCCTTCCAGCCCTGATTTTCTATGAGTCAACAGTGTGCCCTTGTTGCCAAGAAGGCTAATGGCATTTTGGGCTGTATAAGTAGGGGCATTGCCAGCAGATCAAGGGACATGATTGTTCCCCTCTATTCGACATTGGTGAGGCCTCATCTGGAGTACTGTGTCCAGTTTTGGGGCCCACACTACAAGAAAGATGTGGAAAAAATGGAAAGAGTCCAGAGGAGAGCAACAAAAATGATTAGGGGGCTGAATTATGAGGAGAGGCTGAGGGAACTGGGATTGTTTAGTCTACAGAAGAGAAAAATGATGGGGGGATTTGATAGCTGCTTTCAACTACCTGAAAGGGGGTTCCAAAGAGGATGGATTTAGACTGTTCTCAGTGGTACCAGATGACAGAATAAGAAGTAATAGTCTCAAGTTGCAGTGGGGGAGATTTAGGTTGGATATTAGGAAAAACTTTTTCACTAGGAGGGTGGTGAAGCACTGGAATGGGTTACCTAGGGAAGTGGTAGAATCTCCTTCCTTAGAGGTTTTTAAGGTCAGGCTTGACAAAACCCCGGCTGGGATGATTTAGTTGGGATTGGCCCTGCTTTGAGCAGAGGGTTGGACTAGATGACCTCCTGAGGTCCCTTCCAACGCTGATATTCTATGATTCTATGATTATTCAGAACTATTTCAACAATTGTTTTCTTCTAATCTCTTTTTTTAAGCAGTTGCACTGGGCTTTACCTAGTTTTGTCTCTTTACTGAACAAGCACTTGCTAGCAAATAGTATAATTACATACAAGTTAATATTGTGGGGGGGTGAGGGAAGAGAGAAACCAGAAGTGAGAGTGCCTCAGTCCTGCAGCCATGGTTACCCAAACCTCAACAGGACTGTTCTTTCCCCTCCCGTCCCAGTGGTTACATTTATGTGTTGGCTTCTAGCTTAGGGAGATTGACAAATGGGCTTTTACATAAAACCCAATGAATTAGACTTCAATGTAAGGTCTGAGGTTGTGTGTTACTTTATACACATTCAGACTTTTCATGCTTCCTTCACGGTAATTTTGAAATGCTGGGAGAACTGTTGACTATGGAACCATATCTGAAAGATGAGAGACCAAAATATCGAGTGTCTTCCATTTTAGCAATTTCTGTGCCTTACCCTAGTTTAGAAAACTAGTTTCCTTGTTTCCTTTTTTTAAAAATATACTAAAAGATTCTAATCACTACATCCAGTTATACGACACACATTAAATATTAATCTTAATTTTCCATTTGCACAAATTCCTTGGGCTGAGGAGCATGCATTTTAAAAATCTCTGTAAAAAGTGTAAAAAAAATTGATACTTTATCAATCTTTTTAAAATAAAGATTTAAAAGGTTAGATTAGGACAAATCATACAGCATTTTTTTAAGTTGGCTAATTTAAGCAATCCTCTGTCTTGCTCCAAGCAGAAACATAATTTAATATATAGAACTGTTATGATGTGACTGGAATAGCAGCCCCTTGTGGACCTTCCCAGCAGCCTGACAGGGCCATGGGTATCCTGGGTAAGGAGGAAGGAAATGGGGCAAGGAAGTCTCTGTCCCCTGCATCCGCTGAGCATTCCTACAGTCTTAACCCCTTTGGCGAGCAGGAGTTGCTTAGCCCCAAAATGTTCCCAAACAAAAAGGAAAGTCAACTCACTACTGGGGTCATCCCCAGTGTCCAAAACAGTCACTCTCTCCTGGGGGCTAAGTTCTTCTCCCCCCGTGGCTGCCCTCACTATGAGGCTTGTTTCTCCACCAGCAAAGCTCTCTTCACTCAGAGAGATAGAGCTCTGTCCTGTGGCCTCGCCAGTCAGACCAGAACTACTACTATTTCTTGGGTTTTGTGGAAAAGCAGACTCATTTCTGAGTCTATGACCATCATCCGCTGTACTTCATATCTTGTTCATGACTTAGAGTCTTGCACTGGTACTCTGAAAAAACTGCAGAAGAGCTTTTTATATTGCGCCACATTTTCCTTATATTCTTGATAAACGTTGCAAGGAAAATGTTACTTTAAGACCTCTGAGTTTTCTGTATAAAAACTCCTTTCAATGGTACAGTCTGTACAATCCCAAAGGATATAATCTATCATTTCCTGGACCTTACATATTACACATAATCCATTTTATGTTTGTTAATTAGAAATGAACTACTATTTAATTCATTTAGAATTCTAAATAAAGCCACTTCACTCTTCCCCTCAGGGCCTTGGATTATATCAACATTTTCAAATGTTGGGCATACTTCTCAGCATTTTTTGCACTTCATTTCATTTGCCTAAATTCTTGACATTCCTTCCTTAGCTCATTTTTGATTAGGTGTTTAAATTCCAGTTTTCTTACAGGGATTCCTAGGACAATTTATTTATGGTTAATAGTATTTTTTACTTGGTTTGTCCATCAATTCATTGCCTGCTATCCTTATGAATGCTGGGATCCATGCTATTATTCTGGTTATATTCAATTGTGCCAGTTTGCTTGTTAGCAGTAATATTTCATTAAGAATATCACTTCTGCTGTCAGACACTATAAATTGCCTACAGCCCTGATAAGGAATCAGAGAGGATGGTGACAGCCGTTCATACATCTAAAGCCCATTTAGTGCTAGCATAATTCCTGTTAGCTCAGCAGTAAAGGTGGATACAGTTAGCTGGCCTTACGAGTCCCAGTGAGGGCACACAGAAAGCTTTTGCCAATCTACCCTTTGTTCCTCTTTGGAGCACATGCATATATTTGGCAATAGTGTCCCCACTTATCACAAATATATTGATTTGCTATATCTTGTATATTTATCGGTCTTCTATTTTTATTTATTTCATTATATAATTACATGTCTGTCTCAGGGGGAATGGTTTTCCAGTGACAGAATATTTTACCATACCTATAGATTTTGGTCTCTTTTAATCCTTTCTTTTCATTAAGATCCTTTATCGACTTCTGTACCCTGCTTACATATGGAATTTTGATTTTTTGTTCTATCCAACCTCCATGTAGTTCCCAACAATCATTACATAATAGCTTTGTGTTGTCAAATTCACTATAAACTAGTACTTTGGCCAAAAAGCTTAAGTCTAGGACAGCGGTGTCCAACAGAAATTCGATGCTAGCCACCCTTGTGGTTTTGAATTTTTCTTATTTGCCACATTATAAAAAAGGATTAAAAAACATACTACAAATGACATTTCAAATTATTTTTTATTAATAGCAAAAATAAGTAGATATTACAAAAAATATTAATAGGTACTACTAACACAAAATTACTTCAATGTGACACTTTGCATTCTTCTTCTTGTACCATAACCCTGAAATCTGGTATGCTCATGCATTAGTTCAGGGGTCTCAAATAATGCAGCCCGTGGGCTGCATGCAGCTTGCAAAGCGCTTTCCTGCGGCCCGCCAAGCTTCCTGGCGCCCTCCCGCCACATAGCAGTTTGTGGGAGGGAGGGGCCAGAAGCAGAGGCTGCTGCAGCTTAAATGAACGAGCTGGGACAATGCTTCCCAGGAGTCCTCTGCAGCAGCGGCCAGGAGCGATAAGCCAGGCTCCCCACCACCCTCCTGAAGCTCTGCCCCAGCTTGTTCACCGAGGCCGCAGCAGCAGCACCTGGAAGCCAGGGCTGAGCAGCAGCCCACCCAGGGCGCTTTGCGGGAGCTCTCTGCAGCAGCGACCAAGAGTGGTAAGCCTCCCACAGAAGGAGGTGGGAGGGTGGCGGGGAGCCTGGCTTACCGCTCCTGGCCACTGCTGCAGAGGTCTCCTGGGAAGTGCCACCCCAGCTCATTCATTGAAGCTGCAGTAGTAGCGCCTGGAAGCTGCAGATTGGCAGCGGCCCAGCCAGCCAGCAGAGAAGCCTCCTCACCCCTGGGTGGGTGGCGTGCCCTGCAAGCAGTCAGAGGCGAGCACCGAGCCACGCCTCTTGGGCTGGCTGCAGCTGCCTGGGCTTGCTGCGCCGCCCCCTGCCTGCCATGCCCCACTACCAGTATCCCTTGCGGAGAATGCCAGGCTCAGGCAAGGGGTGGCGGGGAGGAGCGTCCGGCATCGCTGAAAGGAGACAGAGAGAGGAGACAGGGGGACAGGGAGGGGCAGCTTAGGGGTGGGAAGGTGTTGAAGCTGGGGTGGTGGGGGGAGATTTGGGGAACAGGGAGCAGGGCTGGGGGGGAGATTTGGGGACAGGGTGCTGGGTTACGAGTGGGGGGACATTTGGAGATGAGAACAGGGTTACGGGAGGTGAGTGGGGTGAGATTTAGGGATGGGATACAGGGAGCTGAGTTACAGGGGTGAGTGGGTGGAGATTTGGGGATGGGGAACACAGTTATGAGGGTGAATGGGGGAGATTTGGGAATGGAACACAGGGAGCTGACAACAAGCATGAGTGGGGAGAAATGTAGGGCAACAGGGAGTTGGGTAATAGGAGTGAGTGGGTGGAGATTTGGGGATGGGGCACAGGGAGCTGGGTTATGGGAATAAGTGGGGATGGGGAACAGGGTTATGAGGATCAGTTTGGGAGAGGGAGACTTTATAAAATTATAATTGATATTAGGCTGAGATGGGCTGAAATTTTTGTCAGTTTTATTAGCATATTACATTTGAAAAAAGTTTGAATCATCTGAGGCTAGTACCTTCTTGTTAAATTAGATTTGTTTGCTTGTGTTTCCAGCTCTGGACTTCCTATATTGCTCTTGCTTTGTTTGCCAAACAACTATTGGTGGTGTCTAGCACTTTCCAAGAAGGAGCAGGGAGCTGCGTGCTCAGAGGAGGAGGTGGGGCAGGGGCGGGACCTCATGGAAGGGGTGGAGTAGAGGTAGGGCTGGGTGCAGTGAGAAGGGACGTATCAGTGATGCGGCCCTCGGGCCAGTGCACTAATCCTCATGCAGCCCTCGTGGTCATTTGAGTTTGAGACCCCTGCATTAGTTCATGCTAATGCATTAGCCACAATTCAATAGCCTATTCGCCACATGTGGCTAGTGGCAAACGTATTGGACACTGCTGGTCTAGGAGCTTCATTCTAAGAGTGATAGGCACTTCACTGACTATCTGCAGTATGCACAAAGGTAGAGTGACCAGACGTCCTGATTTTGTAAGGACAGTCCCAATTTGTGGGTCTTTTTCTCATATAGGCTCCTATTAACCCCCACCTCATCCCGATTTTTCACACTTGCTGTCTGGTCACCCTACACAGAGGTGTAGTAATGAAGGCACCACATGCAATACACAATGCCTGTGCTTGGAGATAGTCTAGTTTTCTGAGATTTGTGTTGACTGCTGACCCAAAAGTCTGGCATCCATACAAGTCAATAATTTGTCTAATTAGCACTCTATAGAACCACCATTTCCTTATCCACTCCCTAGGATATTCCAGAAATACTTTTAAGTAAGTTACTTCTATCTTTGCACTTATCTTTAATATTTTCAAGTGAGTTTGATATAAGAGCATAAGAACATAAGAAAGGCCGTACTGGGTCAGACCAAAGGTCCATCTAGCCCAGTATCCTGTCTACCAACAGTGGCCAACGCCAAGTGCCCTGGAGTGAGTGAACCTCACAGGTAATGATCAAGTGATCTCTCTCCTGCCATCCATCACCCCCCTCTGACAAACAGAGGCTAGGAACACCATTTCTTACCCATCCTGGCTAATAGCCATTAATGGACTTAACCTCCATGAATTTATCCAGTTCTCTTTTAAACCTTGTTATAGTCCTAGCCTTCACAGCTCCTCAGGCTCTTATCCCATGGCAGCTTAATTTACGTAAGAGCCTTTGGTGAGGGACCTTGTCAAAGGCTTTCTGGAAATCTAAGTACACTATGTCCACTGGATCCCCCTTGTCCACATGTTTGTTGACCCCTTCAAAGAACTCTAATAGATTAATAAGACATGATTTCCCTTTACAGAAACCATGTTGACTTTTACCCAACAATTTATGTTCTTCTATGTGCCTGACAATTTTATTCTTTACTATTGTTTCAACTAATTTGCCCAGCACGGACGTTAGACTTACTGGTCTGTAATTGCCGGGATCACCTCTAGAGCTCTTTTTAAATATTGGCGTTACATTAGCTATCTTCCAGTCATTGGGTACAGAAGCCGATTTAAAGGACAGGTTACAAATCCTAGGTAATAGTTCCGCAATTTCACATTTGAGTTCTTTCAGAACTCTTGGGTGAATGCCGTCTGGTCCCGGTGACTTGTTACAGTTAAGTTTATCAATTAGTTCCAAAACCTCTCTAGTGACACTTCAATCTGTGACAATTCCTCAGATTTGTCACCTACAAAAGATGGCTCAGGTTTGGGAATCTTCCTAACATCCTCAGCCGTGAAGACCGGAGCAAAGAATTCATTTAGTTTCTCCACAATGACTTTATCATCTTTAAGTGCTCCTTTTGTATCTCTATCATCCAGGGGCCCCACTGGTTGTTTAGCAGGCTTCCTGCTTCTGACGTATTTAAAAAACATTTTATTATTATTACCTTTTGAGTTTCTGGCTAGCTGTTCTTCAAATTCCATTTTGGCTTTTCTTATTACATTTTTACACTTAATTTGGCAGTGTTTATGCTCCCCTCTAGTTACCTCAGTAGGATTTGACTTCCACTTCTTAAAAGATGACTTTTTATCTCTCACTGCTTCTTTTACATGGTTTTTAAGCCACGGTGGCTCTTTTCCAGTTCTTTGACTTTGTTTTTTAATTTGGGGTATACATTTAAGTTGGGCCTCTATTATGGTGTCTTTGAAAAGTGTCCTTGCAGCTTGCAGGGATTTCACTTTAGTCACTTTGCATATTAATTTCCATTTAACTAACCCCCTCATTTTTGCATAGTTCCCCTTTCTGAAATTAAATGCCACAGTGCTGGGCTGTTGAGGTGTTGTTCCCACCACAGGAATGTTAAATGTTATTATATTATGATCACTATTCCCAAGTGGTCCTGTTATAGTTACCTCTTGGACAAGCTCTTGCGCTTCACTCAGGACTAAATCAAGAGTTGCCTCTCCCCTAGTGGGTTCCTGTACCAACTGCTCCAAGAAGCAGTCATTTAAAGTATCCAGGAATTTGGTCTCTGCATTTTGTCCTGAGGTGACATGTACCCTGTCAATATGGGGATAATTGAAATCCCCCATTATTATTGAGTTATTTATTTTGACAGCCTCTCTAATCTCCCTTAGCATTTCATCGTCACTATCACTGTCCTGATCAGGTGGTCGATAATAGATCCCTATTGTTATATTCTTATTAGAGCATGGAATTACTATCCATAGAGATTCTATGGAACATGTGGATTCATTTAAGATTTTCAATTCATTTGATTCTACATTTTCTTTCACATATAGTGTCACTCCCTCACCCGCATGCCCTGTTCTTTCCTTCCGATATATTTTATACCCGGAATGATTGTGTCCCATTGATTGTCCTTACTCCACCACGTTTCTGTGATGCCTATTATGTCAATATCCTCCTTTAACACGAGGTACTCTAGTTCACCCATCTTATTATTTAGACTTTTAGCATTTGTGTACAAGCACTTTAAAAACTGGTCACTGTTTATTTGTCTGCCTTTTTCTGATGTGTCAGATTCTTTATGTGGAAGTTTGTCATCTGATCTGGCCTCTCCTTTATTCTTTACCATCCTCTCCTCCTGACTAAAACCTTGAGAATCTCTATCAGTAGACGCTCCTGCAACAGAAGGCTCAAAATAAAATATCACATCTAAGAATTTGTAATTTTTCACTATATTTATAAAACAATAGGCTTTATAAATATATCTTTGCATCTTTAGGTGCAAAACCTTTAGGTTTGTCTACAGAGAATTTGAAACCCCACCTGTTTCCCCATTCTGCACTTCTCTTAACTGCATCTGTGATTCTTTTGGCAGTGCTTTTGGTTCATATGGCACAGTCATCAGCAAATAATGTTATCACTATTCCTATACTCATCTTCATTGGGAGATCATTTATTATGATGTTGAAGAAGGTTGAGATAATTACACTTCCCTGTGGATTTCCATTTGCAGTTGCATATATATTGGAAAAAGCTTTCCTTATTTGGATTTATATAGTTGGATTCATACAATCCCTTATCCATCTGTATATTTTTCTTATAATAGCCATGGAGGCCACTTTATGAAGTAGTCCCTCTCCCTATATCACATCATAGGTTTTTTCTATGTCCAGGAACGTTACTATCATGAATTCCTTGGCTCTCATAAATGTTTTGTGCTTCTATCTCTTTCCTTACAATGTGGACAACTGCACTCCTATCTCTTCTGAACCCACTCTGTGTTCCATCTATGAACCTATTTCTTGCTAGGTTTGCTAATAATCTCTCCATTACCAATCTTTCCAAGGTTTTACCTAAACATGCTGTGAGGCAAATTGTTCTGAGTTCTTTCCTGAGGCCTGCCAAGCTCCCCACACCCCTTTCCTCCCAGAGTTTTTTCCTGTGGCCGCCGAACTCCCCTCACCCCGCCCCCCCAAAGTTATTTCCTATGGCCACTAAGATCCCTACCTCCCCCCACCCCCACTCCCACTCCCCTGTGCACTGCTCCCCACTCCTCTACCTTTCTCCAGACAGTTCCCGCCATGAAAAAGCTGTTTGGCAGCTTAGCGGTTTCTGGGAGGGAGGGGGAAGGAGTGGGAAGCCATGTGCACAGGGGAGGAGGGGGAAGAAGAGGCAGGGATTTGGGGAAGGGGTTGGAATAGCGATGGGGAGGGGGCAGAGTTGGGGTGGGGAGTTTGTGGAGGGGACAGGGATGGGATGTGAAGAGGCAGAGCACGGTCCTCATGGAAGGGGTGGAGTGGGGGCACAGCCCAAGGCAGGGGGTGGGGAGGCTTTAACAGAAGTAAATCTAACTAAGTGCATCTTTTGTCCCTTGTGTGCATAAATGAGTGTTGTGACGGAGTCAGACCAGAAGGATATAGGAGAGTGCTGGAAGGCAGGTATATCAGTCTCAGGATCTGCAGGTCCCTGTTCCCTGGATAGCCAAACAAAGGCTACTGCAGGCCAATCAAGACACCTGGGGCCAATTAAGAACCTTCTAGAAAGGAGTAGAAACAGCTAGCCTAATTGGGACACCTGAAGCCAATCAGGGACTGGCTGAAACCAGATAAAAACCTCCCAGTTAGTCAGGTGGGCTGTGGGTGTCAGGAGCTGTGGAAGGAAGTTATGCGGGGGGTGAGACTGAGTGGTGGACAACATATCATACAGAAGGAAGGAGGCCCTGAGGTAAGCGTGAAGTGGAGTTTGAAGAAGCGGAGACTACTGTGGGGAAGTAGCCCAGGGAATTGTATTGTGGTTTGTTCCTAAAAGGTCAGTCATCTTAGCTGATACTATTAGGGTCCCTGGGCTGGAGTCCGGAGTAGAGGGTGGGCCCGGGCTCCCCCCTTTTCCATCTTCCATACTGGCCTGTAATGAAGGTAACTCACTAGGCGGTGACTCTTGCCAATTATACTGAGAAAGGGAGGTCACTCTGGGGCCTAGATGAGTTTCTGAGGCCCCTAAATCTGCCAGGAAGCACAGGACCCACAAGTACAGACTTGGAGCTTTGTCACAGTGTATATATTTTCTTAAAACCGCTTGGAAATGACTTCGTTGAAAAAAAGAACACTCATGGAAGAAAAGAGAGTTTTCCAAGACAAATGGGAGAATTTATATTTCAATGCCTTATTTGTCAGCAAATGATTGCTGTCCCCAAGAAGTATAACGTGCGTCGGCACTACGACATGATGCACCATGAAAAATATGATGCATTCACTGGGAAAATCCGAGAGGAAAAAGTTCAGCAACTTCAAGCAGCATTTGCCAACCAAAGAAATTTGTTCTTGGGGATTAACAAGTCCAGTGAAGATTCAGTAAGACCAAGTTTTTGGTAAGTGAAATGATAGCTAAAACATTGTGACCTTTTACAGAAGGCCTATTCATAAAGGAATCTCTTGTGAAGGCCATCGAAATTTTATGCCCTGATAGGAAGAAAGTTTTTGAAGGCATACGCTTGTCTGCCAATACAGTTGCCTGCAGGATAATGTATTTAGCAGAAAATGTGCAAAACAATTGATTCAAATGGTAAAAGACTTCAAAGCATTTTCAATTGCTCTTAATGAGAGTGCAGATGTATCAGATACTGCACAGTGTGCAGTGTTCATTAGAGGTGTGGATTGCAATTATAACTGAAGAATTGCTAGACCTAATGCCACTGAAGGGTATCACAACAGGACATGACATATTTCAAGGAGTGGAAGAGTGCATTGAAAACACTGCACTGCCATAGAACAAACTCATATCTTTGGCTACGGATAGTGCACCATCAATGTGCTCTGAAAACGTTGGTGTGGTTGGATTATTGAAGACCAAACTGAACAGCCTCAATATACCAGGAATTAGCTTCACCAGTATACATTGTATTTTGCACCAAGAAGCCATGTGTAGTAAAAGTCTATAAATGAAGGAAGTTATCATAGAATCCTAGAGTATCAGGGTCTGATGGAACCTTAGGAGGTCATCTAGTCCAACCCCATGCTTAAAGCAGGACTAACCACAACTAAATCATCCCAGACAGGGCTTTGTCAAGCCTGATCTTAAAAAACTCTAAGGAAGGCAATTCGATCACCTCCCTAGGTAACCCATGCCAGTGCTTCACCACCCTCCTAGTGAAAAAGTTTTTCCTAATATCCAACCTAAACCTCCCCCACTGCAACCTTGAGACCATTACTTCTTGTTCTGTCATCTGCTATCACTGAGAACAGTCTAGATGCATCCTCTTTGGAACCCCCTCTCAGGTAGTTGAAAGCAGCTATCAAATCCCCCCTCAGTCTTCTCTTCTGTAGATTAAACAATGCCAGTTCCTTCAGCCTCTCCTCATAAGTCATGTGCTCCAGGCCCTAATCATTTTTGTTGCCCTCCTCTGGACTCTTTCCATTTTTTCCACATCCTTCTTGTAGTGTGGGCCTCAAAACTGGACACTGTGCTCCAGATGAGGCCTTATCAATGTCAAATAGAGGGGAACAATCATGTCCCTTGATCTGCTGGCAATGCCCCTACTTATACAGCCCAAAATGCCATTAGCCTTCATGGCAACAAGGGCACACTGTTGAGTCATGTCTAACTTCTCATCCACTGTAACCCCTAGGTCTTTTTCTGCAGAATGGCTGCCTAGCCATACGGCCCCTAGTCTGTAGCAGTGCATGGGATCCTCTAATTTGTCTAGGTCCCTCTGTATCCTAGCCCTACCCTCCAGCGTATCTACCACTCCTCCCAGTTTAGTGTCACCTGCAATCTTGCTGAGGGTGCACTCCACGCCATCCTCCAGATCATTGATAAAAAAATTGAATAAAACTGGCCCCAGCACCGACCCCTGGGGCACTCTGCTTGAGACCAGCTGCCAACTAGACATGGAGCCATTGATCACTACCCGCTGAGCCCGACGATCCAGACAGCTTTCTATCCACCTTATGGTCCATTCATCCAGCCCATAATTCTTTAACGTGCTGGCAAGAATACTGTGGGAGACTGTATCAAAAGCTTTGCTAAAGTCAAGGAATAGCACATCCACTGCTTTCCCCTCACCCACCGAGCCAGTTATTTCATCATAGAATGCAACTAGGTTAGTCATGCATGACTTGCCCTTGGTAAATCCATGCTGATTGTTCCTGATCACTTTCCTCTCCTTTAAGTGCATCAGAATTGATTCCTTGAGGACCTGCTTCATGATTCTTCCAGGGACTGAGGTGAGGCTGATTGGCCTGTAGTTCCCCAGATCCTCCTTCTTTCCTTCCTTAAAGATGGGCACTACATTAGTTTTTTTTCCAGTCATTTGGAACCTCCTCTGATAGCCATGAGTTTTCAAAGATAATGGCCAATGGCTCTGCAGTCACATCCACCAACTCCTTTAGCACCCTCGGTTATAGCGCATCCGGCCTCATGGCCGTGTGCTCATCCAGCTTTTCTAAATAGTCCTGAACCACTTCTTTCTCCACAGAGGGCTGGTCACCTTCTCCCCATGCTGTGGTGTGTAGCGCATAGTCTGGAAGCTGACCTTATTTGTGAAGATAGAGGCAAAAAAAGCATTGAGTACATTTGTTTTGTCTACATCTTCTGTCACTAGATTGCCTCCCTCATTTGGTAATGGGCCCACACTTTCCATGACTTTCTTCTTGTTGCTAACATACCTGAAGAAACCCTTATTGTTACACTTAACATCCCTTGCTAGCTGCAACACTAGGTGTGATTTAGCCTTCCTGATTTCACTCCTGCATGCCTGAGTAATGTTTATATTTCTCCCTGGTCATTATGGATGTAGTTGTTAAAATTGTTAATTTTAGACATGCATGAGGGCTGAATCACTTAGAATCATAGAATCTCAGAGTTGGAAGGGACTTCAGGAGATCATCTAGTCCAACCCCCTGCTCAAAGCAGGACCAATCCCATTTTTGCCCTATATCCCTAAATGGCCCCCTTGAGGATTGAATTCACAACCCTGGTTCTAGCAGGCCAATGCTCAAACCACTGAGCTATCCCTCCCCTCCCCACTTCTTTCCCAGCAAGTATGGACAGTGAATATGAAGAACTTCCTTATCACATTCAAGTTAGGTGGCTGAGTCATGGAATTGTTTTGAAGGGTTTTTTTGCACTTAGAGAGGAGATTGTTTCCTTCATGAAAATGTTGCAGAGGAAATCGAGATGAAGTTAGTGGTGCTTCAGTATGATACCATTTTGAAGCAGAAGTATACAGTTGTTGGAATTCCAGAATTCTACAGGTTTCTTTCACAAGAAAGATTTCCCATGTTATTCTCTGCTTCTGCAAGGATAACGGAAATGTTTGGAAGTACATGTATATGTGAACAGTTTTTCTCTTCCATTTAGATTAACCAATCTGTGTCAAGGTCAAGGCTCACTGATGAACATTTGAAAGCAACACTGAGATTGGTTTTGTCTCAGGATATCAAACCTAATACTGATCCTCTGGTTGATGCAACATGGTGCCAGCTAAGTGGCCAAAAATGGCTGTCAAAATTAGCACTGACTTTTCACATTAGAGTTAAAAATGTTAATAAAAAATAATAAATTGACTTTTAATAGCATACTATATTACACTTTTTTTTTTTTTAATTTTTGACTATACTTTTGTATCACTGTATGAAAAGGTTTCAGTGATGCAGACCTCAGGCCAATGTACTAGTCCTCATGTGGCCCTCGTGGTGATTTGAGTTTGAGACCCCTGGACTAGAGCAGGGGTGGCCAGCATGAAGCTCTTCAGAGGTTAATATGCGGCTCCTTACCTAGGCACTGATTCTAATTTTCCAATGTACTGATACTCACTGCTCAACCTCACGCTCTGCTCCAAGCCTTGCCCCCACTCCAGCCCTTTGCCCTTTGCCTAAGGCCTCTTCCCCTGACATGCCTGCTCTCCTTCCCCCTGTCATTCCCCATCCTGGCCTCCTGCACATGTGAAACAGCTGATTGTAGTGGGCACAGGGAGCAGGTGCTGATTGTTGGGGGCTGCCAGCAGGTGGAAGGCGATTGGAAGCCGAGGTGGGGGGCTGCTGACATATTACTGCGGCTCTTTGGCAATGCACACTGGTAAATTCTGGCTCCTTCTCAGGCTTAGATTGGCCACTCCTGGACTAGAGGGACAGGTACCACCTCATGAGGTTTGTTTCCTTCATGGTGTAGAGCCAATATAGTAGAGCATTTCACTGCCAATGCCTCTCTTTTTTAAATTACAGAACAAAATATCCCTTGGAAATAACTTTCAATAAAGACAAAGAATACGATGTTCATTTCCTTCCACCACCTGGAATAAAATGGTTTCTAATCCCACATCAGAGGCATCAGACTAGAGCAGGAATTCTCTGGTGAATTCAGGGTTATACAAGTCTGGTTCTTGGCGGAGGTGAGCCTTGAGGCTTTGAAAGGCCTCATCACTAGCCTTCACCTACTGGATCTTCTTTGAGCTATTATTTTTAAGATGATCCATAACAGGGGCTGTAATTGTCAGAAATCTGGGACTAAGCCGTTGGTAGTATCCTGCCAGTCTTAAGAAGTGGCTTACCTGTTTCTTTGAATTGGGCATGGAGCACATCTGGAGGGCCTGGATCTTAGCCACCAAGGTTTGCATCTTGCCTTTTTCCAATGTGTACCTGATGTAGTCTCATTCTTGCTGAGGTGATATTTAGCAGGGTTCACTCTCAAACCGAGAGTTGAGGGGTTGTACCATAGCACTTACATGTTCTAGTAGTCTTCCCAGCTCTGATTGTAGAAGTTCATAATGTTGCCCAGAGAACAGGTTGTCACCTGCATTCGCCAACAATTTTGTAGAGGCATGGCTGGAGTAGTGCCCTTGATGGACCTTTCCAGTGTCCTGACGTGGCCGCAAATCTCCCCGGCAGTGGAGAACAGTGTTTTCCTCAGGAATTGAAATTAGGAGCGGGTGTTCGAACTTATGGGGGAGTATTGGGGCCGATAAGGGGTGCGACTGAGAGGGTGAAGGTGGGCTGGATGGCACCATCGTAAAAACTGAAAAATGTTTCATGACTATTTTATCAGATTTAACTCATGTTTTAAAATCATCACACGACTTAAAGTTGGCTACTCAAGCCTTCTGTGAAGCACTACATCTGCATCTGTCTTGGTGTCTTGTAATTTTGCACAACTCTGTTAATGAACTTCTTGAGAAGCCACCAAAGATGAACACACTGCACTCATGTGTCTGGTACTTCCATTCCTTCAACTGATATGCTCATTAGTTCTTTCACATGATCAGGAAGAAGGTGACTTCTTTCAGAATACAAAATTTTATTAAATGATGAAAAAGAACACTGAACGGTAGCTGTTGTGACTGGGAATAGCAAGAGATGAATTCCTACTTCTTTCATCCCATGAAACAGCATAAAGATTGGGTTGACCCAATAGTAGTGATAAAAAAGAAGTTGAAGTCAAATCTTCATTCGTTATACGATATTCCACTCTCTGTTCAAATTCTCTATTCTATCTTGAGCCCCATTGCTGATAGTGCCTCACTCCACTCAACTGTCGGTATTTTATAGGACAGGAATCTGTAAAAGCTACATAAAGGTTGAATAGAATCTAGAAGTCACTGCTGTAGATTTTTAAGAATCAAGTCTGTGTACTTTTTCACTTGTCTTAAACACTTCTTGTCCTCTTCACTTAAGGATTCAATATAAATGCCTTCATTAGTCAACTTCTGGACTGAAGTCTTTGCTTCTTCCAGTACGTTTTCAATAGATAGCTCTCTGATTGATCGAAATGTAGCTTCTATTGCTGGAAAGAGATCTACTACTGTTATAGCAGATGACTGGATGGCATTGTTTAATGACCCAAGTGGTTTCAACAGTAGACTTACAAGACAAAGAATGGGGCTAGTCTTCTCTGAATGTAGTAGCAAAAGTAATCCACCAGCCTCACTATTTAGATTAATTCCATCTTGGTAGACACCTTCCAAAGCCAGTAATAATGGCTGCAGTAATTATAAGACAATAGTCAAGGATTGCTCATGAGAAAGCCAGAGTGTTTTCCCAGGTTGGACTAATTTGAACGTCAGTCCCAATGTATCTTCTATATTTTCCAAGATATCCAGAAAAAAGAATATAAAGAAGAGATTACATTTATGGCTTTTTAAATGTCTTTTGAAGAGTCTGCAGTTCATACTAGCGCTAGTTGGAGTAGATGGTCTCTGCAGTTTGTATCGGAGAGATTAGAGTTACATTTTCTCTGAGCAAAGCTTGTACTCCACTATGTCTTCCACAGAAGTTTGCAGCTCCATCAAATGCACGAACAGCCATTTGTTTGGGGTCCAATTGACAAGTATTTAACTCTTCTAAGATGTGGGTTGTCACAGATGCAGCCAATGTGTCTTTTATAACTTGAACATCTAGAAATGCATCTACAGGCCTACCACTGACATCAAGATAACGTACACAATACTTGATGCCCATTTGCACTGGTGCATTCATCAGCCATGTATGCAAATTTTTTGAATGTGGTGAGAAAGTTTTTCACTTTTTCATCTGTTGAGTCTTTCACTGTTTCACCACATACTTCTGGCCAGTCAGTTGAGTTTCTTGCAGAAATACAGAGAGCATTTGCTGGTCTTGTTTGGAACCAGCGTTCAGCTTCAGGATAAACAAGTGACAATGCACTTACATTGGCCTCCAGTTTATACCGTGTGGTATCTCTTGCTTAAATAGAAAGTATGATGCCATAGCCACGTTTGTTCACATGAACTGTGTTGTGTCTCCAGCATTCTTAACGGCCTCATTAACACTCACCAGTGTTGTCCTTGGTCAGTGGAGACTCAGAGTTCAGAGGTGCTTTCACATAAGTTCACCTCCCAAGTAGGGGGCAAAAAGGCACCTTTCTCGTTCCTCCAGCTATTCACTGTCCACTCTGGCTACTGTTGTTTGTTGTGCCACAGTTCACTCCATATCTCTGTTGCTAATGGCCCTGTGCCGTAACCTTCTGCTGTCACCTGCCACTGTGACCTCTGCGAGTTGGTCTCTTGAGGTTCCATCCAGCTCTCAGTGATATCAGCTGAGTTCTCAGTGGGGGAACCTCACTGCTAGTGCAGGCTGGGTCCTCTCTTTCACAAAAACACTGTCCCACAGCAGGTCTAAGCACTTAGACCTGATTATCAGTGATTTCAGCTATAGGGGTCATTTAACAAAACAAAAGACTATCTATGGAACCTATTCAGCTCTGTCTTTAAACAGTGGAGGGTGCAGGTCAAATAGTACTTGTGACTCAGGCAGACCATCAAGCTAAACACCTGTCCTCACCCTCTTTCTTGATGCCCTCAATCAGCACAGGCTAACTATAGTTCTACTGCCTTTTACTCATATAATAAGAATAACAATATTTCATTACCTCCCTCCCCGAATTCAAGTGATTTGTAACCCAACCTCAGCCAAAATCACTTGGGCAACACAGCTCTGTTTGCTGGATACCTAGATAGATTAGGTGTGAAATAAATACTCTGAAGCCTTACCCCCAGCCCCCAGCTCATCACTAGCTGTCAGGGAGAGCTCATTTAGGGCATGGCTACACTTGCAAATGTAGAGCGCTTTGAGTTAAACCAGAGTTTGGAAAATGCAGTAGGGAAAGCGCTGCAGTCTGTCCACACTGACAGCTGCAAGCGCACTGGTGGGGTCACATTTGCGGCACTTTAAGTGGCATTGGGAGCGTTGCATTATGGGCAGCTATTCCACAGAGCACCTCTTCCCATTCTGGTGCTATGGCTTGTGAGAAGGGGGCGGGGAGTGTAGGGCATTCTGGGTCTTGTCCCAACGCTCCATGATGCATCACTTTGCATCCCAGCAACCCCTGTGCTTCCATCCACATTTGGCACCATCTTTCAGTGGTTTTTGTGTGGCAAGCTCTGTCTTCCCTTTCGGTCTGCGGAAATGGAGCCCGAACTGCTGAGGTCTTGCCAGCACATCACATTTGGCAGTCGAGTTACTCCTTAAGATCCAAACTAACAATGAGGACTCCAACAATGATATTGACTTGCATAACGCATATGACACGAGATTGCTGGTGGCACTCACGGACATGCTCACCACTGGGGAATGCCACTTTTGGGCTCGGGAAACAAGCACTGAGTAGTGGGCTCACATCGTCATACAAGTCTGGGATGATGAGCAGTGGCTGTAGAACTTTCGGATGAGAAAAGCCATTTTCATGGGATTGTGTGAGGAGCCCACCCCACGCCCTGCAGTGCAAGGGAATGAGATTGAGAGCTGCCCTGCCGGTGGTGCAATCTGAAAGCTGGCAACTCCAGACAGCTACCGATCGGTCGCTAATCAGTTTGGAGTGGGAAAGTCGACCGTTGGAATTGTGTTGATGCAAGTTTGCAGGGTCATTAATCGCATCCTGCTCAGAAGAAGCGTGACTCTGGGTAACGTGGCATGACATTGTGGCTGGCTTTGCACAAATAGGTTTCCATAACTGCGGAGGGGCGCTCTCCGTATGGGAAGCTGGACTTGGCCGTTGACAGCATCCCCACGTTATATATTTGTTATATATGTGTGCTGTACCCTCCATAATATTTGTGAAGGGAAGGGTGAAAGTTTCATTCAGGCATGGAACTCAGTGGTTCAACACCTGGAGGCTGAATTTCAAAAACCAGAAAGCAGGGCTATTAGAGGGGCTCAGCGCAGGGCTGCAAGGATTAGGGATGCCTTGAGGGAGCAATTTGAAGCTGAAAACCACCAGTAATGTCTGGTGCCCTGCACGGGAGTGAAGTGCAGTGGTTCGAATGTTAGGAATCTGTGTTTGCTATGCTGACTTGCAGTGCCTGTTGCTTTCCTGGGCTAAGGTATCTTTTACTTTATGCAATAATAAAGTATGTTTTCAAGCCAAAAAATCCATTTATTGAAAAGAAAATTCACTTACTGAAAAAAAACCACAACTGCTTGGGATACAGAAAGGGCAAAGGGGTGGGGTGGGGTATGGTACAATCACAGACTTGCATATGTCCTGTTATCATACTCAGCCTTCCTGTCTGGAGTGCTGTGCAACAAGTGCTGCACTTCAGGATGTCTATAGGCATGGTGGTGGGGGTTGAGTGCAGTGGATAAGGGTTGTCGTTTTCATTGTTGGGTGGTAAAGCTACAGGTGTTGGAGGCAGCTGGGGGTGATAAGAACCTGGATGTTGGGGAAACGGGGTTGGAGGTGACATGGGGGCACAAGGGAAAGAGTTTTGGGACAAGGGACTTACGGCTCAAACCCTCCTCGCCCCAAAAGCCTGCACCGAATAGCTTCCTTCCCCGCAAAAAACCCACTTGCTGGGAATCTCCTCTGGTGTTTGTCCTTCCCCAAGCACTGGACACTGCGACTGGCTACGATCCTCCTGGCTCGAGAAGAGCTCCTAGCTGCATGCCTCAAGGGATTCCGGGGTGTCTTCCTCTGCCTCAGCACCCTTGCTCCCGCTTTTCTCCTCCTCCTGCCATGTTGGACTGGGCTTTGAAATATCCATGGTGATCCTCAGAGTGGAGGTGGGGTCGCCCCCAAGTATCACGGCCAGCTCTTTGTAGAATTTGCAAGTTGTGGGCTTTGCAGTTGGCATTCTGCAGCTCCTTTACTTTAACCCTGCACTGCAGTGTGTCCTGGTCATGGCTCATTTCCATCATGTCCCTTGATATCTGCCCGATGGTATCATAATTCCTATGGCTGGAGCGCAGCTGGGACTGGACAGCTTCCTTCCCCCAAACACTGATGAGGTCCAGCACCTTGCCATTGCTTCATAGTGGGATCACCTAGCGCATGGAGGCATGGTCACCTGGAAAGATTCACTGAGAGCACTCCACGCCTGGCTGAGCAAACAGGAAGGGATTTTCAGAATTCCCAGGGAGTTTAAAGGGCTGATCTGATGGTTGGTCACCTGAGGGCAGGCAGTAGAGTTCAAAGTGATGACCAGAGTGGCTAGAATAGGTATTGTGGGATACTTCTGGAGGCTGATCAGAGAGCATTAACAGACCAGGGCATCCACACTGGCGCCGCGGTACTCCAGCAGGGCCCCATCAAACATTATTCCTCTAGCCCAGGAAGAAAGGAGAGCAGCAGAATACAGACCCTGGACTTCAGAAAAGCAGACTTTGACTCCCTCAGGGAACTAATGGGCAAGGTCCTCTGGGAGAATAACATGAGGGGGAAAGGAGCCCAGGAGAGCTGGCTGCATTTTAAAGAATCCTTATTGAGATTGCAAGAGCAAACCATCCCGGTGTGTATAAAGAATAGTAAATATGGCAGGTGACGAGCTTGGCTTAACAGTGAAATCCTTGCTGATCTTAAACACAAAAAAGAAGCTTACAAGAAGTGGAAGATTGGACAAATGCAGGAGTGAAATCAGGAAGGCCAAATCACACTTGGGAGTTGCAGCTAGCAGGAGATGTTAAGAGTAACAAGAAGGGTTTCTTTAAGTATGTTAGCAACAAGAAGAAAGACAAGGAAAGTGCAGGCTCCTTGCTGAATGAGGGAGGCAACCTAATGACAGAGGATGTGGAGAATGTACTCAATGTACTCAATGCTTTTTTTGCCTCTGTCTTCACAGACAAGGTCAGTTCCCAGACTACTACACTGTGCAGCACAGTATGGGGAGAAGGTGACTAGCCCTCTGTGGAGAAAGAAGTGGTTCAGAACTATTTAGAAAAGCTGGACGAGCACAAATCCATGGGGCTGGATGCACTGCATCCGAGGGTGGTAAAGGAGTCGGCCAATGTGATTGCAGAGCCATTGGCCATTATTGCCATGAGTTTTCAAAGATCAGAGGAGGTTCCAAAAGACTGTAAAAAAACTAATGTAGTGCCCATCTTTAAAAAAGGGAAGAGGGAAAATCCAGGGAACTACAGGCCAGTCAGCCTCACCTCAGTCCCTGGAAAAATCATGGAGCAGATCCTCAAGGAATCAATTCTGAAGCACTTAAAGGAGAGGAAAGTGATCAGGAACAGTCAGCATGGATTCACCAAGGGCAAGTCAAGCCTGACTAACCTAATTGCCTTCTATGATGAAATAACTGGCTCGGTGGGTGAGGGGAAAGCAGTGGACCTGTAACTCCTTCACTTTAGCAAAGCTTTTGATACGGTCTTCCACAGTATTCTTGCCAGCAAGTTAAAGAAGTATGGGCTGGATGAATGGACTATAAGGTGGATAGAAAGCTGGCTAGGTCTTCCGGCTCAATGGGTAGTGACCAATGGCTCCATGTGTGGTTGGCAGCTGGTATCAAATGGAGTGCCCCAAGGGTCATTCCTGGGGCAAGTTTTGTTCAATATCTTCATCAATGATCTGAAGGATGGCACGGAGTGCACCCTCAGCAAGTTTGCAGATGACACTAAACTGGGAGGAGCGGTAGATACGCTGAAGAGTAGGGATAGGATATAGAGGGACCTAGACAAATTAGAGGATTGGGCCAAAAGAAATTTGATGAGGTTCAACAAGGACAGGTGCAGAATCCTGCACTTATGACGGAAGAATCGCATGCACTGCTACAGACTCGGGACCGAACAGCTAGGAAGCAGTTCTGCAGAAAACGACGTAGGGGTTACAGTGGATGAGAAGCTGGATATGAGTCAACAGTGTGCCCTTGTTGCCAAGAAGGCTAATGGCATTTTGGGCTGTATAAGTAGGGACATTTCCAGCAGATTGGGTGACATGATCATTCCCCTCTTTTCAGCATTGGTGAGGCCTCATATGGAGTACTGTGTCCAGTTTTGAGCTCCACACTGCAAGAAGGATGTGGAAAAATTGGAAAGAGTCCAGCAGAGGACAACAAAAATGATTAGGGCCTGGAGCACATGACTTATGAGGAGAGGCTGAGAGAACTGGGATTGTTTAGTCTGCAGAAGAGAAGAATGAGGGGGAACTTGATAGATGCTTTCATCTACTTGAACAGGGGTTCCTAAGAGGCTGAATCTAGACCAGGGGTAGGCAACCTATGGCATGCGTGCCGAAGGCGGCATGCTATCTGATTTTCAGTGTCACTCACACTGCCCGGATCCTGGCCACCAGTCTGGGGGGCTCTGATTTTAATTTAATTTTAAATGAAGCTTCTTAGACATTTAAAAACCTTATTTACTTTACACACAACAATAGTTTAGTTATATATTATAGACTTATAGAAAGAGACCTTCTAAAAATATTAAAATGTATTACTTGGCACAGGAAACCTTAAATTAGAGTGAATAAATGAAGACTTAGCACACCACTTCTGATAGCTTGCTGACCCCTCCTCTAGACTATTCTGAGTGGTAGCAGATGACAGAACAAGGAGTAATAGTCTCAAATTGCAGAGGGGGGAGCTTTAGGTTGGATATTAGGAAAAACTTTTTCACTAGGAGGGTGGGGAAGCACTGGAATGGGTTACCTAGAGAAGTGGTGGAATCTCCTTTTTTAGAGGTTTTTAAGGTCAGGCTTGACAAAGCTTTGGCTGGGATGATTTAGTTGGGGATTGGTTCTGCTTTGAACAGAAGGCTGGACTAGATGACCTCCTGAGGTTCTTTCCAACCCTGATATTCTATGATTCTATGATTACCAGGAGCGCTCTAGCCACGGAGTCAGAGTGCTCTACGCGCCTTGCCACTGTGCACCGTGAATGAGTTAGAGCACAGCGGGTGGCTCTAGTGCACTCTAACTTGCAAGTGTAGCCAAGTCCCTAGACTTTGCTTACAAATCATAATTTGAAATTATTATTTCCAACATCACCAAAATGAATGCACTGGCATTGTCATAAAAAACAACAGCTGTATAAGGAAGCCAGTCTATGGTCATACTTTTCAAATCTACTATACTTTTTCAGATACACCTATTTTATCATATACTTGATATGCTTTTCAAGTATGTATTAATCTTTCAACTTCAATTCAAATTTCCAAACAATCATTAAATTGGCAGCACTGCATGTAACTAGTTCACAAAACTGCGGAGGTGGGGGCATGTCGGAGAAATTCGGGGGCGGGGGGGCGTGTAGGGAAATCCCTGGTGGAGAAAGTTTCTGTTCCCTGTGTCCACTGAGCGCTCTTATAGTCTCAACCCCTTAAAAGGGCAATAGAGGCTTAGTCCAGAAATGTTCCCAAGCAAAAAGTGAAGTCAGCTCACAACTGCATCATCCCCAGTGTACTAAACAGTTTCTTAGTTGAGCATCCCCGTCTCCTGGGGGGTAGGGGCTTAGAGAGCTGTAGGGCGGTTAGCCACTGGCTGATACAGAGGCAACAGGTCAGAGCCCTCTTTCCTGAACAGGGCATTTGCCAGCATATTTTCTTTCCTCTTTATATAGAAAAAGACTTTTTTGTCACCTTTGTCTGTTTACAGTTTTCAGGACATAATATCAGAGGGTATTCATAATTTCACTATAGAGTTGTTACAAATACTGACCAGTGTGTTATTAGATTTCAAACAATATGTTACATCAACTTTTAAATAAATATCATCACACCAGTGTGTGACGTGTAGTGAGTATGTCAGGCCTGATGAGCTGCTGACACAGAGTAGTGAACCACAAAAGGGCTTCTGAGTCACAGCCACTATACTCCCACGTCCGCTCTTAGGCATGGTTTTTTTGCTTGCCCCATTTGTACTTTCAAAATCCAACAGAGGTGGCTTTCCTGTTTACGTTAAATGCATGTGCTTGTGTATCATTAGTACATACAAAGGAATTATATTAAAGGAGAGTTATTCAGCCTGTGAAGTCAAGCACTCCAAAGTTAAAAAATGACAGACTTATGGTTGCTTGTGCAACATTAATTCTGCCTCTAGTGCATCCAGTCGTGCACTGTAGGAGGCAGGAGTCCCGTGGAAAAAATAGCTTGTGATTAATTTAATTAAAGACTGTATCATAATGTATATGCACCAGGGGGCCAAATTAAGTTGCATGGGCAGCTATAAACTTCCTTATTTTTGAGGGCTTGCAAAAATCTAAAAAACACTCTTTTAACATATCTGTTGTATTTTTGATGAGTAGCATGACTAATCTAAGATTGATGTAGAAACCTTAATATTTAAATTTATTAAATTTTGTGTACTTAAGCCCTAGTTAACTCACACGATTAACTCAAAAAATTAATCATGAAAAGAACATTAATTGTGATTAATCACGTTTATTTGCACTGTTAAATAGAATACCAACTGAAATGTATTAATTATTTGTGTATGTTATTCTATATTTTCAAATACATTGATTTCAATTACAAGACAGAATACAAAATATACAGTGCTCATTTTATATTATTTTTATTACATATATTTGCACTGTAAAAATGATAAAAGAAATACCATTTTTCTATTCAGCTTATATAACTACTATAGTGCAATCTCTTAATCATGAAAGAGTAACTTACAAATGTACATTTTGTTTGTTACATAACTGTATTCAAAATAAAACAAAGTAAAACTTTAGAGCCTAGAAGTCCACTCAGTCCTACTTCTTGTTCAGCCAATCGCTCAGATGAACGAGTTTGTTTATATTTGCGGGACATAATGCTGCTTGCTTCTTGTTTACAATGTCACCTGACAGTGAGAACAGATATTTGTATGGCACTTTGGTAGCCATAATTGCAAGGTATTTACGTGCCAGATATGCTAAACATTTGTATGCCCCCCCAAAAGAAAATTAACCTTCTACTGATGGCATCTGACTCAGATAATGAAAATGAACGTGCATTAGTCTGCATTGCTTTGGATTGTTATCAAGCAGAACCCATCATCAGCATGGACACATGTCCTCTGGAATGGTGGTTAAAGCATGAAGGGACATATGAATCTTTAGTGCATCTGGCACATAAATATCTTGCATAAATACCTATGCCAGCTATACCAGTGCCATATGAATGCCTGGTCTTAATTTTGGGTGACATTGTAAACAAGAAGCGGGCAGCATTATCTCATGCAAATGTAAACAAACTTGTTTGAGCAATTGGCTGAATAAGAAATAGGACTGAGTGGACTTGTAGGTTCTAGTGACAAAGAGTCCTGTGGCACCTTAAAGACTAACTGAAATTTTTTCAGAGCATGAGCTTTCGTGGGCTAATACCCACTTCGTCGGATGCATGCAGTGGAAGTATCCAGGGGCAGGTATAAATAGGTAGGCAAGAACCAGGTGGGAGATAACAAGGTTAGTCCAATCAGGCTGAACCAGCTTGTTATCTCTAATCAGGGAGGGTGAGGTGTTCCTCTAGCAGCTGAACTGGAGGTGTGAATAGCGAGAGAAGAGAAGCTGCTTTTGTAGTTAGCTAGCCATTCAAAATCTCTATTCAGTCCCAAATTGATTGTGTCAAATTTGCAAATGAATTGCAGCTCTGCAGTCTCTCTTTGCAGTCTGGACTTGAAGTTTTTTTGCTGCAAAATGCTGACCTTTAAATCTTCTATGGTGTGTCCGGTGAGGTTGAAGTGCTCTCCTACAGGTTTTTGAATATTGCCATTCCTGATATCTGATTTGTGTCCATTTATCCTTTTTTGTAGGGACTGTCCAGTTTGGCCGATGTACATAGCAGAGGGACATTGCTGCCACATAATGGCGTATATTACATTGGTAGACGTGCAGGTGAATGAACCAGTGATGGTGTGGCTGATCTGGTTTGGTCCTGTGATGGTGTTTCAGAGCTCATGCTCTGAAAAAATTTCAGTTAGTCTTTAAGGTGCCACAGGACTCTTTGTCACTTCTGCAATTCCAGACTAACACGGCTACCCCTCTGATTCTTGTAGGTTCTAAAGTTTTACATTGTTTTATTTTTGAGTGCAGTTTTTCTCTACATAATTAAACATTTGTAAGTTCAAATTTCTTGATAAAGAGATTTCAGTTCACCTAATACAAGCACTACAGTACTTGTATGAGGTGAACTGAAAAATACTATTCTTTGGTATTTTTACAGTGCAAATATTTGTAATTAAAGTAATAATATAAAGTGAGCACTGTACACATTGTATTGTGTTGTAATTGAAATTAATATATTTTAAAATGTAGGAAATATCCAAAACTGTTTAAATAAATGGTATTCTATTATTAACAGCGTGATTAATTGTGTGATTAATTTTTTTAATCGCTTGACAGCCCTATTTTTCACTAACGTTAGTTCTTGCCTTTAAATCATAGTGGTACGCTCTTGTAGAAAGAGAGACCCAACCCATTTCTTTTCCAGTAATAATAATACATAGGATGTATATAATGTGTCACACATTTAAAGTATGGTATGGTATATTGCTACTTATTCCTCACAACTTCCTGTGAGATAGATGGATAAGTAGTATTGTCCCCATTTTACAGATCTGTGAATCTGAGGCAGAAAGATGAAGTAATTTGTCCAAGGTCACACAGTGTGACAGTGACAGACTTCTTAGAAGGGAACATAGGTATAGCCTAACTTGGAAAATATTTGAAAATATGGTGCACACAAAATGCTGTCTTCCAAAGACAAACAAATGTGCTTTTTAGAAGTCATCTGAATTGTATGAAGGACCTTGTCATAACCATACATATAAGGGTAGCCTAGAATTCCCCCTTACTTGTAGGAGGTTAAGAAGTTCAAATAACCTGGTTGGCACCTGACCAAAAGAACCAGTGGAGAAAGAAGATACATTCAAATTGAGAGTGGGGGAGGCCTTTGTTTGTGCTCTTTGTTAGTGTGAGGGTTCGCTCTTGGGACTGAGAGGGACCAGACCAAAAAAATCCACGTCCTCCACACAATCCTAAGCCAGTCTCTCATTTTGCAAAAACTGTAAATAGAAGCCAGGCAAGGCATGTTAGGTTATCTTTTGTTTTAGCTTGTGAATATTCCCTTTGCTAGAGGGAGGTTTTTTCTGGGTTTTTGTGGGTTTTTTGGTAACTTTAAAACTAAAGCTAGATGCGGTTCCTCTGTGTTTTTGAATCTTGTTACCCTGTAAAGTTATCTTCCATCCTGATTAACAGAGGTGATTTTTTTACCTTTTCTTTAAATAAAATTCCTCTTTGAAGAACCTGATTGACTTTTCATTGTTCTAAAGGTCCAGGGGTTTGGGTCCGTGCTCACCTGTACCAATTGGTGAGGATATTATTCTCAAGCCTTCCCAGGAAAGGGGGTATAGGGCTTTGGGGGCTATTTTGTGGGGATTAGGAACTCCAAGAATCTTTCCCTGATTCTTTGTCTGAATCACTTGGTGGTGGCAGAGATACCAAGGGCAAGGAAGGATTTGTGCCTTGGGGAAGGTTTTAACCTAAGCTGGTAGAAATAAGCTTAGGGGGTCTTTCATGTGGATTCCCACATCTGTACCCCAGAGTTCAGAGTGGGGAAGGAACCCTGACAGCCCTCTTCCCTAATTATCTTCCTCACAGACACAAACCCTTCAGATCATATGCATTAGGAAGGTTATTATTAACAGAGTCAAGCATAATGAGCTTAGTAAAGTAAATGAGTAGCTTTCACTGTGAGTCATGATTTATCTGTTTCTACATATAGTGGACTCTGATCACCACATCCTGCAGTTGTACTGGACTCTAGACTTCTTGACATGTATCACAAAAATCACATCTAAGAGAATAAAATCAGTGCTAGCAATTCATTTGGCGCAAGCTAATGAGTGATGTTTATCTGGCCCTTACTAAGAATTCCCTAGAGCAGTGGTTTTCAAACTGCGGGTCGGAACCCAGTACTGGGTCGTGGAATTTAAGGCACTGGGCCACGGTGGCTCTGGTCAGCACCGCCAACCAGGCTGTTAAAAGTCCCGTCGGCAGTGCTGCCTGGCTAAGGCAGGCTAGTTCCTACCTGTTCTGACACTGTGCTGCGCCCCAGAAGTGGCCTGCAGCAGGTCTGGCTCTTAGGCAGGGGGGCCACAGGGCTCCATGCATGGCCCCCACGCCAAGCACCAGCTCTGCACTAGGAGCTGGACCTGCTACTGGCCACATCCGTGGTGCAGTACCGTCAGTGGCACCAGGACAGGCAGGAAGTCTGTCTTTGCTCTCCTGCTGTGCCACTGACTGGGAGCCGCCCAAGGTAAGCCTGTGCCTCAATCCTTTGCTCCAGCCCACCCGAAACCCAGAGCCCCTTCCTGAACCCCAAACCCCTCATCCCTGGCCCCAGCCCAAATTCCCTCCCACACATCAACCCCCTTTCCCAGACCGGAGCCTCCTCCCACACCCTGAACTCCTCATCTCCAGCCCCCTCCCCCACATCCCAACCCTCTGCCCCAGCCCTGAGTCCCTCCCCGACCCCAAACCCCTCATCCCCAGCTCCGCTGGGTCGCAGGCATCAACAATTTTCTTCAGCTGGGTCACCAGAAAAAAAGTTTGAAAACCACTGTCCTAGAGGGATAAGGTGTCTGTCTTACAAAGGTGCATCACTGAGCAGACAGTTGACTAGGTATGTTTTAAGAAATAGAGGGCAAAGCTTACTTTTACAAGCCAACATCTGTATTAGTTTATTTATGATGCAAACTTGCAACCTGGTATAAAATTATGTATTTATACACAAGGTATGAGTATGACCCTGTGCATAGTAACTGTTGTAATGTGGGCAAAGTACACTCTACTTGATAAAGGATATGGGTCATTGGTTTAGATATAATTAGAATATACCTCAGCATGAGTTCATGATTGCTCTCAATTCGATTCAAGATCAGTGCAGCATGTACTGGTGGTACTCCCATGACCTGGTACATCTGCAACATGGTGATACTGGTTATGGCCATCTTAGCTCTTGCTGTAGGTTGCTTTGCCACAGACATTCCCTTCTGTCGTCAACTCTTGAGATTTTTTTGCAGCCAGTCTTGCAGTATTAAGCGTTCTTTTAAAACTGTAGCTCCTGAGAGTCACGGGAAGTTTTTGTTGAAAATAAATGTTAGTTTCTCATCTTCATGGTTGTGGTGCAACATTTGAAAAAAAAGCCTTCACAAAAAGCTCAAAAAACAGAGGTCGAATTAAAAGACTGTAACACTATTTTCTAAAACTCTCTTGATTTTTGAATGCTTGAGCTTGGCCTTACCCCACTGCCAGTGGAGTTGAGCTGAGTCTCCCGGGGGGTGCTAGGCACGAAAGGATCTCCTGTCGCGGGCACAAACGGGAGCCCTCGTCTTGCTGGGCTGGGCAACGGTTGGCGAGTAGATAGTTCTACGGCAGCTGGGCCAAAGGCCCCGCTGCGGGACCGGGGGAGGGATGGGTGATAACTAGGCTGGGAAGCAGGGCCAACCATCGCGCCTCGAACGGCTCCCCCACATTTCGGACACAGCAAACCCCCCATGCGGGAGACAGCCGCGCCCCCAGTGGCTGCAGCAGTAAAACACGGAGCAGGAGAGGACTCCTTCCCTTTGATCGCACAGCGGCCGCGGCACAGAGCTCAGCAGAAACCCCAGCCGCACTGGGAAAGGGGCGGGGATAGAACGCGGCACACGGGTGACGTACTTGTCGGCCAAACGTTGATTGGCGGGGCCGTGCATTGACCGGCGGCGCTAGCGCTGGCGGGAATTTGCAGCATGGCGTCGGCAGCACCTGTGTCTGTGGCGGAGTCACTGTGGCCGGAGGGCTCGGGCGCCGAGGGCGGGTTCGTGCGCGCGGTGCTGGCGCTGCCCGATAAGCCCGACACCACCGTGCGCTTCTTCGAGCGCGGCGAGCACTATACGGTGCACGGCGGGGACGCGCTGCTGGCCGCCCGCGAGCTCTTCCGCACCCGTGGCGTCATCCGGCTGCTGGCGGGGGGCCCAGGTACTGGGGCTGAGGCCGGCTGCGGGGGCCCAGCATGGCGGCGGTGTGCGGGTCGGGGCGGCAGACGGGACTGGGGGCAATCTAGGGGGGCTTGGGCCAAGGGCGGGGTCCAAGGGTGGATGTCCCCGTGCTTGGGGACACGGAAGTTTGTGTGTGACTGTAGCTGTAGGTGGGGATGTGCTGGGCTCCCATGTAGGCGCTGCTCACAGGGTAACTGTTCCCCCGTGAAAGGACGTGGGGCGAGCGTCCTGGCTAATACTCTGACTACTTGCCCCCAGGTCAGCCCGAGCTGTTCTCTGCTGGCCGCACAACTTCCACATACCCGTTTGTTATCGTTATTTTGTTACTGTAGCCCTTTGCTTTCCTCCTGGCGTCGCGCTGATTAAGTGAACGTGCCTCTTTGTTTGTCTGGTGTGGGTTTGTTTTTGGCTCTTAAATGTGCTTCAGAGCCTTCTGTTTAGCTGTCAAGGCGCCAGATTTGAACATGACTGCTGCTGGTGCATAAGATTCTGGGTCGTGGTTGAAAATTGAGGGATTCGTATGTGGTTGAGCAGAAAGTGTGACCTCAGTTATATATGCATTTTTAACTATTTAGGAAGCTTCAACAGGTCTACACATTTTTGCTGTGTCCCTATGGGGGACTAAATAATCATTACAACAGTGAGGATTTGTTAGAGCAACATTATACATTACTGTAATCATCAGATCATACTATTTAACTGCGTGTTTCCATATTGCAGAATAAGCCTCTGCTGTATGTACCATGTATTGTTTCTGGTTAATTTATTAAATTGAGTGAAATCTCAGATTACACATTTAACAAACCATGTATGCGGTGACCCCCCTTTAAAAGTACACCTGAGAAATACAGAATTGGACAGATTAGTTGGAGAAATGAGAGCAATGTGTTGTGTGGAGTGCTAGTGTACCTGGGCTGGCTCAGAGCAAGAAATGTATTACTGCTTTGGGTTCAGGAATGAGACTCTCTTGTATGGTTGCTTAAGGGGATAAGACTGGTGATTTAATTATATTCAGTTAGGTTTAAAACAGCTCTAAAAGATCTTGAGGGCTATGGTTCCAAACCGGTATTCATATTAAACACTCACGTTGTCATTTAAGAGTCTAAGCACTTGCTTTAGACCAATAAGTGATTATTTACAGGTCTGTGGGTTGCTGTAACTTGTGCTCACTGGGTATTTTCCCAGTGGACAGCAGGGAATAGCCAGAGTGAAACATGCTCCCTTCTCTCTTCCCCCACCTTGCACCCAGGGTTGTGGGAAAGGAGATGTTGAAACTTGCTGTACTGGCTCTACACATGCTTGGAATTTCCCTAATCTTAAGCATTTGTGGGTGGTTCCAGGTCCCCTAGCTCTGCAAAGTAAGTGTAATGGCACAGACTTTTCCCTAAATTATTGTGTGGCACCTGGCCTGTTTGAAATAAAATGTTTGGCTACAAGCTAAGAAGGTTGGATACCGCTGCTTTAGGTGTATAACTTTAGATACCCAAGCAAGAAAACTTCATCCTAAATTCATGTAAGCATTCCTCTTTGCCTTTCCCATAATCCTAGGGTAATAGGACACTTGGAATTAAATAATTCCTAGTGTATCCAGCCATTTGTGTAGTGCAATGTTATACCATGATTGGCAATATTTTTAATGCTCCCCCTCCCCCAAGTGGTAATAACTAACCAACATGCTTTGAGGCATAGGCAGTACTGCTGTCTCTAGAGGCTGTAATCGTGAATTTCCTTTTGTGAATTGCATTAGGCTGTTTGCCAAGTAATGCCTTGCAGCAATGAATTTGGCCTGTTAATTATGGTGCATAATTTTTTTTCGTTCTCTCTCTTACTTATATTGTGAGCATCTAGATAAGCCCAAAGAAAATGATATCCAGAAAAAATACTTCAGTGTGAGGGGCAAACTTAGGCTATGTCTACATTGACAGGTTTTTTTGCTAAAAGTTTGATTGACAATCAAAAAAATGCTAAAAGAAAATTGTTGTTGCACGTTCACACTGTCTTCCTCTGTCAGCAGGACGCATCTGCATGTAGCATTGACAATGAGAGTAATGCACTATGGGTAGCTATCCCACAGTTCAGCTCTCCGCTTTCTACCACTAGGTCTTGTGGGATGGTGGAGTGGATTGCAGCACATCATGAGTCTGGGCTTAGTGTCCCACAATACATTGCTTTCCATCCCGGCATTCCATATGCTTCCGTCTTTGGCTCAAGGCAGTTTCAATGTCCCTTGTTTTCTGATCGCCCTGCCATCTGTCTGAAATAATGGATCCCACACTGCTATCAGATCCTCTTCTAGCTGTCAGTAGCACATTGTGAATGGCCGTGTGGTTAATCATGAAATTCTGATCTCAGTGGGATTCACAGTTACCTGACCTGCTGTGTGCCATGGATAGAAGCAATACCACAAAACTCTAGGCATTCACAGAACTGCTGAACATGGTGGACTGTCGCTTTTGGGCATGGGAACCTAGCACTGAGTGGTGGGATCACATTGTTATGCAAGTCTGGGATGACGAGCTGGCTGCAGAACTTTTGGATGAGGAAAGCCACCTTCCTGGAACTGCGTGCTGAGTTCGCTCCAGCCCTGCGTGGCAGGGACACCCGAATAAGAGCTGCTCTCTCGGTGGAGAAGCGCTTGGTAATTGCAGGGTGGAAGCTAGCGACTCCAGACTGCTACCAATTGGTCACAAATCAGTTTGGAGTTGGAAAGTCAACTGTTGGGGCTACATACATTAACACAAGTGTGCAAGGCCATTAATTGTATCCTGCTACTAAGGACCATGACTCTCGGCATGTGAAATAGCAGATGGCTTTGCAGAAATGGGTTTCCCTAGCTGCAAAGGAGTGATAGATGATGCACACTCTCCAACTTTGGCACCGGACAACCTTGTGATGGAGTACATCAATAGTAAGAGGTGGTACTTCATTGTGTTGCAGGTGCTTGTGGATCACTGCGGGCATTTCACTGGCATCAACATGGGATGGTCTGAAAAGGTGCATGATGCATGTATCTTTAGGAACACGAACCTGTTCAGAAAGTTGCAAGCAGGGGCTTTCTTTCCAGACCAGAAGATTAAGGTAGGAGAAGTTGAAATGCCCACAGTGATTCTGGGAGGCCTGGCATACCCCTTAATACAGTGGCTCATGAAGCCTTGCATGGAAAACCTAAATAGCAACAAGGAGCGATTCAATAATAGGTACAGGATGACCGTGGAATGTGTGTTTTGCAGATTAAAGGCGCACCGGTGATGCCTTTATGGCAAGTTAGACTCAGGATGA
The DNA here is from genome assembly GCA_007922305.1 of Dermatemys mawii. Taxonomy (NCBI): domain Eukaryota; kingdom Metazoa; phylum Chordata; order Testudines; family Dermatemydidae; genus Dermatemys; species Dermatemys mawii. Next base: position 24,299,171 of record ML677362.1, read on the forward strand.
TAATTCCATGATCATAGCTGCGTGTTGCACGTTGCCCAATACTTGTGCAGATAAGGGAGAAAAGTTTGCTCAGGGGTGGACTGCTGAGGGAGAATTCCGGACTGCTGCTTCTGAGCAGCCAGATACCAGAGCTTTTAGAAGGGCTTACAACAGGAGGCAATTTGAATCAGAGAGTCTTTGAGGAAACACTTTGAAGATGAGAATCATTAATGTATGTTGCTATGCTCCAGACTGCTATGCTTAATGAAATCAAGTTTTTTGCAAGGAAGCACTTGTGATTTTTGTGGCTTACAATTCAATGTAAGCTAATGATTTAACTGCTTGTTTATTTGTTGCTACCGTCTGCTATCACAATTTGCAGGAAACAGAGTTCTTATTAAAAAAAACTTCACTTTCATTGCACAAAAAGATACCTTCCCTCTCCACAGCAATTGTGGGTGTGGGTGATGCTGTATCAGAGGAGGGCCGACTTCCAGAGCTGTGCATAAGTCCAACTATCATTTGAAAATGTATTAGTGGGGGGCACAGTGAGCGAGAAAGCAAGAACTCCCAGGCAGCAGAAAGGAATTCATGGGTGGAGTTTGGGGAAAAGAGTTCTGAATATGCTGATAGGGAGGGCAGGCTGCTCATTTTGGAGCATTGTGAAGGACTGTAGCATCTTGGTTTGCTTCTCCATAACTTTTATCATCCTCTCCATTGTACCTCTGTTGTAAGCCTCATATTCTTTTCTGTCCCGCTTTTCGATTTCCCTTCACTGCCTCTGTTCCCTGTTTTCTGCATCTGAGTATTGCATGACCTCCTGGAATGTCTCTTCTTTGCTCCGTCTTGAGTGCTCTCTTATCTGGTGGAAGCGCTCTACTAGTTTGTACAGGGTGCTTGGAAGGCCACATCTGCAGAAGCACAAGGAACAATACACAGAAGCATGATTAAATACATACACAGCATTGAAACAGTACAGTAACATACACTTCTAACACAGACATCACACTCTCACTGCCCCTTGATGAGCATACATGCTGGCAAACACCCCAAACATGGTAAGTTTACCCCAGGGCAAGGGGCATTCTACATCAGGAGAAAATCAATATGAAAGGGTCGCAGTGTAGTTGACTAAGGACAATATTTTAAATTTTTCACCATTTTCCACAGATGTGGGGGGGTCATCGTACCAGATATCTCACTCTTGAGAGTGAGCAAGCGTTCATCTACCACATGTTGGTAGCTTCCATCCCAATCCCTATGCTGCTCTCCTGTGTGCTGCTTTGGTCCCTGCGCTAGCGTTTGCAGAATGGTGCAGGAAAGTTTTCCTTCAGTGGGTGAAGGAACAAAGCAGCTCTGCCAAGGAACCTTTGGCAGAGGATTGGCGAGTACATCCAGGAAAGTTTCCTAAAGATCTCTGGAGGATTTCCATGACATCGCAGTGTGCATCAACACCCTGTTCCACCATACTGCTTAGCTGCACAGGGAAATGTCCAGCACGCAGAAATACAGCCTGTCTTGTACTTTTCTATCCCCTCAACCCACCTCCGAACTTCACAAAGCAAAACCAATTATCAGGGGTCTCCTCTCATCCATGGGGCTATTGGTGATGGAGGTGGGGTCACTGCCGAATACAGTATCCAACTCCTTATGAAAAAGGCAGGTCTGGAGCGCAGCTCTGGAGCAGTGGTTTGCTTCCCTTGCCCTCTGGTATGTGTGCATCAGCTCCTTGATCGTTGCTCTATGCTGTAGCATGTCCCAGTCGTAGCCCTTTTTGCCCAAGCTTCATGTAATCTGCCTGTACGTATCGAAATTCCTATTGCTGACCCGCAGCTGGGACTGCACAGCCTCTTCTCTCCAAATACTGAGCAGATCCAGAAGCTCCGCCTTGGTCCAAGTGGAAGAGCATTTGCTGTGTGGAACAAGATCAGCTAGGAAGACGCTATGTTAGGTCTCCATGCCGAGCAAACAGGAAGTTGAGTTTCGGAAATTTCCGAGGCTTTAAGGGAGGAAGGATGAACAGTTGCTTACCTCACTGTAAGGCAGCAGAATTGGAACTGCTGACCAGAGCAGTCAGGATGGGCATTGTAGGACATCTGGAGGCCAGTTACAGCAATAAAATAAAGTGCAGTGTCTATACAAGCACTTTGGTGACAAAACTTTTGTGTTAAAAGCCCTATGACTCTCGTTGAGGTGGTTATATTTTGTTGCCGAAAGTGGCATTGCAGTGTGTAAACCTTTGTTGTATTGCCAAAAGCTGCCCTTTGCTGACAAAAACTCTGCATTGTAGACAAGGCCTTAGTATTGTGGGAATTGTTTTAAGTACAGTGTACTAGTTCACATTCAGTAAAATAAATCTGAATGGCATGGTCACAACAGTGATAGTAATTTCCCCCTCATTTGTATCAAGAGGGAAAACATTGTTCCATAATACATGGCTAAACTTTGATATTTTTTTTTTGCATTTTCGCTGTAAAGACTTATTGTGCTTGACAATGTATTACAAATTCTAAAGCTCGTAATGATTCAAATCCAGAAGATATTAAACATGCATGCATTTATATTCTTCCTTAGTTCCAGATTTAAACTCAACCAAAACTTAACTCTTGAGAATGAGCTACTGTAGGTAGTCAAGTGCCCTAAAGTATAACTTTTATTTGAATGAAGGTCACTTGTAAAACTTCATTCACACATTCATCACTTGCTGCAGATAACATCTTTTAATTACTTTAAAACTAGACTGAACAAAATACTCAACATCATGCTGTATGAGCAATCCTGCATTGGCAGAGAGAGACCTTAACAGTGCGTGTTTCCATTTCCTATGATTCTAATGTAACTCATTTGTTTTCTTCATTCACGCTTCACCATCTAAAATCCTGCTATAGTTGTTAAGATTTGTAGGATAAGTGGGTCGTCTTATAGATAGAAATTTATCAACATATAAAAAGGAGAGAGAAGCTTCACATTTGGTAGAAAGAAATAAAAGTAAAAACAAGAATTTTGTCAGCTACACATTGTTTCCTTAGGCTATTGGGCTTTTTGGTGATGTACAGGTTTTTTTGAGGTAATGTGCATGCTCTTGACTATTTTTATTTATTTTTTTTATTTTGGCAGAATTCAGGTCACTTTATAGTAGGCCGTCCCTTGAATAAATGTGGACAATAGACTTGTTCATGAGTTGGTGGATGGAGATGAGTTATCATTGGTAGGACTCCCTTGAAGAGAAAAGTGTAGCTTGTTTCTACTATCCTTGCTCAGAAAATCTATTGTGTAGTGTGAAAGACAAACTAGAAAATCTGAGAGTAAAACCCATATCAAGAGGAGAAAGATCAAAATTTATAGATTAGTGAAAATTTTTGAAATTGACTTGATTTCTTTCTGGGTAAATCAAGTTTTCTACAGAATCTGTATCTGTTAACAATTGGAAATCCATACGCTCTACAGCTAAGTGAGATGGTTTTTGGTTCTTGCTTGTCAAAATAATACTGTATCCTAAAGGTTATTAAACTTATACTTTGCAGAGCTGTCAATTACAAAATGTATGTAAGAAAACCAATAGTTGTTATGTGTACCTTACAAATATTTTATTCACTTTTCCTCTTCCTGTAGGCAATCAAAAACTCGAGAGTGTTGTGCTTAGTAAAATGAACTTTGAATCTTTTCTGAGAGAGCTACTTCTGGTTCGTCAGTACAGAGTTGAAATTTACAAGAACAAAGCAGGAAGTAAATCTACCAAAGAGAATGACTGGTATTTGGCATACAAGGTACAATTTTCTATCTCCATCTCCATATATGATTGGAGTGGAAAAAATTCAGATGTTTACTATGCTTCTATTCATCCAGTTTAAAACTTTCTTACAGGCTTTCAGTGCCTCCAGATGGCTATATGATTGTGAGGGGGGGAGGCAGTGGTGTATGTCCGCCTTTTGGTGTATGTCCCAGTATTTCCCCGCTACTCCAGGGCGGATGCACTGCACTGCAAGTGTGCCATGTGATGCTCTAGGAGTCGAAAGGGAGCTTCAGGACAGCTGACTTACTGTATGGCTAGAGGTTTAAATTTATATTTTTTTCTGTAAGTATAGTCTTAATAGTTAGATAAGAGGTGCTAACTTCTCAATTTTATGTACTGCAAGCATGCAGTATTTCATTTGTCCCTTTGTGCCTTTTAGAAAAAATGCCTGTATGTACAAACATATTATATTACTGTGTTTTACAGCATCAAAAAATAGCTACACTACAGCTGCCAAAATGTTTGTCCTCATACTCCAAAGACAACATTGTATTAATCACATTTAGGCTTTCTTTGCAACCATTAGGACAGGCAATTTTTTAAAATCTAAAGCTAAAACTGTGTAGAATCTGAATGTCCACAAATTACAGGATGGGTGTTTTGACACTTCTCGATTAGAGTAACATAATTAGAGAGAGTTCAAATTAATATCTCAGTTTGAAGGTAGCGTTGTAATTGTGTTGGTCCCAGGATACTAGAGAGAGAAGGTAGGTAAGGTAATGTATTTTATTGGACCAACTTCTGTTGGTGAGATGCAAAATTTTGAGCTTACACAGAGTCTGAAGGAGATCTGAAGAAGAGCTCTGTCTATATTCAAAAGCTGGTGGCTCTCACTAATAGAAGTTGGTCCAGTTAAAGATATTACCTCACCCCCGTTGTCTTATTTTAAAAGCAGTTTCAGATTTCAATATCGTTTGCGAATCCAGTTGCACTGGGAATGGATTGTATTGGATACAAACTATAATCTAGTTAATTATCATATTTGCTTTTATTTCCATTTCAGATTGATTTTAAAGTTCAAGATGTCTTGGAAGTCTGATTTAACTGAAATGCAAAAAAAACCCCCAGATTGTTCTACTAACCTTGACAGTGTTTGTTCTGCAAGAGATTAGAAAAAAAAGTAGTGCTATTCTAAGTTTTCTTTCTCAAATAGGGTTCTCCAGGTAACCTTGCCCAGTTTGAGGAAATTCTCTTTGGCAATAATGACATGTCGACTGCTATTGGTGTTGTCGGTGTTAAGCTATATACTGCTGATGGACAAAGAATAGTTGGAGTTGGGTATGTCGACATTACACTCAGGAAGCTGGGTGTCTCTGAGTTTCCAGATAATGATCAGTTCTCAAACCTTGAAGCTCTGCTGATTCAAATTGGACCTAAGGAATGTGTGCTACCAGGAGGAGAGACGGCTGGAGATATGGGAAAACTGCGACATGTAAGACTGACTGACTTATATTTGTATTAATTGAGAATGGGAAGAAAAAGCTCTGAAATAAGTTGTGAACTAAGCTCAATAAAGGCGAAGAAATAAACAGGCACTCCAAGATACCAAGTGAAAGAAACAGAGTTTTGCATGCTCATCCCTGGCCCTCAAGTCAGGTGTGAGGCAAGCAGGCTCAGCCTGGAAAGATCCAAGTGTGGAGGGGCTTATTATGGGGGAATCCACGTGAGGGGTGAGAGAATTCTGTGTGGAGAAAATGTGCATGTGGGCAGCTTGGTGGGGGGTGTGGGTGCTAGGGGGATCTGGATGCACCCACATCCCCCCACAAGTTTTTGTTAGCAGGAGATTCTGTGTGCGGGGGGCATATTGGGTGAGGCTTGTGGGGGTGAGACTGGGGGGGACAGTAGGGAGGAGGGTCCAAGTGTGTGAGGTTCAGTGGAAAGGTTCTAGGTTCAGGGGAGATGAGGCTTGACCAGGGCCCTGGGTATGGGGGTGTGCACATGTACAGGGACTGGGTGGACAAAAGCATAGCTCCCTGTACAGTTACCCCTTCCCTGCAACTGAGGAAGGATGAGGGCAGGAAGTGGGGGGATGAGGTATGGAGCTTCCTGCAGCCGAGAAGGTTTCTTGGGGTGGGTCGGACCCAGTCTTGGCAATTCATTGCAGGGAAGAGGAAGTCCTGTCTTCCACCTGCCCAGCTGGGACTAGCAGTTCAGCCTGGTGCAGGGTAGGAGCCACAAGCTGGGGTGACCCTGACCCCTGCAGTGATTGACATCTCCACGGGGTGCTCTCAGTCCCCAGAATGATGCACCCTCACTGCTGAGGGTGGAGCAGGTTTGTGTGACTGCTCTTGTGGCTTCCCTTCGCTTCTCTGTCAGAAAGCCATTACTCTTCAAGGAAGCAAAGAAATCTTCGGAGGCATGAATTCTGCATGCGCGCAGTGGCACAGAATTCCTTCAGGAGTAAAAACTGAGTTAATTACTGCTGTAGCTGTATGGTAACGTAATTTAGGTCAACATAATTTTGCATTATAGACATACCTTAAAGTAAAAACCTATCTTACTTTATCTTCTCTTTGTATAGTCTAACAATTGAATACCAATTAATTATTCTTTGAGAATACTCTGAGTAGTTCACTTTTACTCTCTTGAGAACTGGAAATGACTCACTATAACTTATACACAACAGATCATTCAAAGAGGAGGAATCATGATTACAGACCGAAAAAAGGCTGAATTTACAACAAAAGATATTGTGCAGGATCTCAACCGCTTGCTAAAATCAAAAAAGGAAGAGCAAGTGACTAGTGCAACGTTACCAGAGATAGAAAAACAGGTGAGTAACTTGTAGCAGCTGTAGATAGAGTAGTGAGTGATACACACTTTTTTTTTTTTTTTTTTTTTGAAAGGAACACTCAGTTGTCGACTGACCACTCTGCTTTCACTGTATTTCTTTCTTTCTTTTGTCCAACTTTGTTAATCAGACTGTAAATTCTTCAGGATACAGACTGCCTTTCTATTTGTCCAGTATCTGGCATATTTGAGTACCACGAAAATGTGAACAATACTTTTAAATGAGATAGCAATAGTGTATAACTTTGATTTCGCTGTACTTTCGCTTTGATTACGATGTACTTTCGTAATGTCAGATGTTTAGAGGGGAAGCTTGAAGCCTGTAAGATTGTTTTAAAGCTTTCCCTGACTACTGAAACTACATCACCTTGTAGTTTTTTTTGTTTTTTTTTAAAAGGCACTTTTTGAAGGAAAAAACACTATTACTATGGACTACTAAAGCATAAATGAAAAATAACTTCTAATTTTCCATGGTGCATTTACATTTCTGTATTTAAGGTGGTTGTGGAATCATACGCTTCTTCATGGGTTTATAAGTGATACTTATTCCTATGATCTGAAATTTATCATAATGCTCTCTGTATTGGTTCCCCATGGAATAGAATCCCATTTTAAGGTCCTTTTATGACAGTCAAAGCTCTTTAGGGACTTGGGCATAGCTGCATGACCGCATGTGTTTTCTTATGCTTACTTGCCATAACAGTCTCAGGGAAGTAGTTGCATTTTTATAGAAGGAGGCTTGTGATTGCAGGAGAGGGCACCTTCCCAAGAGTTGGAATTAGACTATGGAATTCAGTCCCAGAAGGAATAGGAGTGACTGCAGGCCTTGTGCCTTCATAACTAATTACAAATCTCATTTCTATGACTTAATGTACCCTAAATCTTTAATTACACATTTAGGTTAGTCATAGAAAATCGAATCAGCTAGCCAGTCCAGGTTCTGTATGGCTGACCTCTGCATACATGAGAACATCCTGTGTTTTTTGTGCAGTGACCTTTCTAGTCAAAAATCTCATAGGAAAGCCAATTTGCCTGCCACAGCTAGGAACGATAGACTATAATGCAGGTTAGGAATGGTAAGGAGTAAAATCCTGCATGGGATACTTAATTTGTGTTAGACTTTTTGCAATAGGTCACCTGTAGGAGAGGTAATGTTCTCTTGTTCCATTAATGGGTTCTTCGACTTTAAGGAGTTTGTCCCCAGCCCTGAGTGTCACCTTGTTACCTTCCTGCCTCTTTACATAGTATCTATACATACATACATTTCACAATAAGTTTAGTGATCAGTGTGATTCTAGCTTTCACTTAATCTTACATGACACAATTGCTGGATAAGTACCATGAAAGTGGTGTGTTAGGTGTAGTGAATTTATCAAGCCTGTTAGGAGTTACTTTTACAGAACAGTGAAGACTTTCTTTGCCTGTGGGCACTGAGGGTTTCCTAGGGTCACAGTTCATGTGTTAGGAAAAGGTCTGGTTACTTCTGCTGGCTGGATGCCTCGAGAGACAGAAGGATAGTTCTCTTTGGGTGACTCAGAGAGTAAGCATGTGTGATGGTATCATGGGAGCAGCAGTAACAGCTTCCATAGTACTTCAGTGAAAACAGATGCAGACTTAAACACATGTATAAGCATTGCAGTATTAAGCACTTTCTCACAAAAATATTCCTCTCCCCTTTGGTCTCATTTGGATTTGAGATGGGAGCCAGGGATAGTTCCTTTTATCTCCTACTTTACTTCAAGATACTTGGCTTTCGAAAGCTAGATGCACATGCAAAGGATATACTTTCTTCCCATACATTCTTCTCAAGCATAGCTGAAGTTTAATCCTAAACTATTTATTTCCTATTTTTTATGGTTTGATGGCAAACCATAACACAATTTTTTTTGTTTCTGAATATTTTGAACATATATTTAGAGCATGCAGTATTTATATACTAAAATACTTTGTATTCTATGATTTCTAAGGTTCCTGGTAACCTGTTCTGTGGAAACAGATGTGACATATAGGCTTTATCTTCACATTTGCTCGATTCTGTAACTTAACACAGGTTTGATGAACCTGAGTGCAACCCAAGTTCCTAGGGCATTATGAATTCCTGTTTTAGGCTATAGTCAGAATTTTTGTTTGCTTTTTGATACTTTTAAGCTGACGTGGCTCTGAGAAGCTACTCTTGGATATTGGTTATAATTTGATAAAAGCATCTGTTGTCCAAACTATTTTGTTTTACTGTAATACACCTTTGTAACTTTAGGTTGCGATTTCATCCTTGTCGGCCGTAATCAAGTATTTAGAGCTCTTGTTGGATGAATCTAATTTTGGACAATTTGAATTGACTAGTTTTGACCTCGGTCAATATATGATACTGGATAATGCAGCTGTTCGAGCCCTTAACCTTTTCCAGGTAAGAAACAAACATGTATTTTAAACTAATGAACTTGCTTCCAGTTTAATTCACAAAAGAATGCCCTTTGCTACTTGATAGTAGCCTCACAATACAGCGATGGTGGTGCATAATGGGAGATTCTGATTTCTTGTTTCCATTCCTTTTTTCGTGTGTTTGACCACACTAATGCTGTATAACTTCCTAGAAAAAAGCAAGCAGAGAGGGGGATTTTAACTTCCTCTTCTCTCCCCTTACAGGAATTCCCAGCAGGCAGAGCCAAAGGGGTTCCCATCTCCAGTATCTGCAGCTTACTATTTTCAATCTCATTTATTTGCATGCAGAATCCTACCTCATTTATAACCACATAGGGGGGAAAAAGGGGACTTGCCACAGTGCTCCTCTTATTGAGCAGGAAGTGATGCAAGGTGTAACTTGCAGCAGTCATTAAACAGATTCCTTTGAAAATTCTGCTGAAGAAACCTTGACATTTAAATGGGCACTGTCAGTGTAGCCTTTTAAAAGCAAACAAATAATGTAGTTTTTGTTGGTCTATTGGCTGACTGTCCCCATAGAATAGTAGTTCAAACACTGGTGTATACACTGATTTCACCTGTTGTACTTTTTTTCCTTCCAAATTCTGCTTAGTGCTACTTGACCTGAGCTACAAAGTATATGCACTTTGGGGCCCATGGACAAAGCCCAGGGAGTAGAATACTACTTCCCCACTCACAAGAGAGAGGCTCCCGGAGACTCCAGGGAATAAAGGGAGGTGTTGCATAGACAAGCTCAAAATATAGTCCTAAAAGTCCCCAATGCAGGAGATCAAAAAGCAGCTTAGTTAAATGACACCTTATTTACACAATAGATCTACTGACTTTAAAATGCAGATTAACTGAAGTGGAATGTTTCACCAAATCTATTACAGATTTTACAGAAGTCTGTTGAAACAGTCAGGTTTCTACTGGAAAGTTAGGCCTGGTCTACAGTATGCAATTATATCAAAATTAGCAGTGTTATACCGAATTAAAACTAAATCTATCCACACAGCCAACCTGGTTTTGTCGACATAAAGAGCTCTTAAAACCAGTTTCTGTACTCCTCAGCAAGGGGAGTAGCGGTAAAATCAACATCGCTATTCCAAATCTGAGGTACTGCGGATGCAATTCGATGGTATTGGCCTCCGGGAGCTATCCCAGAATTCTCCATTGTGACTGCTTTGGACAACACTTTGAACTCAGATGTACTAGTCAGGAAAAGCCACAGAAACTTTTGAATTTCATTTCATTTCCTGTTTGGCCAGCGTGGTGAGCTCATCACCAGCAGAGGTGATCATGCAGAGCTCACCAGCACAGGAGACTATACAGTCCCAGATTCGAAAATGAGCTCCAGCATGGACCAAATGGGAGACACTGGATCTCATTGCTGTATGGGGAGAGGAATCTGTTCAGGCAGAACTCGGTTAAAAAAAAAATAAAGGCACGCAAACATATATGCAAAATCTCCTGGGGTATGACTAAAAGAGGCTACTGCAGGGACACACAGCGGTGCTGTGTGAAAATCAGAGATCAGGCAAGCTTACCAAAAGACTAAAGGCAAATGGGTGCCCTGAATCACAGCCCCATGCATGCTGCCTCTATGATGAGCTGCATGTAATTTGAGGCGGGTGCGGGGAATTCCATCACTACCCCACCACTATCCGTGGATACCTGCAAGGAGGGAGTCGTATGAAGTGGGGAGGATGATTTTTTGGAGGAGGAAAAGCAGAAGGAGGGCAGTGCACAGGCGGAAAATGGTGAATCCGTTCTCCCTGGCAGCCAGGAGCCGTTCATCACCTGGAGCCAATACCCTCCACCCACCTCCCAAGGCAGGCACCCAGACCGTGACACTGGAGAAGGCACTTCTGGTGAGTATACCTTTGTAAATACGATACAGGATTTAAAAGAAAGTGTGTTTGATTCCTTTGCCCTGAAGACTTGGGATGCATTTGCCTTCAGTACAGCTACTGGAAAATTCTGTTAACATGTCTGGGGATGGAATGGGAATCCTCCAGAGACATCTCCATGAAGTTTTCCTGGAGGTACCCTGAAAGCCTTTGCAGTAAATTTCTGGGCAGAGCTGCCTTATTCCTTCCGCCATGGTAGGATACTTTACCCCACCAGGCCAGTAGTCTGGAATCGTTGCAGAACAGAGCATGGCAGCGAAAGCTCCTGGGTTTTGGGCGCATTCAAGCAACATTCGTTCTTTATCTCTCTGTGTTAGCCTCATGAAAGTGATATTATTCATTGGCACCTGGTTGAAATAGGGGAATTTGTTTAAGGGGACAATCAGAGGTGTCTCTTCATGCTGGGCTGTTCATGTTTGGCTGAGCCCTTGTCAGAACCAAGTGGTGGGGGGAACCCTCCTTGCTGGCCTGTTCACATTTGGCTTAAAGGATCAGAGCCAAGTGGTGGGGGTTGGGGGAAGCTGGTCCACGCCAGGCTATTTGCATTTGACTTAAAAGGCTCATCCCTAATCAGAGCCACGTGGTGGTGGTGTGAGGGGGAACCCATTCACTCTGGGCTGTTGGCATTTGGCCTAAAGGGCACCGGTGTGTGTATGTAGCGATCACCCCAGAGAGACCACAGGCCCTCCTTTTAAATGGCCAACCCACTGAGCATTGCTTGGTATGGGAAAGGAGGGCGCTGCAGTTCGAAAGCATTGTAATGAATGCAGAAGCTGCAGAACCCCACGTGCCCCTAAAGCTTACCTTTGTTGCCCAGCCACATGTGATGTCTTAGTCACACCAAACTGGCAGGCACTCGGTATAAAAGGCAAAATGTGACCTTGTACAAAAAGAACATGCGCTATATACTATGAATTGCTTGTTTCACTGAGAAAAGTGTCTCACATTTTAGAGATCAAAGGGATCGTTTAAAATTCTACCCTCCCTTTTTTTCCTCCTGCAGGTGCAAATGTTTCAACATGCCCCCATCATCTCCATCCCAGATGCTGGCCCAGATTAGAAGGCAGAAAAAATGCATTCGGGGCAAAATGTCTGTAGAGCTTATACAGTCCTCCTGCACTGATAGGGCACAGTTGAATGTGTGGAGGCAAACAATGTCAGTGTCCCCTAAAGCGTTCAATGAATGCGATCAGAGGAGGGAGGTGCGTGATGAGAGGAGGCAGGATGCCATGCTCAAGCTGATGGGGTGGTGGTGGAAGCTGACATGCTCCGGTGTCTGGTGGATCTTATGCAGGAAAGGCAGCAAGAGCACAGACCATGGCTTCAGCCCCTGTATAACCCTCTGCCCTCCTCCCCAAGTTCCATAGCTTCCTCGAGGCCCGAGACCGGGGGGAGGTGAAGCGGAGGGAGAGGCTCCAGGGATCCACCCTGGAGGATTGCCCAAGCAGCAGAAGGCAAAATTTTGATTTGTATTGTGGCCTTGTCCTTCCCTCCTTCCCCACCCCCAATCATTCCTAACCCCCACCCCACCCGGGCTACCTTGTGATTTATCTCCCTGTGTTTTTAATCAACTAATAAAGAATGGTTTTGAAACAATAGTGACTGTATTTCCTTGTCAAGCTGTAATCAAAGGGGGGTGGGGGTGGTTGGCTTACAGGGAATTAGTCACCCGCCCCCTTTGTTAACATCCAAGCGAAACAAACACAACTGTCACATTGTAGCCTGGCCAGTCATGAAACTGGTTTTCAAAGCTTCTCTGATGCGCAGATTGCCCTGCTGTGCTCTTCTAATCGCATGGGTGTCTGGCTGCACGAAATTGGCCTCCAGACCATTTGCCGCGTCCTCCCACCCTGCCATAGATGTCTTCCCCTTACTCTCAGATATTGTGGAGCACACAGCAAGCAGCAATTATGATTGGAATATTGGTTTTGTTGAGATCTAAGCTAGTCAGCAAACAGCACCAGCGAGCTTTTACATGTTGAAAAGCGCATTCTACCCCCATTCTGCACTTGCTCAGCCTATAGTTGAACTGTTCCTTACTACTGTCCAGGGTGCCTGTGTACGGCTTCATGAGCCATGACATTAAGGGGTAGGCTGGGTCCCCGAAGATAACTATTCGAATTTCAACATCCCCAACAGTAATTTTCTGGTCTGGGAAGTAAGTCCCTTCCTGCAGCTCTTCAAACAGACCAGAGTTCCTGAAGCCGCCAGCATCATGCACCTTTCCCGGCCATCCCATGTTGATGTTGGTGGAACATCCCTTGTGATCCACCAGTGCTTGCAGCACCATCAAAAAGTACCCCCTTGCTATCCTTGATAGCAGCTGGTCTGTGATTGCGTTAGCTTCTTGGATCACAGCAGCCCCTACAGGAGATTTGCACGCTCCACCTTGATTCCTGACTAACCAGTAGCTATTGGGCGTTGCAAGCTCCCACAAAGCTGTCGCCACTCACTTCCCAACTGTGAGGGCTGCTCTCATTTTGGTATCTTTGTGCTTCAGGACAGGGGACAGCAAGTCACAAAGTTCCATGAAAGTGGCCTTATGCATGCGAAAGTTTCTTAGCCACTGGGAATCATCCCATACTTGTAACACTATGCGATCCCACCAGTCTGTGTTTGTTTCCCAGGCCCAGAATCTGCATTCTATGGCATGAACCTAGCCCAATGCCACCATGATGTCCCAATTGGCACATGCCGTGCTTCTAGGAACGTCTGTGTCCATGTCCGCATCACTATTGTAATTGCACTGTCATCCCTTTCTCTCCCAGTTTTGCAGGTTCTGCACATAATGCTGGATAATGCGTGAGGTATTTACAATTGTCACAACTGCAGTGGTGAGCTAAATATGGGCTCCATGCTTGCCGTGCTATGGTGCCTGCACAGGTAATCCAGGAAAAAAGGCACAAAACAAAGGAGAGCAGGGGAGAGTAGAGCTGAAGCGGTGGTGTATGATAATGGCTACCAGTCCTATTGCACTGTCTGCTGCAGAAGAGCAGGACAGAAGAGTTGCAGCAGAAGCTGTGGTGTACAAAGATGGCTAGCAGTCCAACTGCACTATCTGCTGCTGAAAAAATGTGCGAAACAATTGTCTGCCGTAGTTTTCATGGAGGGAGAGGTGACTGACATGCACCCAAAACCGCCCGTGAGAATGTTTTTCCCCATCGTGCACTGGGAGCTTAACCCAAAATTCCAATGGTTGGTGGAGACTGTGGGAACTATGGCATAGCTACTCGCAGTACACCACTCCGAGAGTTGATGCTAGCCTTGGTACTGTGGATGCACTCTGCTGACTTAACGTGCTTTGTGGGGACACAAACAATGGATGTTCCAGAGACCCTGCTGGGGCTGGCACTCTGGGCTTCTGAGCTCCCATTCTCAACTCTGGGCTTCCAGGGTTCCTGCTGTGGCGCTGGGAGCTTTGATTTCTAGAATCAAGTTCCATAACCTGTGGCTCTGGGACAGCCCTGCCACACCAACTATACCACAGCCAGGCATTTTCAGGGCTTCCAGCTGGTCCAGGAGATTGGAAGCCCTAGGGTCACCGCCTGAGGCAGTCTGCATGGTGGGGCTGCCTCTGCAGCAGACCCTGGGAGTGGGTCATATGACCTCCAGGCGCACAGTTCAGTGTCATGGTCCCTGGATGACCTAAGTACCCTGGCTCAGGCAGGGAGCCCCTCAGCCCGAAGAGCTGCTAGGCTTATTGCACTGGAATCCTTGTGAGTCATATCTGGGATTCAGTGAATGACAATGAAAGGGCTTGGCTACACTTGCAAATTAGAGCATGTTAAATTAGCCCCAGGCACGCTAACTCCTGAGGTGTCCATGCTGACAAGGCACATAGAGCGCCTGAACTCTGCAGCTGGAGCACCCCTGGTAATCCACCTCCACGAGAAGCATAGAACTTGCTGCACCTTGGCTGAAATGCCGAGGTGTCAGTGTGGACAATGTGTTGCATTACTGTGCTGTTATTGGCCTCTGGAAATGTCCCATAATCCCTTGAAGTCAAATAGCCACTCTTGTCATTGTTTTGAACTCTGCTGCAGGCATGTGGATTTGCCCTTTCAAACCTCCATTTCTGACAATCTGCATGCTCATCTGCTCTGGGACACACAGCAAACCATTACTGTGGAATGCTGCTGATGCAAAGGTAAGGGTGTGTGTGACAGAGGCAGGCAGTGGTTAGGGCTGATGGGTTTCCCCTTCCCCCTGCTGCTGTCTGAACTTAAGACCATATGCTGACACACTCTCTGCTGCCCAAAACACACGGTCTCTCCCCCACAACACATTTCCTCCCCATCCCTTTTGAAAAGCACGCTGCAACCACTTGCACACTGGGATAACTACCACAATGCACTGCTCTCTGTGGCTTTGCAAGAGCTGCTAATTTGGCCACGCCAATGCGCTTACATTTGACAGCGTGAACACACGGCAGCATTTTCTCTGCTGTCTCTGAGGGCTGGTTTAACTCCCTGCGCTCTACATCTGTAAGTATAGCCATAAACTAAATTTCACATTTTGTTTTAGGAGCACACCATATTTTAGTCATTCCAAAATGAAATTTTGATGCCCTGGTTTGCCTAAAATTTTTGGTAACTGCTTTAATTCCAAATTTGAACAAAAGCAAATTCTGAAACACAACTTCTCCCTAACCGAACACCCTGAGTCCCAGCCAGCTTTACTTGGTATATTCCTTATTCCTGTTAGCATTGCAGAGCAATATATCTTTCAGAGAACAAGATGGATTCTGTTTTCTTTTGCATCATAATTGATGTCACCTAGACACACTAAACAAGACTCTTTGATGATAGAGTCTCAGGGTTGGAAGAGACCTCAGGAGATCATCTAGTCCAACCTCCTGCTCAAAGTAGGACCAATCCCCAATTAAATCATCCAACAGATTTTTGCCCCATATTCCAAAATGGCCCTCTCAAGGATAGAGCTCACAACCCTGCGTTTAGCAGGCTAATGCTCAAATCACTGAGCTATCCCTCCCCTAATCTGATAGTTTTCAGATTAAAAATGTGTTTTAATACAATTTAGCTATTTCTAAGATTTAACTTGTGATACATTAGATATAACTTCAGAACCTGAGTAATTACAAGGTGAAAACAAAGCAGTTCAGACAGCAAAATAAAGGACTTCACTGCTTTGTTTTTCCTCTTTGTACTTACATCAGGGAGCAACTTCAATTAATTTTTCATGGGATCTTTATTTTATCCATGTTACTCAAAGCTTTGTCCTGATTCTCTCTCTCTCTCTCTCTCATAAATACTACAATGCAACATCTTGAGCTAGGATTGACAGGGTGTGTCTAAGTTGGTAAAATGAGCTGGAAATGGCTCTCTCCAAAGACAATGGATGTGGCTCAATAAACAGCCTATGCATTTGCTGCCTTCTGGGTAAATTACTTCCTAATCCGTCCTTGGGATTGTTGCCATCCTGGGAACAAATCGTCTGCCACACGGCACTACTGCTTCAATGTCAGGCTTTTTTCTCTTGACCAGTGTTTCATCTAAATAGAAAATCTGTTATGAAGTCTGTTCTTATATACTTTACAATTTGAGTCAGTCACTTCCTGTGAGGCAGGAAGTTTCTGACTGATAGTGCAGCTGTCATGTAGTTCCACATGCTGCCTGAGCCATAAAATTGTAATGTAGATTGGCAAGTGCAGAAAAATAAAATTTGCTAGGAAACTGTTGAAGAGATGCAAAACCAAATATCTGTTCTACTGTTGGTTAGCTGACGAGGTATGTATTTTTAAACAAACACTTTAACTATTACAATAGAGTAAATATTCATATACGTAAAATGCTAGTGTCTACTGTAACAAAGTAAATTGTAATATAAAGTATTTTGGAGTTGCCATGACTAATTTTAAAATAGTATTGGGTCTTGGATCTGCTTGCCCTCAGCTTGATATTTTCATAATGTACAGTTCTCCAATATGTTGACTGTGGTTATTGTACTCTGCCAAAATAAGGTTCTTACTTCCCAGAATTTTAAACTGATATTATACCTTGCTTAATTCCATTTCTCTCTTCTGGACACTCTCTCCATTACTATAGTATATCTCTTTCTGATAGTGAAATCAGATCTGAGGCTGGATTTCCATTTGAAGCTGTTCGATTTTAATTATCAGTGTGCTTGAGAGGGAGAGCTAGAAGAGATCAATACTACAAACCTCTCCACCCAAGTTGAGACTTGAAGGCTTTGAAGCAGGTGTATCAGCTATTTTTAAGTGTTAAATGTGTCTGACAGTTTCCTGCTGGCTGAATTTTGTATAGCTCATTTAAAACACAAAGCTGTGTAGGTGCACATGCCATGTCTGTAGTTAATATCTAACCAGAGACTGAAGATAGTACACTATCGTCTGAACAATCCTGGTTTAAAGGTTGTAGCCTATAGTACCACAAAATGCCTTTTATTATGCTAAATTTCATTGTCAGAAATGTAAACTAGAAAACTCTACCAAGCTGCAGTCGGTTATTTGCCATACCTTATATTATTTTAAAATCATTTCTATTTTTTTCTTTCCAGAGTTCTGTTGAAAATGCCAACAGTACCCAATCATTGGTGGGGTTATTAAATAAGTGCAAAACTCCTCAAGGACAAAGACTTGTTAATCAGTGGATCAAACAGCCACTTACGGACAAGAACAAGATAGAAGAAAGGTAAGCATACATATTGGTATGCATCTGATCACTTCACTGCAAATCATTACACTATAGATCGGAGTCTGGTCACACTTTTTTTTAGCAAAACTAAGACTAGTCTATATCAGAAACAGCTTTTCAAGGTTGAAATGTTGACTTTCTATTGGAAATAGACTAATGAGCACTTAGAGATTTCTGTAGAGGATAATGTAAATTTGTTTACAGAATCTGTTAGGTGGTGCATTATACTTGGAGCAAAGGGCTTTTTTCTCTAATCGGTTTACATCTAATAGAGGGATTAATGTATCAGGTCACTAAGCTAAACCCTCCCAGTTATAATTCTTTATACTTAATCATAAATCAGAAGTTACAGGGGCATGGAGCAACAGTAGAATTACTGTTCTGAACACTTGAGACTCAGGCTATGTAAATGCAGCACCCACTTTCTGATTCTTATCTAAAAGTAAACTATACATAGCAGGAATACACCGGTGTCCTAGTCTGTTCTGAAATGCCTCCATTGTGTTAAAAAAACATTCAGGACTTGGCTACACTTGCACGTTATACCGCATTAAAGTCACCTAGAGCGCTCTACCTTACTCCCCGTCCACACTGGTAAGGCACCTGGAACACTCTGACTGCCTGGCTAGACCAGTGGTCTTCAAAGTGGGGTGCATGAGACCCCAGCGCCGCCGCCGATTCCACCCAGGAGGCCACTGAACTCTCGGGCAGTCTACTTTTGTCCCGCCAAAATGCTGCCGCGGAAAGCATAAGCTTCCACTTTCTGTGGCGGCATTTCAGTGGACATACCCTCCGGGGGCCGCACGAGTTTTTTCCTCTGCGAAAAGGGGCCACGGAGGAAAAACTTTGAAGACCGCTGGGCTAGAGCACTCCTCGTACTCCACTTCGGTGAGATGATTAACATCTGTTGCGTATTGGGTGAGACGCCCCAGTATCAATGTGAATGAGGAGTTACGTTACTGCGCTCTGATTGACCTCCGGAAACCTCCTATAATCCCCTAAAGTCACTTTTCTTTTTTGTGAAATCGGCTGCAGGAATGCAGAAGTGCTCTCTCAGCTCTGTCTGAAATGGAGCTTTGCTTATCTGCTTGCAGACAAAGCAAACATTTACTGTTTGCTTTGGGTGAGTGAAGGGCAGAGGGGTCTGAACTTACAAGACAGTGTGCTGACACACTCTCAGCACCCCAAAACCCACTCTCTCCCCCCACCTACACACAACACGCTCCCTGTCACACTCCTTCTCACCCCGAGCATTTGAAAAGCACATTGCAGCCACTTGAACACTGGGATAGCTGCCCATAATACACCACTCCCAATGCAGCTGCAAATGTGGCTACGCCAGTGAGCTTGCAGCTGTCAGTGTGGAGAGACTGCAGCACTTTCCCTAGAGCGCTGTCCGAAGGCTGATTTAACCCAAAGTGCTCTACAGTTGCAAGTGTAGCCATATTGTCAGACACCTCAGTGATCGCTTTTTTAGGCTAGCACAACTAGATCGCACCATTAGGAATGTTACCTTCTGAGTGGAGGGACTTGTCCACCTTTTATAGATGCTTACTATGCAGATCAATACTTATGCAAATCAAATACTTCTCCACACATATAAATAGTCCATTCTATCTTTGGGCTTTATGCTGCAGCCCATCACCATAGTATCCGAGTGCCTTCTATGTAAAATTAATAATAGTATCACAATCCTTGGAGTATTTCATGGAGCTTTTGATATGGTCCCGCTCAGTTGGAATAGTTAGTTAGCTTTTATTTCCTCCTGGACATACAGGCTGAAGGTCAGAAGCTGTGTTTGAAAAGTAACTTGTTTGCCTTGTGACGTCTTGATCATAATCTCTCTCTAAGCAGATAAATGACATTTTTAACACTTGCTAAAATAACTGAGTTATCCTTTCACGTTCTCAAATGGATAGCAGGTTTGTGTATAATTGCAGTATATGCTGCAATTAGGGCTGTCAATTAATCACAGGTTACAAACACAATTAACTCTAATCACGATTTAAAAAATTAATCACAATTAATTGCAATTATTATTAAACAATAGAATACCAATTGACTTTTATTAAATATTTTTGAATGTTTTTCTGCATTTTCAGTTATATTGATTTCAATTACAACACAATATATGAAGTGTACACTGCCCACTTTATATTATTTATTACAAATATTTGCACTGTAAAAATTATAAAAGAAACAGTATTTTTCAATTCACTTCATACAAATAGTGTAGTGCAATCTCTATTGTGAATGTGCAACTTACAAATGTAGATTTTTTTTAAAAAAAAAGCTGCACTCAAAATGTGAAATTTAGAGCATACACTTCTTGTTCAGCCAATTACTAAGACAAGTTTGTTTACATTTATGGGAGATAATGCTGCCTCATACTTAATTACGATGTCACCAGAAAGTGAGAACTTTTATAGCCAGCACTGCAAGGTATTTACATGCCAGATATGCTAAATATTCATAGGCCCCTTCGTGCTTCAGCCATCCTTCCACAGGACACACGTCCGTGATGCTGCTGCTCATTAATTAAATTTGTGACTGAACTGCTTGGGGGAGAATTGTATGTCTCCAGTTCTGTTTTACGTGTATTCTGCCATATATTTCCTGTCTCAGATGATGACTCAGCATATATTGTTTTACGAACATTTTCACTGCAAAATTGACAAAACGGAAAAAGGTATCAATGTGAAAATTTTTAAAGATACCTACAGCACTCAACCCAAGATTTAAGAATCTAAGGGCCTTCCAAAATATGAGAGGGATGAGGTGTAACGCATGCTTTCACAAGTCTTAAAAGAGCTACATTCTGATGTAGAAACTACAGAATCTGAACCTTCAACATCAAAAACGAAAATCAGCCTCCTGCTGATGGCATCTGACCCAGATGGTGAAAATGAACATGCATTGGGCCGCACTGCTTTGGCTTGTTATTGAGCAGAACCTATCATCGACATGTCCTCTTAAATGGTGGATGAAACATGAAGGGACATATGAATCTTTAGCACATCTGGCGTTTAAATCACTTGTAACACCAGCCACAACAGTGCCATGCGAACTCCTGTTCTCGCTTTCAGGTGACATTGCGAACAAGGAGCGGGCAGCATTATCGCCTGCAAATGTAAACAAACTTGTTTGTCTGAGCAATTGGCTGAACAAGAAATAGGACTGAGTGGGCTTGTAGGCTCTAAAGTTGTATATTTTATTTTTCAATTTTTTTGTACATAATTCTATGTTTGTAACTTCAAATTTCATGATAGAGATTGCACTACTGTACTTGTATTAGGTGAATTGAAAAATACCACTTGTTTTTTACAGTGCAAATATTTGTAAACAAAAATAAATATAAATTGAGCACTATACACTTTGTATTCTGTTATAATTAAAATCAATATATTTGAAAATGTAGAAAACACCAAAAAATATTTAAATAAATGGTATTCTATTAACTGTGAATTAATCACATGATTAATCACCATTAATTTTTTTAATCACTTGACAGCCCTAGCTGCAATGTCTTAAGAACATGGGGTAGTAAAAGAACATGGACTAGTATAAGAATGAAAGTTCTGAGTACTCTTATTTTAACAGAAGTCAGACTTCCAGTGTCTAGGAACTTGCTTAAAGCAAGCCTCTTCACAAAAATGCTGTATTAAATATCTGACTGAAATATTTGTCACTAAGTTGCTTGAATGTTAGATGATTTTCAAATATGGAATACTACATAGACTATCAGCATGAATTTTGGATTTCACCTGTAGCTGAAACCTCATTTTTATTTTAGCCAGTTGCAAACCAAAATCCACAGTGACTTTGGACTTGCCTCCTTTTTAAGAATGGTGGTGTCAGTCACAGTTCCATAGCTAAGGTTGAATTCCATTTTCAGCTGAAGTGACAGAGTCCTGTGGCACCTTAAAGACTGACTAAAGTATTGGAGCATAAGCTTTCGTGGGCTAATACCCACTTCGTCGGATGCAAGCATTTTCAACTGAAAGAGGCTAAATTCTTTTTCTGTATGAAAGTCTTTCCCATACTTATGCTGAGTACAGAATGACTTTTTTCTGATAATATACAAGCAAATAATTGAGTTAAAATTTGGTTGTTTAAGAAATTTAGCGTCTATGGCAATCTCTTCTTTGCTCGAATGAGTCTAATCTAATGGTTCTCAACCCTTGGGCCGCTTGTGCCCCAATGTGACGTTCTTCGGGCCATACAAATAGTATATATATTGTGTGGATGCGGCCCACATAACGCACACAGAGCTGTATATGTAGTCCACGATGGTAAATAGGTTGAGTCATCAATGAGTACAGTTGACAGATCCAGTAGTATTCTCTTTGGGTTACTTGTTTAGTTCTCATGTGTGAACCTCTTAATTTATATAGAAAAAAGAAATTCTCAGCCATTAAGATGGGGCTAATGTTGAGAAAATATCAGTGACCATTTTTACTCTGCCCTGTATTAACAACATGTGGGGGTGAGAGACCTCGGGCCTCTGCTAAAATCAGTTTAACTTAATTTGGGACCACAGACACGAGAATGCCCTAATCATCGCCTTATGGTTGTTAGGTGACATGGGTGCAGAATAATGTTAACATTGTTTGTTTGGATTGTTTAGATTTTTATATCTTAAGTAATGCTTTAACTCTGAATTTCCTGAGTTTGTAATGCTTCATTTTTAAATTTTATTTTCTGGGATAACTGCAACATTTCTGCATTTCTTACCCATAAATTACTCATGCTCTCTCAACCTTAATTCCATTTTGTGGTTGCTTCTGCCTGGGAACCTATCTTTTATGGTGACTGGTCCTTAAGATACTAAAGTATAATTTCTAAAAGTAAATAATCTGTTGAAAAAATAAAATGTTGATAGGTTGCAAAAGATTAATCTCTCTCCCTCTTGATGTGAATTAGCAAGATTGTACTGTACACTACAGTTAAAATTTTGAAGAATTCTAAAGCACTTTACTTCATACGCATACAATATGGGAATTTTCACTGCCAATGAGATGCAGTTATCTGTGGAGTAGATCACTTCAGTTATTTAACAGTACACAGCAATGTTACACTATTTAGGAAAGCAGACACATTGCTATGTTCAGCCGAGATTTGTAGGCAGAAGTTAGGTGGAATAGGTTTAAGAGTAACCACTGGCTTCATTTTCATGAAAAAGTGCTATGGAAACTTAAACCTTTATTCTTTTTTCAAATAATTATGCCTCTAGTTGTACTCCCCCCCACCCCATCACCTTAACGCATCATTGGTTCAATATTAACGTGAAGTGTGCACATGCTAATGTGCCATCACCACTTCTAGGCAACATCAAATGCTGCAAGTCTCACGGAAAACAGTACAAACCCATCCAGACCCTGCTTTGCTAGTATGGCTGCGAAATCTTGCCACACAATTGAGATCTGTAAGTGGTATAAGACAGTCATCCTTTGGAGCTAAATGGCTGATGCAATTCTATTTACACTAATTACTGAGGAAGTACATAGCATTAGTTTTATGTGTGCAGAATAATTGGAATCCAATTATATATGTTGGTGGTTAAAGCATAGTAGTGAAATAGCAATCAAAATACAAACATGCCTGTAACTTGTACACTGGAGAAAATACATCTAAAGCCATTGCTGTTGGAACATGTGACCTTTTGCTGGAGTAGCTTCTAATAAACACAAGGCAACCAGGGATTCCTTACGCTTGCATTTCTGGGTTTTACTCTGTCCTTTTTTCTTTTATAAAGGAAACCAACCACAGCTGTACAAAGGAAGCTGACTACCCAGCCATGCCCTGTGCGGAGTTGTGGGGTTTTTTGTTTTTTGTGTTTTTTGTTTTTTGACAACTTAAACATTTTATTTGGCTATTTCCCATCCTGATACTGACCATTCCTGCCGTTTCTTAGCCTGCAATCTTAAATCACAGCTGTGGTTTGTAATAAATGATAACTTAATGTATTCCTATAAAAGAGCGGCGTTGCAGTGTGAACTGCTGAATAAAGCAGATGTAGGAGGCTGTTGCTTTTTGCTTTGCAAACAGTGTGTTTCTGATACTGATATTGTTAAATGTGGGCACAAAGATAGTAAGAGCTAATACAAAATATTGATTACAGTGTGTAACACTACTAACTATAAAAATAACCTATGAAAGTCCTTGCTGTTTGGCAGACATTTGAAATCGTGAGAAACTAGAAATTCTGCTTCTCAGTGAGCTTTGATATTTGGCTCGTTTCTTGAGTGTGATGTGCATCCACATCTTTCTGAAAAACCTCACTGTATAATTTCTGTTCAGCTTTCTTGAACAAACATGTTGATTCTTACTGAATGAATTCAGTCCTATATGCATATTGTCTTATTGTGCTAGTCTCTGGGGCCCGATCCAGGATCTGGACCTTATTATGCTAAGCATTGTACAAACACATAAGTGTCCCTACCCTGAAGAGTTTAATCTAAATACACTGTAGGATTATGCACTTTAACGTTAGTTACCTGGCTGGATTATTTTGAGATGCTCCTAAATTTTGCTTTGGTGCCTCTGTGGTTTACCTTGGTTAGGGAAATTATTCCGAGCTCTAACAGCCTCAAACTATTGTTAATCTGACTATTAGATGTTGGAATTTGGATGATGAAATTAAAGGGTTCAGGTGGATTTTCCTTGTCCACTGAGCTTCTGTGATTCATTCAAGACCTTTTCTAGACTAAAGTTTTTTTTAAAAACTTTGCTGGACTAATGGATTTTAGTTAAGAGTTTAAAAACTTGTTGCTACCTAGTGTAACACCTTTCAAAGTATTTTAACTAGTCAGGGCAATGCTAATGGTTTTATTGAAATACTGTGAAGAGGTCTGGCTTAACCTTTTGTGAGCCCCTATGTAATCATTGTGGGCTCCGAGTGTGGGCTTAGTGTGGCAGTGCCATTGGTGCCGCCATACACTCCATACTGAATATCAGAGACATTTTTCATTTTGATCACACACCTCTGCATGACTACATGCATTGCCCTACACAGCTCCCTCAGCCCACAATTTTTCTCATTTACCAGTGTCCACAGTGAGCAGAAATTTCATAGTGATCCAGGGAAACTCCCCACAGATTATCTCCTTCCTCGCTCAGACCTGCTATAGCCATGTCTACAGTACCACGCTATTTCACCAGTCATAGTATGTGGTCCTAGTCTCAGCTCAAAGTTCTAAAGCTAGCAGATACCTGATCAATTCTGACAAATCCCTCCCTCAGGACCCATCCTGCCATTTGAGCAAGCCACTTGCAAACAGCATTTCCCAAAAGTGAGGAATTAGGCTGGTGTTTTCAGATTACCAAGGGCTTTCTCCTTCTGCTCCCCTCTACATGTTAGTCTTCTACCTGGTCACCAGCCCCTCTCCCCATGCTTGTTTCCTTTCTACTTTGGATGTGCTCCCCAACCAGTTGGGGTTATTCTCCCGCAGCAAGCCTAGGCTGCTTCCTCTTTCCCTGCTTCTCTTGACATTCCTTTCCTACTGGTGATCTCTGTTCCTTGAGGTTAATTCCAGTTTCTTTCACTCTTCTAGCTTAATGGCACCCAGTAGTCACAGAGCCACTTGCAGCTTCTCTGACTCCAGCTATGGGGCCAGTTGCCAGAGGCCAGCCTTAGATAGCTGCAGCTGCTAGCAAGGGAGAGGTGGCAATTCCAAGTCTGAGCATACCTGAAGCTTGCAACGACGGCACCAGGGACCCTAAATCCTCGGCACTGGCCTGAGGCAGTTGCAGACTCTGCAGTTAAGCACTTCCCTCTTCTAGGCCATGGATTTAAGTACCTGAGATGCCCGTCACCTGCAGCAGAGGCCACCAATTCCCATGCACCCCTCAGCTAGCGCATAGTTGTGCAGAAAGTGCAGCCTGAATGATGTTGGATGCTGGGGTGCCAAGAGGTTCCCATCCCTGAGCACCAGCTCTGCAACAAGTTCACATGCCCCCTCCTCTGCTGTGGGACCAGAACCCTATGAAGACAGTAGAGTTACCCCTGTGTATAACCGGTTCTGTTCAAAGCCTCTTGATGTGTGTGGGAGTCTTTTCAATATCTTTAATGGTAGGGTGACCAGACAGCAACTGTGAAAAAACGGGATGGGCATGGGAGCGTAATAGGCACCTATATAAGAAAAAGTCTCAAAAAACAGGATTGTCCCTATAAAAATGGGACATCTGGTCACTCTATTTAAAGGACCCCATTCTAGACTCTAGGAGCCAAGTGCATTCTATGCTGCATGGTTTACTATTGTAACAGTAAGATCTCACATTACCTAGTGAATAAGTGACACCTCTTACAGTAGCTAACTTTTTCTGAGAGGCTTCCCAGCCAATTACTAAATGTAAACTTGCTTTGCTTACAAGGGCTGAAAATATCAGGTAGAATGGTCGTAAAAGCAAGGCATTTCTGAATTCAGCAGGAATTTTGAATGTGCACAGAACACAGACAAGACTCGTTCCCATAGGGTTACAGAACTGCAGTGAAGTGGAAATTTTTTTGACTTGTGTGAGTGGAGGATATCTGGATCCATATTATGTCCTACATAAATGCGGAAAAGTTGAGGTGTCTGTTATTCTTTTATTCCATTCTTTATTGCTATGGGGAATTTGCCAATGCAACATCACTATCTTTCTTTTAAACAAATACAAAAAAAATTGCAATGGCTGTTGAAAATAGCAGTTCCAGTTCTAGTTACCACTGGGAAGACCCTAGCATTTGTTGCTCAATTTTATCTTTTTTTTTTTTTTTTTTTTTTAAACAGCAAATTACAGTGGATCACCATATTTGATTTGGGAGAAATGAAGTAACAGCTACCCAAGCTGAGCTTGAGCGCTCCTGAATTTTGGGAGTGTTCAAATCTGGAAGGCATGTACTAGATTCCCTTTCTGAATATTAGATAAATCTGGAAAGGAAAAGTCAATTTCTGCTTCCATGGCTCAGGTGGAAATCCTCCTGCATGCCTGGTACTCTATCTAAAGCTGCCCAGGTCCTCTAGTACAGCAGTCCTCAATCTTTTTTGGTGCGGCCCCTCAGGGTACATCCACCGAAATGCTGCCAAACAGAAAGCTTTCACTTTCTGTGGTGGCATTTCAGCGGTACCAAAATAGACTGCCGCCGAATTTGGCGGTCTCCCATGCGCGATTGGCGGCGGCGCCAGGGTCTCACCCCCCCCCCCCCCATTTTGACGGCCACTGCTCTAGTAGAGACTCTCCTCCCTTACTTTTCATTTTAACTTCTAGTAGAATCCACATACCTCCCTTGCTAGGCTTGAGATAGAGAGGTGCATTGTCCATTTAGTCCACCCAGTTCTTTCTTTGGGGGCTACCAGATGAGGTCACACCAGCATCCTTAAGTCAATCTGGGGAAGTCTTTGGAGGGTGATATCTGGGCCAAAGTCGTCTACTCCTTGAGCATATTTGTTCCCTATTCACACGGCTGCCTCCTTCTAGCAGCCAGCTCTCCATTCACAGCAAGCAACAGCATGGGGTCTCTTCTCGCTCCCTCCCCCTCCCTTTCCTGTTGATAGCTTCCAAGGGAATGCTGAGAAATGTAGTTCTTTCCTGCTCCATGGCTGGCTCTCTAGGCCGGGAGCTAGCCAAGGAACTACAGCTCCCAGGGCCACATGGGTTCTCAGCTCCCGTGCTGAATCCCTGCTTCTCCGAGGCTCACTTCTGCAGCACTATGACGGGGAGGAAGCGCATGTTATGGGATCATTGGCACCATGGTAAATCCAGTACTGACAATAAAGCAGTTTTCTGTTAAACTTTCTCTCAGGACAGGACAACATAATCATTTATCCCTGCAAAGTATTGACAGTTAACACTTCTGTAAGCCACAGTGATAGTGTAACGATGCTCTGGAACAGTTATCAGTCAAGGTTGAAGTTGGGACCTTTCAATTTTCATTTGAGATCTGCCTTTTATATTGAGGTTGAAAGGTATTAGCCTGCATCTACACCAGGAGAAAAAAATCCTGGTTAGGTTGGAGACAGCAAACTCTGACTTAAACTATTCCCCTTTTGAATTTGGACAAACCCTGAAAGTGCACCTAATGGCTACAGGGAAGTTTCCAACATATAGACTGCTCAGTTGATGTTTCACATCAGAATATGACTTGTGATTGGTTTACAGTACAAGCTACTATAACGGGGTAGGCAAATTTTTTGGCCTGAGGGCCACATGGGGTGGTAAAATGGTATGGAGGGCCGGGTAGGAAAGGCTGTGCCTCCCCAAATAACATGGTCCCTGCCCCTTCCACCCCCTCCCACTTCCCACTCCCTGACTGCCTCCCTCAGAATCCCTGACCCATTCAATCCCCCGCTCCTAGTCCCCTGACCACTCCCTCCAGAGACCCCTCCACCCCTAAGCACCCCCAGATACCCTCCATATAAGCCCCCCTGCTCCTTGACCACCCCCTCCAGAGACCGGCCCATCCCCTACCCAACCCCCCCGCTCCCTGTCCCCAACTGCTCCAACCCCTATCTAAACCGCCACCCCCTGACAGGCCCGCTGGGAATCTCATGCCCTATCCAACTGCTCCCTGTCCCCTGACCACCCTGACCTGTACCTGCACCCCCACCCCAACCACCCCCTGGAATCCTACCCTCTCGTTCCCCCTCCCCTCAAGTCTCTGCCCCATTCCACTGCCTCCTGTTCCCTGACTGCCCCCCACAACTGCTTGCCCCTTACCTAATCCCACCCCGCCCCCCAGCTCACCAATCATCGGAGCCAGCCATGTCGCTGCAACGCTCCCTGGCAGGAGCAGCGGGCCAGAGTGCTAGTGGTGTGGCTGCAGGTGAGGGGAGACAGCGTGGGAGGGGCTGAGGCTCGCCTCCCTTGCCGGGAGCTCAGACGGGCCGGACAGGACAGTTCCGCAGGCTGGATGTGGCCCGCGGGCCATAGTTTGCCCACCCCTGTACTATAAATAATGCAAGTGAAATGAGCAGTCATTTTACTGACATGAATAGGACTTGCTGGCTTTGCAATAAGCCTTTTGCAATAGTTTAAAATATACATATACATTTTATCTGATGACAAGGTGATATAGTAGCACTTACAACTGTTTGAGTGTTTGCATTATAAACCCCTTTTCAAGAACACTTAATACAGTAACTCCTCACTTAACATCATCCTGGTTAACAGTGTTTTACATCGCTGATCAATTAGAGAATATGCTCATTTAAAGTTGTGCGATGTTCCTGTATAATGTTGTTTGGCAGCCACCTGCTTTGTCCACTGATTGCAGGAAGAGCAGCCCTCTGGAGCTTGGGAGTGGGGCTTGGAACCAGGATGAACTGGCAGTCCCCCTAAGGTTCCTATGCAGCAGCTTCCAAGCAGGCTATCAATTGCTGGGCAATTCAGGTGTCCCTCCCCGCACTGCTGTGTGCTGCTCCTGTGTGCCTCCCACTAGCTGTGCAGAGAAGGGTGCTAATGTCAGGATGTCCCCTTCCCCCGACTCCTGTACCTCTTCTCCACAGAGCAAGTTTGTAGAAGGACACAACAGGGCTCAGGATGGAGGGAGCTTGCTTGCAGCAGCTGCTATCTCAACTTGCTGGTCTACTTAAAAAGGCAGTGTACAGGAACTCCTCACTTAAAGTCATCCTGCTTAATGTTGTTTTTGTTATGTTGCTGATCAATTAGGGAACATTCTCATTTAAATTTGTGCACTGCTCCCTTCTAATGTCATTTGGCAGATGCCTGCTTTGTCCACTGCTTGCAGGAAGAGCAGCCCGTTGCGGCTAGCTGATGGGTGGTTAGAACCAGGGTGGACTGGCAGTCCCCTTATCAGCTCCCCGCTCCTCTAAGTTCCCTGTGCAGCAACTGCCCAGCAAGCGATCAGTTTCCGGCAGTTCAGCTGTCCCTCCCCACACTGCCATGTGCTGCTCCTGCCCTCTGCCTTGGAGCTGCTCCCTGAGACTCCTGCTTACTCTGTGGGGAGGGAGGCTAAAGTCAGGGTGTCCCCCTCCCCCCACTCCTGCACCCCGCTTATCCTATCTTCCGTAGAGCAGGACGGAGGGAGCTTGCTGGCAGCATCTGTTCTCAGCAAGCTGATCTAATTAACAAGGCAGCATACTTCAAGGGGAAATGCACATCTCTCTTTCACACACACACACACACACACACACACACACACACACACACACACAC
>ML677362.1:24328900-24440946 GCA_007922305.1 Dermatemys mawii
ACACACACACACACACACACACACACACACACACACACACACACACAGTGTGTCTCTCTGTCTGCCCTCCCTCTTTTCCTGCTAACTTCTAGAGTGTGTTAACCCTTGAAGGCTCAGCCAATTGCTAGATCATTTAGCAGTAAGGCTATTCCCTGGGAAATATCCCACCCTCTGACTCCACCATGTACCAGTATTAAATTGTTTGTTTAAAGCGTATTGTGTGTGTGTGTGTATATGTGTGTGTATATATATATATAAAAATATAATGTATGTATAATGTGTGTGTAATATAGTCTTTTGTCTGGTGAAAAAAATTTCCCTAGAACCTAACTCCCTCATTTACGTTAATTCTTACGGGGAATTTGGATTTGCTTAACATGAATTTGGATTAGCTTAACATGGTTTCACTTAAAGTCGCATTTTTCAGGACCATAACTACAAAGTTAAGTGAGGAGTTCCTGTACTTAAAGGGGCAATGTTCCTCTCTATCTGTCTGTCTCTCTGCCCTGCTGCCTCTTTTCCCTACATTCCTGGTGCCTTCTAGAATGTGAGGCTACATTAACAATGTGTTAACCTTTGAGGGCTCAGCCAAAAGCTAGTTTATCATGGCATTCCCTGGGAAATATTCCACCCTCTGACTCCACCACCTCATCTCAAGCTTCAAGGTCATCATTGCTGTGTACAGTATTAAATTGTTTGTTTAAAACTTTAACTCTGTGTGTTTGTGTGTGTGTGTGTACAGAGAGAGAGAGTGTCTTTTGTCTGGCCAAAAATGTTTCCCTGGAACTTAACCCCACCATTTATATTAATTCTTATGGGGAAATTGGATTAACTTAACATAGTTTCACTTAAAGTAGCATTTTTCGGGAACATATCTACAACATTAAGCAAGGAGTTACTCTGTATGCTAAAAGTTGCTTCAGGGTCACTTATGTTTTCATTAATTGGTTTTTGTTTCTAAAATCAAAGTTTAAGGCATGGATTTCAAGTGTTTAAAAAAACAAACCACTAAACAAAAGCTTCATCAGCCTAGCACAAAACAGATCAAACTAGTCACTTTTATGACTGTCCTCTACAAATCACTGATTTTAATTTTTGCACATGCTACGGGTAGATTTAACTTTTTAAAATGATTGTCAAGTGATTTTACCTGTTTAGTTTGATTGTGCTGTAATATTTTAGGGAATAAACAAGCACATCATGTGCTGAG
Organism: Dermatemys mawii; assembly: GCA_007922305.1. Lineage (NCBI taxonomy): Eukaryota > Metazoa > Chordata > Testudines > Dermatemydidae > Dermatemys > Dermatemys mawii. Next base: position 24,330,111 of record ML677362.1, read on the forward strand.
AAATTTAGCTTTGAACAGACTCCTTCTAAAACCAGTAGTTTGTGCCCAAGGGGCACATATCAGTGTTTGGGTTGGATATGTGCCTGAAAGCTGTTTGCTTATCCACACTTATCCAAACTACTTTGGTCCAGAAATTAGATAGCCAATGTGATTTAACTTGGGTGGGAAACACTGATAACACTGGTCTACAATTTTTTAGAAGTCGTCTGCTTCAGAGATAAAATGTGATATTTATTATGTATTTTGATGTGCTGAATTCAAATATGACAATTAAAACAACTGATTGGCTACTGTTTCTAAGATATTTAAGTTTTTACATTTTATGTCTATGTATATTGTGTAGATAAAGTTTTAATAATAAATTGTAAACCTAGGTCTTCTCATGTGTTTATGGTTGCTTTACATGATAATATTTCACCTGTCCTGTTTATTTAACACTTTTTAAAAATCAGCAAAAGGGTTATATAAATAAAATGTATTATGAAACAAAAGGCAAAAAACTATTATGTATATAATTGAGTCCTATTCAGTGTCTACTCGGCGCTTCTTGGCTTGTCTCTTGTATTCATTAAATGGAGCATCTCTTGTCACTGTCCAGCAATAGTCTGCAAGCATTGATGGGCTCTATTTGCCCTGATAGCGTTTCTCCATTGCTGCTATGTCCTGGTGAAATCGCTCGCCGTGCTCGTCGCTCACTGCTCCGCAGTTCGGTGGAAAAAAAATCTAGATGAGAGTGCAAAAAATGTATCTTTAGTGACATGTTGCAACCAAGGCTTTTGTATGCCTTGAGGAGGTTTTCCACCAACAACCTGTAGTTGTCTGCCTTGTTGTTTCCGAGAAAATGTATTGCCACTGACTGGAAAGCTTTCCATGCCGTCTTTTCCTTGCCACGCAGTGCATGGTCAAATGCATCATCTCGAAGAAGTTCACGAATCTGAGGACCTTCCTTTATCTTAGCTTCACTTAACCTTGGAAATTTTCCACGGAGGTACTTGAAAGCTGCTTGTGTTTTGTCAATGGCCTTGACAAAGTTCTTCATCAGACCCAGCTTGATGTGTAAGGGTGGTAACAAAATCTTCCTTGATTCAACAAGTGGTGGATGCTGAACACTTTTCCTCCCAGTCTCCAATGACTGTCGGAGTGGCCAATCTTTCTTGATGTAGTGGGAATCTCTTGCACGACTATCCCATTCGCAGAGAAAACAGCAGTACTTTGTTTATCCAGTCTGCAGACCAAGAGAGCAACAACCTTCAAATTGCCACAAAGTTGCCACTGATGTTGGTCATAGATTATGCACCTCAAAAGTTTTTCATGTTGTCATAGGTTTCCTTCATGTGGACTGCATGACCAACTGGAATTGATGGCAAAACATTGCCATTATGCAGCTTTAAGACTCGTCTTCGATGAATCAGTGAAGAGTCTCCACTCATCTGGATCGTGAATGATGTTGAGGGCTGCCATCACACCATCGATGTTGTTGCAGGCTACAAGATCACCTTCCATGAAGAAGAATGGGACAAGATCCTTTTGATGGTCACGGAACATGGAAACCCTAACATCACCTGCCAGGAGATTCCACTGCTGTAGTGTGGAGCCCAACAGCTCTGCCTTACTCTTGGATAGTTCCAAATCCCTGACAAGGTCATTCAGTTCAGCTTGTGTTATGAGGTGTGGTTCAGAGGAGGATGGGAGAAAATGTGGATCCTGTGACATTGATGGTTCAGGACCAGAAGTTTCATCCTCTTCCTCTTCCTCGTCTGACTCAAGTGAGAATGATTCTGGTGCATCAGGAACTGGCAGTCCTTCTCCGTGGGGTATTGGGCGTATAGCTGATGGAATGTTTGGATAATGCACAGTCCACTTTTTCTTCTTTGACACACCTTTCCCAACTGGAGGCACCATGCAGAAGTAACAATTGCTGGTATGATCTGTTGGCTCTCTCCAAATCGTTGGCACTGCAAAAGGCATAGATTTCCTTTTCTTGTTCAACCACTGGCGAAGATTTGTTGCATATGTGTGGGGCCCACCTCTTGTCTTGATCTCCAATTTTGCAGCCAAGATAAAGATGGTAGGCTTTCTTAACCATAGTGGTTATACTGCGCTTTTGTGATGCAAAAGTCACTTCACCACAAACGTAGCAGAAGTTATCTGCACTGTTCACATAAGTACGAGGCATCTCTGCTCACTTTGGCTAGACAGAAATGTATCCCTTTGCAAAATCAAACACTGACAAATAAGAGAGCATGACACTATGATTTCTAGAGCTGATGTAGGGCAATTTGTTCAGCAGAGTGATGTAAGCTTCGTTATGATTGCATCATCCATGACTTCTAGGAATAACATGATGCAATTCATATCATGTATGACGCAATACCAGCTTCAGATTGCATCATTCATTGTTTTGCCTAAAAAGCAAGTACTGTCCAAACCCAGTCATAGGTTTATTCATAGATCCAGTCAAAGATGTATTTTAGTCATTTCTGGTTTAAATTGAAATCCCTTCCCTTTTTAACTCACTTATCCTCCGCCATTCCCATGTCAAGGGTCGTATATACTGACCCAATAGCATATCTTGAAAACTAGAGCCAATCAACCATTTTAAGCATAATTTTCGTTCTCAGTGACCCAGAATTAATAAAGTTTGACTACATTTATTTCAGAAGTATTTTGGCTGTAGAGCAGTGTAGTTTATCCAAGTAGACTTGACCATCCTTAGAATGACCCTCAGCATTTCACTTTATGTGTTCCATAGTATTTTCATGAAAGATGTAAATAGAACATTTTAAACATTTAGTATTTTTTATTGTGTTCCAAAACTGAAGAAATGAAACTTTAGCTTAAAGCACCAAACTCTGCGTTAAGGTATAAATTGTCTTGACCTGTCCTCTTGTTTAGTATTTTGTACAGAAATAAATAAGATTGAATTATCTTTTTCTTAAGAAGCCTGGTAGCCTAAATAGGTACCACAGCATGCCCATACCCAACCAATATTTAAGAATAAGCAGTCTTTCATTGAGATTTCCTGTTCTAGCATTGCTCAGTACTGGCTCTCATGCCACCACTTCAGTAGCAGGTGAAAGCTAGTTGCTAGCAGAACTATGAAACTCACGGGCTTCATTCAGAAATTCAAGCAAACATTTTTCCTCTTTTTCCACCCACGCTATTCTGCACCTGAGTTTGAGATTAAAAGAAAATAAAACAGGAACTTGACTGAAACTCAGTTTTTTGTCTGGCTTTTAGGATTTGTTGTAAAAATTTCACACATTTTTGTTCCCAACCTTCCAAGGTTAAGATATAATAACTTAAAAAAATTGAGGCTTTGCTTAAAATTTGTTTCTGACAAATCAAGAATTATAACAGACTTTGAAACCCCCCTCCCTCCTTCCTTGAAAGACAAGACTCCAGTTAGCCTTTTAAAGACTGAATAACTTAACTGTGTGTTCAAATAGTAAACTGTAATCTTTCAAAAATAATTGCTTTCTGTCACGGTGTCCTTCATGATTACAAACTTGAGCTCATTCACTTAATGTAAAGGAATAGGAGCCCTGCATAGTTTATAGACTATTGCAGCTGCTCTGTTTAATCAAATACTGCATGAAAGTTGGAATATTCTGAACAACTAGAGTTGCCAGTTAATAGGGCACTGACAAGTAGTTGAATCTAAATTACTTTTAATTTTTATTAGTCCCGATTAAAAACATTTTCATTAAATTATTTTGTTAATTCTATGGACAAAAATATATGTAAACATTCTCCTCTAGGATTTGCAATATACATATGAAAACTTTGTGCTAGTGCAATAAAACCAGAATCTGATTCTGGTTGGTTTGTTTTTAAATTGTACACGCTTAGTGAAATGCATAGAGTAAAAAACAAAGGAACACAACTATCCTTGGAGAGGTAAATTTAGACTATTAAAACTCAATTGTAAAAGTCTAAAGCATTTTGTTTAGTAATACAGGTGTTTCCATGACACTTCTTTGCAGGCCTTTTTCTCTAGACTGTCTCAGGAGTTTGAAGAATCTGTAATTATTATTCTGTGATGCTTTAGTATTTACCTAAATTGAAACTGGCACAAATCATCAGGAGTCCTGAAAAGTATGATATTGAGAACCAGTTTCAACTAGTTCAGGATTTCACTTGAGGAGTTAAAGGTGGGGCAGTTTCTATATGTGAAATGATAAACTGGCTAATTACTGAACAGTACTTGCTGCTTGTTTTTTATGGTAATTATGCAGAATAAAAATAGTCTTCACTGTTTTGTCATATGAAAAATGTTGTTGTTAAGATGGCTAATAAGATTGTTATGCAGTTTTTTGTTCAGTCATGAAAATATTTAGGTTTCAATGGATAGGCAAATGTTGTTTAGATGTTTCCTTTCTTAACAGGAAACTGTCTTCCAGTCAATAACTTTCATTCACAACTAATAGTTTCATGTATATGAATTGTTCGGTGGTCAGGGTTCACTGTGAAATTGAAGGCACTTCATTTAAATCCTAAGTATGATGGCAACAATCTCTCTGCTTTTATGCTGTTCAGCGGTACTGCCTGCAGCAGTCCGTATTAGTTGGCAATTTCATAAGGTAAATGAGTTATATAATTCAGTGTTAAGCTCATTTGTATTGTACCTGGTTCATAATGTAGTGGTGGCAGCTTACATTCCATGGTAATTTATACAAATTTACAGTGATAAAGACTGCACAACTGTTGTTCCATCAAGAACTATTTTTAGTGTTTGAATTAGACATTACTCCTGAGAGGATTCTGCGCCAAAAAATTCAAAATGCTGCATATTTTATTTGTCAAAATAATGTAATATAATCACACCAGTTACAATTGTTTTGGTAATTTATTTAAACTACAATACAGAAAAACTATTTAGCATTCCTAAACACATGAAAGTTAAGTTACAAACACTTGGTAACTAATACTCTGCATTTCAGTTATAGTCCTGGATTTTCATTTAAATTACAGAATATCAAACAGCGCCAAAAAAAGTCACTTTAAATTGCTCAGACTTTCACACATGAAAGTCACAGTTTTGATAATCATTGACCTGGACCTGGCTGGGTACTTTGGGATGTGCTTGGTTCTGATTGTCCTGACATTTTATTGACTGCTTGGTAGATCTTTTATTTGCCCTCAAAGTCGTTTTTTTTTAATGGGTCTGTAAATTAAATCATGAGCTGTAATCTAATCCCATTGTGCCACTTTGGCACAGGAAAAAAGTGATAAAGCGCATAAATCTTCCTAGCTGAGGATTCCCTTACTGTCAATTATAATAAGGCTCCTTTACATCACTCTGGCAGTGTAGAGGCCTTAACTTCCCAGGTTTTAAGCTCCTGGAGAAATTGACTGAGAATGGGAATAGTTAAATAACAGTAGGAACATGAACAATATTACTACACAGGCAGGCTGTTACATTTCTGCTTGCCTTGTGCATAATAAGGTTATTTAAGAAATACTTTATTATAGTATTCTAGAAAACAAGATAAACAAAAAATTTAAATACCTTTTCTTCCCATCTATCCTCAGTAAGAAATTAGTTTTATTGAAGACTTTTTGGAGATAGAAAGATTGGAATGAAAGCTTTCATTTCCATAAAAAACAGATACCTAAGTGCCTAATATAAAATAATTTTCTAAATCTTGCAATTTACATGTCAATACAACAATATAAGGAGCCTAGGGGATTACGGTGGCTGAGAAACTGGATATGTTGTTGGATATATTGTTGCCAAGAAGGCCAACAACCTATTGGACTACATTAGTAGTTGCAGTGATGGAGGTCTTGTTTGGATATTAGGAAACACTATTTCACTGGGAGGGTGGTGAAGCCTATGGAGGTGGTGGAATCTCCATCCTTAGAGGTTTTTAAGGCCTGTCTCGATAAAGCCTTGGCAGGGATGATTTAGTTGGTGTTGAACCTGCTTTGAGCAGGGGATTGGACTAGATGACCTCTTGAGGTCTCTTCCGATCCTAGTATTCGATGGTGGTAAGAGTACTGGGATTGGAAAGTAGTCCAACAAGTAAAGCCCTGTGCAGATACAAAATCTGTATCTACATCCGATTGGCGATCTGCAAAAATGATCCACAGATATCCACATCTCCCGATTGGATATCTGCACATATAAAGCAGATATCTCTGGATTTCCAGGGCTCTACCAACAAGAATGTTCTGAAATTATTTGCAAAAGCGACAGAGTCTTGTAGCACCTTATAGACTAACAGATTTTAGGGATCATGAGCTTTCGTGGGCTAAGACCCACTTCATCAAATGAATGTTGTGGAAATCTCTAGAGGCAGATATAAACAGCAGGCAAGAAAGCAAGATAAATTCAATCAGGGGAGTGAAGCCCACTTCCAGGACATGATCTGGAGGTGTGAACACCCAGAGAGGAGAAACTGCTTTTGTAATTGGCGAGCCATTCACAGTTAATATTAAGTCCAGACCTGATAGTGTCGAATTTGCAGATGAACGGGAGTTCAGCAGTTTCTCTTTGAAGTCTGCTGAGCTCCAGTTGACCTCATAAATATCTGCTTCAATTATCTTTGGTAAATGAAATAACCAATCAATCATTCATTTTCTGATATAGCTGTAAAACTTATCTGAAAGTTTTCAAAATAAATCACGGTTTAAAATTGTATAGTTTGTACCTTCTTAAAATGAAACCTACATCTGTCTCTGGGTTGTGAAGAATATGTATTAAGGTTATACCTATCCTCCCACAGTCATTTGTATGCACATGTATACATTTACACAAAACATGGGCCAGCACATTAAAGAGCTTTAGCATGAACTGAGAAACTGCTCTGTACAAGCTCAGCCCTGAAGTAAGGATGCATAACTTGAGAGACTAAGTATCATGCAATTTTTCTTTTACTTTGACATGTAAATATTGATGAATCTGTTGTCACGATATAATAACTTTATCATTAGTCGGGGGTTCTTTTAGCTAGTGCATACTGAAGAATTTTGTCAGCACTAATGCAGCTTGGTTTTAACTCTCTAAAGTCTGAGGCCTTGTCTACACTATGAGCTAACGTCGAATTTCTAGAGTTTGAATTAAGAAAGCTGATGGTATGCATTCGATTGTGTGTGTCCCCAATAAGCAGGCTAATTTGGTGGATCGCATTCATGGTTCCTTGGCTAGTGTCGACTCTCAGAGCGGTGCATTGTGGGGTGGGTATCCCACAGTGCCCGCAGTCCCCGCCGCCCCTTGGAATTCTGGGTAAAGCTGGCATTGCATGATGGGCGCAAAAATGGTCTCGCTGGCTTTTTGTTCACACTTCCCGTCACTTGCCCCTCCTTCCGTGCAAGGTGCGGCAGAGAGCCGTTTCACACTTTTCGGACCCACAGACACCATACTGCTTTCAGCAGACAAAGTGATGGTCAGCCAGCCACCCCTCCTGCTGGAACTCTGCTCTCAAGTCACCTGCTTTCCTATTGTACTCCAGGCAATCCTGAAAGTACGTCAAATTGCCTGCTATCCTTCCTTGCTCCAGGCACTCGTGAAAAGTACATCAAGTCTGGTGGCCAAGTGGCATCTCTTCTCTTCTCATCTCTTCTCTCGTCTTTCTCCTGTCTTCTTTATTTGAATGCTTCCGCTGCCAGCTCTGCCGTTTTCCATGGATTGCCCAGAGGAATCTGCCTAGAAGGTCCTCCCGTTGTTTGGCCAGAATATCTGTTCCGGTGGCATCAGCATAACTCGTCCTGCAGCTGCTATCCTGCTGTGCTCTAGGCACTTGTAAAAAGTACGTTAGTTGTGGCAGCTTCTGCAACTCCTGCTGAGTGGCATCTCTTTTCCCGCCGAGTGGCATCTCTTCTCTTGTCTTTCTCCTTTCTTCCTTAGTCAAATGCTTCCGCTGCCAGCTCTGCCTTTTCCCCTGGACTGCCTGTGCAGACGCCATAGTAGTGCAGGCATGGAGCCCGCTCAGGTTATTGTAGTGGTTACGGGCATTGTAAACAGCTCTCAAATTATCGTGGAATGTTTGCAGAAAGGGAAAACCTGTGTGAGAATGCGAAGGCAGGGCAGTCATGAGAGTGAGGAGGACATGGACACAGTCCTCCCCAAATGTAGTGCCACCTGCAGCTTAGGGATCCTGGTGGCAATTGGGGCAGGCACATGCAATGGAACGGCAATTCTGGACCCAGGAAACTAGTACGGACCGGTGGGACAGCATAATGCTGCGGGTCTGGGATGATTCCCAGTGGCTCAGAAACTTTCGCATGCGTAGGGGTACCTTTATGGAACTGTGTGACTTGCTTTCCCCTATCCTGAACCGCCAGAATACCAAGATGCAGTCAGCCCTCACAGTTCAAAAGTGAGTGGCGATAACCCTCTGGAAGCTTGCCGTGCCAGACAGCTACCGGTCAATCGGCAAGCAGTTCGGAGTGGGTAAATCTACAGTGAGGGCTGCAGTGATGCAAGTGGCTGACTCAGTCATTGAACTGATGCTGTCAAGGGTAGTGACTCTGGGAAATGTGCAGGCCGTAGTGGATGGCTTTGCAGCAATAGGGTTCCCTAACTGTGGCGGAATTATAGACAGAACGCATATCCTATCCTGGCACCGGACCACCAGTGCTGCGAGTACATAAACCGCAAGGGGTACTTTTCCATGGTCCTGCAAGCGCTGGTTGGTCATGGGACGTTTCACCAACATCAATGTGGGTTGGCCGGGCAGGGTTCATGACGTTAGTGTCCTTAAGAACTCTAGCCTTTTTAAACAGCTTCAGGAAAGGACTTTCTTCCCAAACCAAAAAATTACTGTTGGGGATATTGAAATGCTAGTTGTTATCCTTGGGTACCCGGCCTACCCACTAATGCCCTGCCTCATGAAGCCATACACAGGTGCCCTGGATAAGAGTAAGGAGCTGTTCAGCTACAACTGAGCAAATACAGAATGGTGGTAGAGTGTGCATTTGGTCATCTCAAGGGACTCTGGCGTGGTTTACTGACCCCTTCAGATCTCAGCACCAGAAATATTCCCATTGTTGTTGCAGCTTGCTACATGCTCCACAATCTCTGTGAAACCAAGGGAGAGACGTTTATGGTGAGGTGGGAGGTTGAGGCAGAGTGCCTGGCCACTGATTAAGCGCAGCCAGACACCAGGGTAGTTAGAAGCACCCCACTCCCCCCGACGCTGCGCGCATCAGAGAAGCCTTGACAACTAGTTTCGTGGCAGGGCAGGCTACTGTGTAAGACTTCACCTTGTTCCCACTTATGCTGTTTGTTTATGCATCCTGAAAACCCACCCCCTTGCTCAGGCTAATGGTTTAAAGTTTTTTTATTTGTGTCCTTTTCCTTTTTCCTTCTTCCCTGCACTGAACTTTCAGGTACCCGCCCTCCCATGTTCCCTCATCGCTTGCTGAGCGATAATAGTCACTGATGATTGAAAACCACGCATTCTGTATTAAGGGGTCACAGAATGGGGGGATTGATGCAAATGTAGCACTGGATGGGGGGGCGGGGTAGGCATTGGCGGGGTGGCAGGTGAGGGGAGGACAGGAACACAGAACAAGTTATAACTTTGGGAGTGCCATCTTTCTGGTGTTTGGGCGGCCCTCAGGGGTGAAGTGGCAAGGTGCCTGGACCCTGCCTCTCTGCGTTCTTCGGAGTGCAGGCGATGAGGCTAGGGAACTTGAGGAGGAGGGGGCGCGGTTACAGAGGGGCTGCAGTGGCGGTCTTTGCTCCAGCTGCCTTTCCTGCAGCTCCACCAGATGCTGGAGCATGTCAGTTTGCTCTGCCAGAAGATGGAGCAGTGCTTCCTGCCTTCTCTCTCCTCTCTCATCCTTCCGTTGTTCCCTTTCATCCATTCTCTGCTCCCACTCGTTCCGTTCTTTCCTCGCACTCAGTTACCGCTTTCTGGCAGTCCAGCATTGTGTCTCCAAGCCCAAAGCTCTGCTCTCTCTGTGCGAGAAGAGTGCATGAGCTCCATGAACATCTCATCCCGCGTGCATTTTTTTCACCGCCTTATCTGTGCGAGCCTGTGGGACGCGGATGAGAGCGGGAGGCTGGAAACAGTTTCAGCTGTTGGATGAAAAAAGGGAGTGTGGTATCTAAAAAAACCAGAAAAGAAAGAAGTTCTCTGTGATGAGAGTTGCACCCTGCACCCCAGTGCTTGGCTGGTATCAGGGAAGATCCCTGCCAGCCAGACGGTTACAGCACGGCGTCTGTGCCCCACTCCCCCATCGTGGTCAGAGAACGCATGGGCACACAATCACAGATGCTGCTGGCCATCTAGATTCAAACTACCACCAAAAAAAACACAACCCCTTGGGGAACTGCTGGGAGGATTTCTTTATACATAGAAACACTCTTGCAGACACTATTGCACCCCAAGTCCTCAGGGCACAGTAATCATTAAAAAAAAAAAAAAATTGCTTGTCAAGCGGGCACTCCATTGACCAAGGGACACTCACAGGGTCACTTGCACGCCTTTCCCGTCCAAGATACTGTCCTGGGAGGGTTGGGAGGTTATCGGCTTTAGGGTGATGAACAGCTCCTGGCTTTCGGGGAGATAGGCCATAATAGCCCTCCTCCAACTCATCTTCTTCGTCCAACATATCCTCTGCCATGCTGACAATCACCCCATTGGTGGAGTTCACAGACATGGGTGGGGCAGTTGTGGTGCACCCCCCTAGAATGGCATGCAGCTCAGTGTAGAAGCGGCATGTCTTGAGCTGTGACCCAAAGCGTCCACTGACTTCTTAGGTTTTCTGATAGCCTTGCCTCAACTCCTTAATTTTAACGTGGCACTGTTGTGGTCTCTCTTCATCAGGCCTTTGGAGACTTTGACATACGTATTGGCATTTCTTTTTTTGGATCGCAGTTCTGCCAGCACAGATTTGCCTCCCCCACATGGTGATCAAATCCAGCACCTCCCTTGCGGTCCATGCTGGGGCCCTTTTTCAATTCTGGAACTTCATGATCTCCTCTGCTGGTGGGCTCTGCGTGGTGAGCTGTGCAGGAGATCTTACCACACTGGCCAAAGAGGAAGTGAGATTCAAAAGTTCCCAGGGCTCTTCCTGTCTAACTGTCCAGTGTATCTGAATTCAGAGCGCTGTCCAGAGCGGTCATACTAGAGCACTCTGGGATAACTCCCGGAGGCCGGTAACATCGAATTGTGTTCTCACTATTGTTAGTTTGACCCAGAAATGTCGATTTCAGCGCTAGTCCCCTTGTCGGGCAGGAGTTTAGAAATCGATTTCCAGATCCTTTTAGGTCGACCTAAATGGCATTGTAGTGAGGACGGCAAAGTGGAAGGATCGATTTAACGTGGATAAATTAGACTTTACCATGTAGAGTAGACCAAGCCTTAGAATCAATATTCTGATACACTCACTCTACATGGTCAGTTTAGGATATTTAGAAAACAGTATTCTCAGTTGTTGTCATAAAAACTTAAAGTAAGTAACCTTAGTAGAGAACTAATACTCAAGTGTTTCATCTTGAAAGTACTCAACAAATAGCTAATTGAAGCTATATTGTAAATATTGCATGAGACAGTATTTTTACCTTTTATATAAATGGCAATGTTGCCCTCTGCTGGAGACTCATAAGACCATAAGAATGGCCGTACTGGGTCAGACCAAAGGTCCATCTAGCCCAGTATCCTGTCTACCAACAGTGGCCAATGCCAGGTGCCCTGGATAAGTGAACCTAACAGGTAAAGATCAAGTGATCTTTCTCCTGCCATCCATCACCACCCTCTGACAAACAGAGGCTAGGGACACCATTCCTTTCCCATCCTGACTAATAACCATTCATGGACTTAACTTCCATGAATTTATCCAGTTCTCTTTTAAACCCTGTTATAGTCCTAGCCTTCACAGCCTTCTCAGGTGAGGAGTTCCACAGGTTGATCGTGCGCTGTGTGAAGAAGAACTTCCTTTTATTTGTTTTAAACCTGCTGCCCACTAATTTCATTGGGTGGCCCCTAGTTCTTCTATTATGGGAACAAGTAAATAGCTTTTCTTTATTCACTTTCTCTACATTACATAATTTTATATACCTCTATCATATCCCCCCTTAGTCTCCTCTTTTCCAAGCTAAAAAGTCCTAGCCTCTTTAATCTCTCCTCATAGGGGACCCATTCCAATCCCCTAATCATTTTAGAAGTGACAGAGTCCTGTGGCACCTTAAAGACTAACTAAAGTTTTAGAGCATAAGCTTTCATGGGCTAATACCCACTTCATCGGATGCATGCAGTTACTTCCACTGCATGCATCCAACGAAGTGGGTACTAGCCCACGGAAGCTTATGCTCTAAAACTTTAGTTAGTCTTTAAGGTGCCACAGGACTCTTTGTCACTTCTGCAATTCCAGACTAACAAGGCTACCCGTCTGATTCTAATCATTTTAGTTGCCCTTCTTTGAACCTTTTCTAATGCCAGTATATCCTTTTTGAGATGAGGAGACCACATTTGTACACAGTATTCAAGATGTGGGCGCACCCTGGATTTGTATAAGGGCAATAAGATATTCTCCGTCTTCTTCTCTATCCCTTTTTTAATGATTCCTAACATCCTGTTTGCTTTTTTGACTGCCACTGCACACTGCATGGACATCTTCAGAGAAGTATCCACGATGACTCCAACATCTTTTTCCTGATTAGTTGTAGCTAAATTAGCCCCCATCATATTGTACGTATAGTTGGGGTTATTTTTTCCGAAGTGTGTTACTTTACATTTATCCACATTAAATTTCACTTGCCATTTTGTTGCCCAATCATTTAGTTTCGTGAGATCTTTTTGAAGTTCTTCACAGTCTGCTTGGGTCTTAACTTTTTTTGAGCAGTTTAGTATCATCTGCAAACTTTGCCACCTCACTGTTTACCCCTTGCACTAAATCATTGATGAATAAGTTGAATAGCATTGGTCCTAGGACTGACCCTTGGGGAACACCACTAGTTACCCCTCTCCATTCTGAAAATTTACCATTTATTTCTACCCTTTGTTCCCTGTCTTTTAACCAGTTCTCAATCCATGAAAGGATCTTCCTTCTTATCCCATGGCAACTTAATTTACGTAAGAGCCTTTGGTGAGGGATCTTATTAAAGGCTTTCTGGAAATCTAAGTACACTACGTCCACTGGATCACCCTTGTCCACATGTTTGACCCCTTCAAAGAACTCTAATAGATTATTAAAACATGATTTCCCTTTACAGAAACCATGCTGACTTTTGCCCAACAATTTATGTTCTTCTATGTGCCTGATAATTTTATTCTTTACTATTGTTTCAACTAAATTGCCCGGTACGGACGTTAGACTTACTGGTCTGTAATTGCCGGGATCACCTCTAGAGCCCTTTTTAAATATTGGCGTTACATTAGCTATCTTCCAGTCATTGGGTACAGAAGCCGATTTAAAGGACAGGTTACAAACCCTAGTTAATAGTTGCGCAATTTCACATTTGAGTTCTTTCAGAACTCTTGGGTGAATGCCGTCTGATCCTGGTGACTTGTTACAGTTAAGTTTATCAATTAGTTCCAAAACCTCCTCTAGTGACACTTCAATCTGTGACAATTCCTCAGATTTGTCACCTACAAAAGACGGCTCAGGTTTGGGAATCTCCCTAACGTCCTCAGCCGTGAAAGCCGAAGCAAAGAATTCATTTAGTTTCTCCACAATGACTTTATCATCTTTAAGTGCTCCTTTTGTATCTCTATCATCCAGGGGCCCCACTGGTTGTTTAGCAGGCTTCCTGCTTCTGACGTATTTAAAAAACATTTTATTATTATTACCTTTTGAGTTTCTGGCTAGCTGTTCTTCAATTCCATTTTGGATTTTCTTATTACATTTTTACACTTAATTTGGCAGTGTTTATGCTCCTCTCTAGTTACCTCAGTAGGATTTGACTTCCACTTTTTAAAAGATGCCTTTTGTATCTTTCACTGCTTCTTTTACGTGGTTTTTAAGCCACGGTGGCTCTTTTTCAGTTCTTTGACTTTTTGTTTGGGGTATACATTTAAGTTGGGCCTCTATTATGGTGTCTTTGAAAAGTGTCCATGCAGCTTGCAGGGATTTCACTTTAGTCACTTTACCTATTAATTTCCGTTTAACTTAACCCCCTCATTTTTTCATAGTTCCCCTTTCTGAAATTAAATGCCACAGTGTTGGGCTGCTGAGGTTTTGTTCCCACCACAAGAATGTTAAATGTTGTTATATTATGATCACTATTCCCAAGTGGTCCTGTTATAGTTACCTCTTGGATTAGATCCTGAGCTCCACTCAGGACTAAATCAAGAGTTGCCTCTATCCTTGTGGGTTCCTGTACCAGCTGCTCCAAGAATCAGTCATTTAAAGTATTGAGGAATTTGTTTTCTGCATTTCGTCTTGAGGTGACATGTACCCTGTCAATATGGGGATAATTGAAATCCCCCATTATTATTGAGTTATTTATTTTGACAGCTTCTCTAATCTCCCTTAGCATTTCATCGTCACTATCACTGTCCTGATCAGGTGGTCGATAATGGATCCCTATTGTTATATTCTTGTTAGAGCATGGAATTACTATCCATAGAGATGCTATGGAACATGTGGATTCATTTAAGATTTTAAATTCATTTGATTCTACGTTTTCTTTCACAGATAGTGCCACTCCCCCACCCCCACGACCTGTTCTGTCCTTCCGATATATTTTATACCCCTGTACAGCCTGTCAAACTGAATTCCAGCATCATCCTGGTGTTCTAGCACCACCACCACCCTCTGTTCCCCTCACCGCCTCTCCTGCACATGCACACATTCCACATCATATCAGGGGCTGATACCCTATCCCAACCACTCCACCCTAGGAGAGTGTACAGACAATCACAGCCACATATACACTGATCTGTGACAGGCAAGATGTGTATGTATTTGTAAAAGAAAAAAAAACTTGGAAGGGGAAAGCACATTCAGTCCCCTGTATTTGTAAAGTTTTTTTGTTTGTTTGTGTGTATTTGCATTAAAAGTCCACTTATGGAAATTGAACTCATCTTTATTCAAAACACAGGGAGAAAGGGGAAGTGTGTGGTATTCTTAGTCAATAGCAATAAGTGCATTTGCAAGTTTATGTTGCTACACACACAGCACTCACAGCAAGGTTCAGACAAGCGTGCTAAAAACACATTGGCAGGCACAACACAGAAAATCAACTGTGCTCAGAATCAGCAGCCAGCCAATCCACCTCCACCCTCCACGCTGGCGGAAACTTCTCCCCCTTTGCTTCACAGATATTATGAAATGCACAGCAGGCAGCCATATGGGGATATATTTTTACTGAGGTCTAATTTGGTACTCCAGTGCCTTTTCAAACAGCAAAAGGCACATTCAACAGTCATTCTGCTGAGCCTGATGTTGAAGCACTCCTTGCTGCTGTTGAGGTGTCTGGCTTCATAAGCTACCGGAATAAAGGGTAGGCTAGGTCTCCCAGGATCGTTATTGGTATTTCAGCATCTCCAAGGGTGATTTTTGTGGTCCAGAAAGAAAGTCCCTTCTTGCAGCTTTCTGAACATGTTCTTAAAGATGTGTGTAGCATGCATCCTCCTGGACCATCCTGTAAAATGTTCCCGGTGATCCACCAGTGCTTTCAACACCATAGAAAAGTAGCCATTTCTATTGATGTACTCGATGGCAAGATGATCTGGTGCCAAGAGAGGGATGTGCATGCCAACTGTTGCTCCACTGCAGTTTGGGGATCCTATCGCGGCAAACCATCTACTATGTCTTGTACATTGCCCAGAGTCTTAGCAGAAGGCAATTAATGACTCTGCATACGTGGGTCACAGCAACCCCCATGGTGGATTTCCCAATGCCAAATTGATTGTCAACTGATTGGTAACAGTCTGGTGTCACAAGCTTCTGTAGAGCAATCACAACTTCCTTCTTCACCATCAGGGCAGCTCTCATTTTGGTGTCGCTGCGCTTGAGGGCTGGAGCAAGTTCTGAAGACAGCTCCAGGAAAGTGGCCTTGCACATCTGAAAGTTCTGCAGCCACTGCTCCTCATTCCATACATGCTTCACAATGTGATCCCACCAGTCAATGCTTGTTTCTCAGGATCAGAACCAGTGTACCACCATGTTCAGCTGCTCTGTGATTGCCAACAGCAATTGGGAATTGTTTCTTTCCATGGCTTTCAGCAAGTCTACTTGAAAGGAATGATGGTATTCTGCAAAGCGGCTCTGGAAATGCTGCAGTGTCAGCTGCATTGTGTTCTCAGTACTCATCACAGTAATGTAGAGTTGGGCGGGATCTGTGCTTATCTGAAGATGGCAGATGTGCAGGTTTGATCAGCTTTTGAAAAGAGGCATGAAATATTATGGGATGTAGATAAATTTAGGGGAGGGAAAAAACTGCATCATGGGTCATTCATGCCATGTTCCCAGTCACTCCTGCGCAAATGTTCTGCCCCCAGGAGGCATTTCAAACACTTCCGAAAACATCCTGCACTAGATGGCGGTGAGTTGTACAGTGGGATATCTACCCACAAGTGCACTCCTCTCTGCATCGATGCAAGCACTGCTAATGAGAAAGCACACTGCCGACACAAGGAGTGTAGTGTGGACATGCACAACTGACTGAATTACTGTGGCAGCTCTATGCTGACATAACTTAGGTCAACTTAATTTTGTAGTGTAGGCATACCCTTAGTGGGAGACAATATGTCCTACTTTCCACTTTTCCAGTGTGCCTGAAAACTGTTTTCTCATCTGGATCAGAGTAATGTCCCCCCACTTGAACAGTCTATCCTAAAATGTAGATCTTTATTGAAATCATTAACACGCACACACACCGTGACGGAGTCAGACCAGAAGGATACAGGAGAGTGCTGGAATGCAGGTATATTAGTCTCAGGATGTGCAGGTCCCTGTTCCCTGGATAGCCAAATAAAGGCTACTGCAGGCCAATCAAGACACCTGGGGCCAATTAAGAACCTTCTAGAAAGGAGTAGAAACAGCTAGCCTAATTGGGACACCTGAAGCCAATCAGGGACTGGCTGAAACCAGATAAAAACCTCCCAGTTAGTCAGGTGGGCTGTGGGTGTCAGGAGCTGTGGAAGGAAGTTAAGCTGTTGGTGAGACTGAGTGTTGGACAACATATCATACAGAAGGAAGGAGGCCCTGAGGTAAGAGTGAAGTGGAGTTTGAAGAAGCGGAGACTGCTGTGGGGAAGTAGCCCAGGGAATTGTATTGTGTTTTGTGCCTAAAAGGTCAGCCATCTTAGCTGATACTATTAGGGTCCCTGGGCTGGAGTCCGGAGTAGAGGGCGGGCCTGGGCTCCCCCCTTTTCCATCTTCCATACTGGCCTGTGATGAAGGTAACTCACTAGGCGATGACTCTTGCCAATTATACTGAGAAAGGGAGGTCACTCTGGGGCCTAGATGAGTTTCTGAGGCCCCTAAGTCTGCCAGGAAGTGCAGGACCCACAAGTACAGACTTGGAGCTTTGTCACAATATATATATATATAATAAAAAAAATATTAAAGTTATTGTAGGGATAATTACTCCAGCCAGGACAGGGGAATGTCCTGGGGAGTAATACAGTACAAGTTCTGTTCTTTCTTCCTCCCACAGGTCTCCTAAAGCAGTTTTAATGTTAAAGTCTAGTCACTTGCCACTTACATGTTGATATGATTTAACAAGAAGCTAGGACAGCTGTTTTATGTTTCAATATCGGGTCCTTATAAGTAGCTTAACTCTCTCCTCCTACATAATATAAATAAAATGTTACATAGCTCTAACACATTAGAGCAAAGAATTATACCTAACAGATTAATAATGTGACCAATGAATAGTTCAGTGTACAGAGAGGAAAAATAGAATTTTTTCATTGCAAATGCAAGAATATACAAAATATGTGAAGATGTCAACGGGGAGTGACCATCACTACAGTAAACCTATTCTCAAAAGGAACTTATAGATACTACATTACCTTGTGTAGTGGAAAAATATAACCCAGTACTCCATCACTTGTCATAAAATGGCAGAACCTCTGCTGGCTTTACAGCCCAGTAATAATATTTTACATATTATTACAAAATTTCAAAAATGGAAGAAAAATGGAGGATCTGGTTTTTGGAATTCCATTTTCTTGTTCCCAGATATTGTGTTGATAAAAGAGAATGGAAAATGCTTGTTACCTTCCTGATTTTCTAACTGTCTTGTCTGAGTACATTTTAGTTGGTCACACTTTAAATGAAGACTACTGTGGCAATAACAAACTTGTCAGTGGGCATGCTAACTTTACACAATTGAAGTGTCTGTCAGACTAAAATTCTTTTTATGTGCATTCAGTTAAGGTATTATGAAATTAAATCTTGTTAAAAACAGCTCTTTTGTAGATTAAGGTTCTGTAAAAGCTTTGAAACACTGACAGAAATTTGGGAAAGTAAATATTGTTTGAGTAATTAAACTACAAAGGTGAAGTTAGTAATTATCTTCCAGTTGCTATATGTCTTAATTTAACTGAGAAGGATTTTCCAAAAAGAGGATTGTGTCTTTTTGTTTTATAAAGAAGGCTTAAGTTTTGTTTTGTGTTCAAAGTGTTTTTTTCCTGATTCTTAGGGTACGTCTTCACTACCGCGGGTAGCCGTCAATCTTTTAGTGATCAATTTCTCGCATCTAGATTGCCAGTTCTGCCCCTGTCGACTCCGGAACTCCAGCTTGACGCGAGGCATAAGCCGGAGTCGACGGGGGAGCGTGCTGCCTACTGCCGCCGCCATGAGGACGGCAGGTAAATTGGCTGCAGATATGCCAACTTCAGCTACGTGATTCATGTAGCTGAAGTTGCGTATCTGCAGTCGATCACCCCCTCCCTCAGTGAAGACCAGCCCTTAGAAATATTAGGAATGGCAAGTCTTGTCTTCCCTAATTTTGCTGAAGGACTTCTTTTGTGTTTTTGTGGGAGTAAGGGTTGATCTCAGGTATATTGTGAGCTTTCTCACCTTTATTGCAGAAGGGGAATCATAGGATGGGAAGGGATCATGAGAGGACATCTAGTCCAGTCCCCTGCACTCATTGCAGGACTAAGTATTATCTAGACCAGCAGTTCTCAAACCAGGGGTCGCGACCCCCCTGAGGGTCACCAGCTGCTTCCAGGGGGATCGCGAACTCCTGCCACTGCTGAAAAGCCGCCAAATGGATTACTTCTGCATTCAGCGGCTTTTCGGCGGAAATACCGAGTGCTGCCAAAGTGTTCACTGAAAGTGAAAGTAGGCATTCGGGAGCGCTCAGCATGTCTGCCGAAAAGCTGCCGAATGTGGAAGTAATCCATTCGGCGGCTTTTCAGTGGATATACAAGGGTCCGCCGTCTGCTCCTAGAGAGCAAAAATGGGTCGTGGCTCACAAAAGTTTGAGAACTGCCGATCTAGACCATCCCTGATAGGTGTTTGTCTAACCCAGAGGTGGGCAAACTTTTTGGCCCGAGGGCCACATCCAGTGTGCAAAATTATATGGAGGGCTGGGTAGGGAAGGCCCCGCCCCTAATCCAGCCCCCTCCCACTTTCTGCCCCCTGACTGCTTCCTCAAAATCCCCAAACCATCTTAACCCCCTGACCTAATCCTCTGACTGCCCCTTCTAGAGACCCCTAACCATCCTCCAGGACCCCACCCCCTATCCAATTCCCCTGCTACCTGTCCCCTGAGTGCCCCGACCCTTATCCACCCTCCCACCCCCTATCCACCACCCCAGAACCCCATCCCTTATCTAACCCACCCTGCTCCCTGACTGTCACCTCCAGAGCCCCACCCAACCACCAGCCCAGAACCCCCTTCCCCTTACCATAGCTGCTCGGTGTGGCTCTGGAGGGGAGGGGAAGTGCGGTGCACTTCTGTGGGAGAGGCGAGTGCACTGCCCCAGCCCACCAGAGCGCTGCCCATGCAGCGCGGCTCCGAAGCAGGAGCAGGGCCAGCCTCCTCGACCAGGGGCCGGACGGGATGGGCTCGTGGGCCGGATCTGACCCGTGGGCCATAGTTTGCCCACTCCTGGTTTAACCTGCTCTTAAAAATGTCCAATGATGGAGATTTCACAATCTCCCTGGGCAATTTAGTCTCGTGCTTAAACACCCTGAGGGGAAGTTTTCCTGATGTCCAACCTAAACCACCTTTGCTGCAATTTAAGACCACTGCTGATTGATCTATCCTCAGAGGTTAATGAGAACTAGTTCTTCTGCCACCAAAAGTGTGTTGGTATTGGGTGCAACTAAACTAAAAGGGTCTTCTACACGTCAATTTTTTCAGTTCAGTAAAGCTTTCCATTATGACCTACCAATAACAGAGGCTTGCCAATTTGCAATAATTCTTCTTTTGATCTTTTATGTAGATTAAATTTGGTTGAGGCATTTGTGGTAGACACAGAGCTACGACAGTGTCTTCAAGAAGAGCTTCTACGTCGTTTTCCAGATCTCAACCGGTTAGCCAAGAAATTTCAAAGACAAGTAGCAACCCTGCAGGACTGTTACCGAATGTATCAAGCTATTAACCAATTGCCTAATGTTGTACAGGCACTGGAAAAACATGAAGGTAACATGCCTCTTATTTTAAATGTTTTGTCTTGTGACATATTGATATTAGCAAGAAGTAGAGAATGGATTTCAGAAGATGACTATGATAGCCTGTTTTGATGAAGAGAGTAAAACTGAAAGGAAATTTGAATTGTATTATAATTCTAGAACATCAGAAATACTTTTCAGGTGAATTTAGCAAGTAAATAGGAAATAAAATGTCTCAAATGGTGTAGTATCCCTTTTGCGAAAATTGATAGGTAGCCAAAATGGAAAGTTGAATCCTGTCTGCTAGGGAGAAATATCCCATAAGCCAGTCTGTCTTTAGAATTCTCTCTTGAAATATAAAAATAAATAAAATAATTTTGTTTTTTTTATTTGAAAGTAACATTGTAGATAATTTTATTGTTGACATTTTGTGAAGGAAATATTTTAGTTGTAGAATGCAGTAACTCTTTAATAGTCTGTGTTTAAATCCAAAAATCAGCTTTCAAGGAACTGAAAGGTTAGTGGAATAACCTACAACACTTCTTTTTTTTCCTTTCTGTTAACAGTTAGTGAGGCAATGTGATAAAGCTTTCCCACATTTTAAGGCAACAGTGGGGTAGACAGTCTCTGATTTTTATTATAATGGAATCTTATATTACTTCCAGCAGAAAATATGGCTAGTATAGGGCATAATGAATAAGAGAGAAATTAATTTGGGTATTTCTATCTGATTTTAGCTGAAGGTGTTCAGTGCCCATAAACAAAAATAAGTTTCTCTTTCTTGATAAATTGTTGTACTGTGTGAAAAGGGAAGGAGAGTACCATAAAATAAGGTAGATTGTCACAATTATTTGGAAAATGGGCTTCCAGGTATGAGCCTAGCAAGCCTAGCAATGTAATCCGTTGTAAACCTCTGCACGAGCGTAGAAAATCCATATTGCTACCAGAAATTAAAATTTGATTATATAGACCACCATATTAAGTCGCTGCCTGATCATATTGAAAGCAGATATTTTTTCCCTTAAGAAAGTGAATATATTTACATAGCCAAAAAGGTATGTTTTGGCTCATAATCTCACTAAAAATGTCCATATTACGGAACAAGGCTTTACAAAATGGTGATAAAGTCCTCTTAATATGTGTATTTATACACACTGTAGAGGTGAAAGGGGTGTTTTTGTTTTTCAGAAATGCTGAACACCAAGTAATTTTATCCCCAAAATTACTAAAAATCTGTAGTCTGGAAAAAGGAGAAATAGTAGGCCAAATCTTAATTGCCTCTATTCATGAAAGTTAAGGGATGTGGCCCCATTTATTTTAATTTCATGAGGGTCTTACCATGCCCTAAGGGACACCATGACTAAGACAAGTTAAAATACTCACAATTATTAACTGAGTATTTTAATAAAGAAAAGAATAAAACAAAAACACAAGCAAGCAGAAAGAAGTGGTTTCAGAAGAGTTGCAATCTCTTCTGTATGTCTCTCTGTAGAGAACTTTCAACAGAGATTACACCTTTGAGTGGGTCTGCCCTGGTGGGGACAGCCTTCCCTAGGTAAATTAAGACCATAGTATATTATTCCACAAATCAGTTGTGAGTCCTATCTTAGTTTATCTTATAAAAAAGCCGACAGAAGGCAGAGTTTCCTAGGAGTTCCTTTAATTAGCTTGAATACCTCATTTAATAAAATAAGCAACCAGAAGCAAGCATCTGAACTATTATTCTCCAAGTAATGTGTATGAAAGTAAAAGCAGTTACCAAAGTTTAGGAGATACTGAAATAAGGTTGTAATAACCTAAAATTACCATAATAAATTATACTTTTTATTAATAAATTCATTTTTGATCAAAATGTAGGCTTCTTATCCCCCACAAAACACACGAAGATCAATTTGTTGGGGGGGGGGAGGAAATAGTGCATGATCTCTTCTACAAGGTCCGTCCACAGCCCAAGTACTGCCAAAACTAGATACTGGATTTGTGATCTCAGCCCCCACTGGCAAAGATCTTTTTTTCAGTTAAAGCCTGTGTCTGTGTATTAAGATGAACAAGTAATGCTTGTTAACTTGTTTTAAAATAATATTAAGCAAATTTAAAACTCTGCTAGCGTGACATCTATTTAGATTGTATTTAGTTTACACCCCATTCAGATTTTTCTTCTAAATTAGAGGCGCGTACTTCCAAATCCATGTTTATTTTGTATTCACTTGCAAGATACTGTAGTAAAAAATACTCACAGTGTACTATGCAAGAACTAACAATGGAACAAAATATTGTTCCGTGCCATACAACCTAAAATTGTTGCTCTGGCTGAATTTACCCATGGTGGTGCCACCTCTTCCAGGCTCTTCAGGCACTTACTCCTTATTCTAAGGATTTATTCCCACCTCTGGATGTCACGTCAAAATCAGTGTTGACTTTACTTTGCAGTCTGCTCTCGCCCTTTCTCCCTAGTCTTTGCCTGGACCAGCATTTCTCATAGTTTTCCCTCCGTGGCTCCTTTCTGCTTTTCCGCGTCCTCTTGCTGCCCGGGGGTATATCTGCCAAAATGCCACCGAATAGAACACTTCCACTTTCGGCAGCATATCGGTGGGACACAAATAGAACGCTTCCGACTTCAGCAGTGTCCCAGGGCCAATCCTGCGGTGGTGCTGGGCCATTGCGGCCCCCCATGGGGGTCTCACGCACCCTACTTTGAAGACTACTGGCCTAGACTATCTGTCAGATGTAGCTTTCATCCACTTTGAATACTGTAGTTCTGTGCATTGTTACTGTTTTATTTTTGTTTTTCACTATTGGCTTTTTCTTTGAACCAGGTATTTCTCCGACATCATTACAGGTGAAAATCCATACATATGAAATGAATTGAGGAGCAAATTGTATGCAAACTCCTGTATCTACTGTACACATAATTTGATTGTGCAAAAAGTTTGATTGTTTTATAAGAGTGTGACAGCCATAGGATATTGCATTTATTTTCTGCATACCTAAATAATCATTTGTAGTAGGTGAAACTGTTCTAATTTTTTCTCACTGCTCAGCTGCCTTGCTGAAAAATATTGGTATGGGCCTAATGATTGCAGATAGGTGCAATTCTATTATGATGATGTAATTCAGTCTTGATATGATTCTTTTCCTATCCGTTTGTTTATTGAGACGGGAAGAGCTTTTAACTCATCTAGAGATGGAATGTCAAAAAGGATTCTGATAAGTTTGAGAATCTGATGCATTTCAGGACTTTGTTTCCTGATTAATGGTTCTTGGTAAGTATATCAACGATACCATTAAGCTGGCATCAGTGACTACTTTTCCCTGTAGGATGTAAAACATTTCTTTATATTGCTGGTCTTTCTTTTATGAATTATGTAAATTATTAGTATAAATGCTATTTCTAGCATCAAAATTTTCAAGATTTGAGATGTAAAGTGCTCTCACCTTTCAATTTTCTATGTAGTAATGCAATATTTTTAATTTTGAGTTAATAAGTGTAATAAAACCTTTTGCTATAGTAAACTGAAAATTGTGGCAATTGTGAAATTGTAATTTAATTAAAAAAGATGAGAGAGGAGGTAGATGTTGCAATGGGTTAATTCCTTTCCTTTTCACCCTTGGAGATGTTATAGGTCAATTCTTCTCTTCCTCTGTATGTGCACAGCTTGCTTACTTTAATAATAATAATGGGAATTGCATGCAGAGAATTTGTTGCTAGGGTGATAAAATGAATGTTTGAAATGAAATTGTAAGTGCAACCCAGTATAACAAATGGAGTTTAATTAGGAGCTTCTTGATTAAGCTTCTATCACTGATTTATTAACATGGTGCATTATGCATATAAAGCAGTGGTTGTCAAACTTTTCAAATGGAGGGTGTTCCAGTCAAGTGTTTCAGATGTTGGCAACTGCAATACTATTATAGAGGAAGGATGATTGTGGATAAACATGTTCTAGACCTGTGTCATTTGGGGCAGTAGTCAGTTACTTCTCAGTGGTTAATATCAGTGTGGTAAAGTGAGGTGTGAGTGTGAAAGTGATAGAGACTATGGTTTCTTTGAAAAGATTGGTAAGGAAATGGGAATTTCTGGTAAGAACCAGTTAGTACTATTTTTACCTGTTAGTGCATTGAGGTTACCTGTGAACATGAAAAGTGTAGAGTATGTTCAGAAGTAAACCTCATAACTCTATACTTAATCAGCTACTGCAGTGTTAGAGCCTTTGATTCATTTTGAAGAATTCTATGATAATTCATATTATTAGTAATACTGATGTTACTTTAGCTACTGTGATTAAATTATACCTCATGGTTGCAAAAATGTAAACATTTATTTACTGATATGAAATGTTTGCAGTTGGCTATTGTATAGGCTTATGGTTGCAGCTCAGAAAATATGCTTTCACAGAACTATAAATGTCTGCAAGTGCTAACAATAAATCTGGCGTCTTATTTCTTTGTGTTTCATTGCTTGTGGATTATTTCATATGTTTAAAATTCTATACATTTTTGTGTGAGATGTGGAATCTGCTCTTATGACTGTATTCAGTATTAGGTCATATGTACCAAACATGCATATCGAAAAATTGAGGTTATATTTTACTATTCAGTTTTTTTAATGTTTAATGAATTGGCTTCCCATTTGAAATTAACATTAGCAGATGTAAAGATCTGATGCAGAGGCGAAGAAGTGATATTTTAACAGTATTTCCCAGTGATGCCCAAGGTCTGAGTTACAACTTGTAATGTCGGAAGTTTCCTAACTTGTGGGATTTTATTTTTATTCAAACAATTCACATAGGGAAAAGATAATAGAATTTTTCAAATAATTTCAATTAATACATCTTAAAAATTGGTAACTCTAGAGGTTAAAATCTCAGCGAGAGCAGTTTTGAAATTTCTGCTCCCATCAGCAGCACTGGATTGTATTCAGATGGCTGATCACTTTGTTACCTAGTCTATGCAGCAGTCAATGCAGTTTGTTTACATCACTTTGGATATGAATAAAGTGCATATAATAGCACCAAATGATTCTCTAGAGCAGTGGTTCTCAACCTGCTTACCATTGTGAGCCACATATGGAGCTGTCTGTGTTACATGGGCCACATCCACACAATATATATACTACCTCTGAGGCCCTGAGGATGTTGCATGGGCTGCAGCTATGTGCTGATTGGGCCGCAAGCAGGCTGTGGGTTGAGAACCACTGCTCTAGCAAGAGTGCAAATGGTTAATCTGCAATCCTTGGAATGAGGTAGATAAGCTAAAAATAGGAAGAATTTCTGAAGTAAGTGCAGTCTGTGTGAAATAACTCTTGTCACATCTTAGTGAAAACTGACAGTTCATTAGTTGTCTACTGGTGCTATTTTGCTTCAGGCTAGTAAGTTCAATTGAATATTTAGAGAAATAATGACTGTCACATTTTTTTTCTTTGACAGGAGTACACCAGATGTTGTTGCTGGCAGTATTTGTAATGCCTCTTAACGATCTCAGCTCCGACTTCTCCAAGTTTCAGGAAATGATAGAAACAACTTTAGACATGAACAAGGTATGAGATCGTTTCTTTAGAGTATGAAGCATCTTGCTGACCTATACTGGTGTGGTTCACAGTTGTATGAAGATATTTAATGTGTAATCTACACAAATATGATATTGCTTTGGAACATTTAAGATGCTCTAATTAGACAGGCATTGGATTAGCCTATTGATTGTAAATATAAGTTACTTTTTGAGTTCAGATTCTGATATCTGGGGAGCAGAATGACTTTTATGTGAATGGGAATGCACAGGATAGATTTACTTAGACAAACCATCGTCTGTAGTGGTTGTCCTACCGTCTCAGACAAATGTCTTAGACAAACGTCCTACCGTCTTAGACAAACTCATTGTCTGTAGTGGTTGTCCTACCGTCTCCTGGTGTGTTCCCCATCCCCTCTTCCAGCCCAGCACATAGGTTAGGCAATGTCTTTTATCCTGAGTTACACTACTAAGGTTGCATACATATGCAATCCCTTTTTCCTTTTCCATATTTCCACACCCCACTAATTTAGGGATGTCCCATTTCTCTTTGACTGTAGGCCCAGTGTTGCAAAATTGGTTAATGCCTGTATTCCATCTATATTTCCTAAATATACTTTATCTTCTATTCTTGGGTACTTTGGTAAATGTACTGTAAATGTACAGTTCATTCACTAATATCAAAATTGCAGTAAGATTACCACCTCTCACGCAATTGTATAAGCAAAAAGGAACATATCACATTTCTGCCACACATTTGGCTTTAAAGATCTTTGCAATTCTGACTTTCTGAAGAGGCCAGTGAAGTATTCCTAAATAGTACTAAATATCAATGTTTGTCCTGTAGCCTGAATACTGTATGACTTCCACGTGTATTTACTGACCAATAATAGTCCATAACGATTGTTCTGCATTTCTTAAGTCACTTGTCCCCGGATGAGCACATAAATAACTATCTTCTGAAACAGTTTTCCCATAGACACTTGTGTAGAAACACTACTTGGCACTTGTGAAGTGTTTTTAATCCCATGGTTTTGGTGCTGTCAGCGAACCTGTTCCAGGACTCATAATTCTAGTATGTGATCAGTGCATATTCATGATATTTTTCTCTACTGCTATAGTGTCAAGTACATGTAGCATTATTGATTGAATCAAGTGTGCATCGCTAATATGTTACCTCTTGGCAAATAATTCATCCAGATATAAAAGATAACTTTACTTCCCAGCAGAGAAGCTTGTTCCTACGAAGGAAAAAAAACAAACCTGTATTAACTTTTGTTAAACTTCATTGTAAAATACCATAGATCACAGGTCTAAGATTTTTGTCTAAACTTTGTTTTATGTCAGATCACTGAGGAAGACTTGAAAGATGAAATTCAATAAAGATGAGTGAAAAGAACTTCACTTAGGAAGGAAAAATCAAATGCACAATTACAAAATGGAGAATAACTAGCTAGATGGTAGTACTACAGGAGAGGATCTGAGTGTTACAATGAATCACAAAATAAATGAGTCGAATGTGATGCTGTTGCAAAAACGGCTGACATTCTAAGACACAGGACGTAATTGTCCTCAAATGGAGTATGTGTCCAGTTCTGAGCTCCATACTTTAGGAAAAATGCATTCAAACGCAAAAGAATCCCAAGGAGAGCAACAAAAATGATTTTTAAAAAAGGTCAGTTTTCAAATCTTGTGAGGTAAGGTTAAGAAAAGTGGACATGTTTAGTCTTCAGAAAAGAAGACTGGGGGTGGGGGACTTGATAAGTCTTCAAACATGTTAGGGGCTGTTACTAATAGTTTGGTGATAGATTGTTCTCCATGTTCACTGAAGATAGTACAAGAAATTTTGGTCTTAGTCTGTAGCAAGCAAGATTTAAGTTGGACATTAAGAAAAGCATTCTAAATGGCATATATGTCATATGGCAGAATGTTGCCATAAAAAAAAGTTTTCATGTCTTAAAACTATTGGGAGTCCACATGTTCACAATTTCACATGTCCTTTCTAAAATATCTCATACCAGATTGACAGCTGCACATAGAATGAAGAGATGACGTTGTGGAGGAGAAGAGAATAGCTTCTGTTTTGGGCAACTTTCCTAAATAAGGGCTACAATTCGTAAAAAAAAAAAAAAAAAAAAAAAAAAAAGTTTAAATTCTCTGGTGTTATATTTTGGGATAATAGAATGATTTATTTTATTAGTCTGAAAAGTTTGACCCAGAATGGCAGATATGATTGATTTTTAAAAAAAAAAAAAAAAGAGAGTGAGTTTTTTACCAAATAATTTAGGAACTCCCTTTCTGTTTGTTTGTTAAAAAGCTGCATCATCTTGTCAGTTCAGTTTTCACAGTTAAGGTTTATGAAATGGTAAGTATTAGCTTAATCAGCTTACCTTGTAGAATGTGGTCAAATATAACAGTTCTGTTTCAACATCTGCTAGTGAAGGATAGGCTGATTGCGTATAGTCTTCAAATATTTGAACGTAGCTCAAGTGATAACAGATCTGTTTACAGGAGTTGGAAGAGGCAATCAATTTGCTGGATCCTATAGACACTTACTGGAAGCAGTGCAAACTGTAATACACACTTCTAGGTGTTTATGGATTTAAATATTGAAAACTTATTTTCATTTGGCCTATTTGTGATTATGGCTTTGGAGCAGAAGGGGAGAACTGGTTTTGGTTTGAAATCGAACCATGGGAGCCTGTCAACCTTTAGTTTGTGAGTCTGTATGTAGTCCTGGTTGGTAGGGAATGAGAATCTGTAACGCCTTGTAGCTGTTTGGTTTGTGTGAAATTAGTTTCTGTGATGTGGCTGCTGTTCTTGTTGGTGAATGGATCAGTCTTCTTGATATGTCAGGCAGGTGATAGTCAATCCAGATGTAGGATTTTTTCACCAAGTTCCATGCGGGAAGGCTTTATTAGTGCACAGCTTTCAGATCTGAGGGTGGAAAAACTATAGTCAGGATAGTATATGCTACCTGTCCAGTAGTTCTGCTTGAGCACTGTTGCTTATTAGGTTAGGAGAGAGAAATGTGTGTGATTGAAATAGTCTGATGTGTAATGGTTGCAGTCTGCTGCAAAATTCACTTTGAGGAAGGGTTGCAATACCTGGATGACATTCCAAAAAGAATCTTCAGCACCAAACACTCTGGGGTTCAGATTACGGGCCACAGTTGTTTCTCATTTCTTGCAGAGCATTGTGTTGAAGGTTTCGAACAATTTTTGGTTTTCTTGTGTTCTGTGGTCAGAAGAATTTCTAGAAACAGCTGGGTTTTCTCACAGTACGTTTCTCCTGTAGCTTTTGTGCTCAATTCAGCTGAGAGTTTGGTTGTCAGGATCTGTATTGTAAACGTGTTGGCAGTAGTCAGAGAAAACTTCAGTGTTTTCTGTGTGTCACATGGTGATTCCAACTTTTCAACAATGGACATCGCCAGATTCTGTGCACCAAGGCAGTCATTTTGGTTATATGCTAGTCTTTTCAGAGTTCCTGCTTTAGAGCCAACAAATGTGTAAAGCAGTGTTGAACAAAAATAAGTACTTGAAAAAAATATTGAGTGGATTGATTAACAGGTGTAATCTGTTTAATTAACTCCTTTAATTAAAAACCGGTAATTTATCAGTGCAAATAGGTAAAAACTGAAAATGTGGTGTTCTGCATATCTCTAAAGAGGTAACTGTAAACCCAGCATTCCCGTGAGGCTGGAGTTCTGGGAAAAGGTATATTTAAGCTATGGGGAAGTCTGATGAGACCACATTAGTCCCAGGGCTAGGCAGTTGGACTGCAGGGTGCCAGGTCTCAGGAGGGATATTCTGGCAAGGGATAGTGCTTAGAATGTGTTTAGACTCAAAAAGCTTAGTGTACATGGGACCCAGTGAGGTGAGCTTCTAACACAGCAGCCTGTGCAGTGTCCAGCCAGAGTGGGAGTGCTACCAGGCTTTGTGTGCGATTCAGCTAAACCAGAGGTTGGCAACCTTTCAGAAGTGGTGTGCCGAGTCTTCATTTATTCACTTTAATTTAAAGTATCGCATGCCGGTAATACATTTCAATCTTCTTTTAGAAGGTCTCTCTCTATAAGTCTATATATTATATAACTAAACTATTGTCATATTGTAAAATAAACAAGGTTTTCAAAATGTTTAAGAAGCTTCATTTAAAATTAAATTAAAATGCTGATCTTACACTGCTGGCTCGCTCAGCCCGCTGCCGGTCTGGGGTTCTGTTCACCTAGGCCGGCAGCAGGCTGAGCAGGGCCTGTGCCCAGGACCCTAGCTGGCAAGGGGCCGGCAGCCAGAACCTCAGATCAGCAGTGGGCCGAGCGGGGCCGGCAGCCATGATCCCAGACCGGCAGTGGGCTGAGCATCTCAGCCCACTGCCACTCAGGGATTCCATCCACCAGCTCAGGGGTTCCATCCACTGGGATCCCAGCTACCAGACCCGCTCAGCCTGCTTCTGGTTTGGGGTCCCAGCCCTGCCCACAGAGTGGGTACCTACCTTCTCCCTGGTTCTGGCCCATTCTCTTCCTCTCTCTCTGCACTGCACTGAGGATGGGAGTGCACTGAGCATAGGGCTAGGGGTGAAGGAGCAGGCTGGGGGTTGGGATATAGGGTCTGGCCAGGAGCTAGAATGAGGGATGGGACTCAGGGTTGGGGCAGGAGGTCTGGATGTGGAGCGCTTATCTGGGCAGCTCCCATTTGGTGCGAGAGGTGACGGTGGGAATGGGGGGCGTGCAGGAGCTCCCATTTGGTGCTCAGGGTGAGTGGGGTTGTGGGGGGTGCAAGAGTCAGGATGTATGTGTGGGGGTGCCAGACTCAGGGCCAGGATCATGGAGGGGGTGGGGGAAGGAGTCAAGCAGAGGGCTGGGTGTGTGTGAAGTGGGTGCAAGGGTCTGGGAGGGGTACAGGGCAGGGGACTGGGGGGTGTGCTGGGCTGCAGGGCTCAGGGCAGAAGGCTGTGGGGTGGAGGTCAGGGCAGAGAGTTGACGATGTGGGCTGCAGTTCTAGGGGTGCTCCTAGCCCCCTGCCCTGAGCGGCTCACAGAAGGGGACTGGAGGGGATATGGCCCAATTCCACCCCCCTTCCCCAAGGCTCTGCCCCCGCTTCTTCTCTGCTTCAGCCGGAGCAACGAACACACTGCAGCTCCATTTGTGTCTCTCCCCAGCAAGGGCTGTGGGTAGGCAGGGAGGGAGGGAC
Source organism: Dermatemys mawii (assembly GCA_007922305.1). Classification (NCBI taxonomy): domain Eukaryota; kingdom Metazoa; phylum Chordata; order Testudines; family Dermatemydidae; genus Dermatemys; species Dermatemys mawii. Next base: position 24,361,279 of record ML677362.1, read on the forward strand.
GGAGAGGAGGAGGAGGAGGAGGGAGCAGGAACCTACCACTCTGCGGGAAGAGGCAGGGGAGCCGGGCAGGATCAAGCTTCTCACAGGAGGGGCGCGGGCAGAGAAGAGCGGGTTTGGCTGGGCAGGATTTTTAATGGCACGTTGCAGGTGTGCCATTAAAAATCGGCTCGGGTGCCATCGGTTGCCGACCCCTGAGCTAAACTCTCACCAGCTAAGAATATTATCTGACACAAACCGTACTGAATTATGAAATGATAAACAGAAACTATTAAACCAAATCAAACTAAATGACTAATGTAAAAACACTGAACTTGTGCGTAATGAATGTATGCAGCAATCAAAATGTTACTATAGTTATATTCGTTCTCATTCGTCTTTCTGTAGGTGGAAAATCATGAATTCCTTGTAAAGGCTTCTTTTGATCCTAATCTGACAGAGTTGAGAGAGAAGATGAACAAACTAGAAGAGAGCATGCAGTCTCTTCTAAAGACTGCAGCCAGAGAGCTAGGTACGGTGGGGTAAAACTCCCTTTAATACTTCCTTTATAAAGTGCTTTGAGATCTACTGACCATAAGAGTTAGGTATTTTTATCTTTAGTTTAATTATTTAATAAACTGCTGGATGATTTTAATGATGATATTTAATATGGTACGTGGAGAGTAACAAGCAGCTTTATGCCCAAATTGCTTTTTGTGAAAGGTGATGTTTAACCAGTTGCTGCATACCTATTGCAGGGTTGTGCAGTATTTATTTGCTGTAACTGTGTCTAGCTTTCTCCACTGATTTTATTTTTATTGAGACCCTTGGGGAACGTGTATTCAAATATTCTCTCCTTATCTATTCTTATGTTTGTCCATTCTGAAAATGTCCATTTTTGCAGTATGAAGGTGCATATAACATGGAATACAGAATTTTCTTAAGCAGAATTAAATATTTAAAGACTACCATTTCTTGAGTCAGTGGAAATCTCACACTGATCAGTGATTCACATAATCTCTTTTAATGAAAATAAAGAAATAAAGTGGTAAGAAAAACTGGCAACACTGACAAAATAAATCTAAATTACAGTTTTATATTTACATCATGGTTTTGCTCATGTGACCCTGGTTCTTCTTAATCTGGAGGTTCCAGATGTACCCTGCACACACATTGCTATCGGAATATTTTTCTTTACAGATCACCTGGTTAGTCAACTACTTCAGTGAATGAAAGTCTGCTTAGTTTGCTGTATTCCAAAAATTGTGCTCAACTTATTTCTGGCTGCTTTGATTAGTTTTTGGGACACACATAGACGAAACTTGTTTATACTTTGTGCTTTTAAACAAAATACCTGGATGAAAGGGAGCAAAAGACTTGATTGGCTAGGACTGGAACTGAGGTTTCCACCCTCAGAAACATGTATCATTTGAGATAAGCAGTTCTTTTTATGCAGATGAGCTTAACTCTGTATCAGGAGTTCTCAAACTTCATTGCATCGTGACCCCTTTCTGACAACTAAAATTACTTCAGGATCATATGATGGCGAACCAAAGTCTGAGCCCACCCGAGTCCCACTGCCTTGGGCGGGGGATGCGGAGGGGGAAGCCAAAGCCCAAGGGCTTCAGCCCGTAACCTGAGCCCCACCACCTATCGCTGAAGCCCTAAGGGGTTCACGACCCACTTTGGGGTTCTGACCCACAGTCTGAGAACCACTGCTCTATATTGATAGTTATATAGACAATACTTGAAATTTGCTTTGTACACATCATATTTAGTCTTAGCTGAATATGGAGGGAGAAGAAAAAGTGAGGAGGGAGGGAGAAAAATTATTCTTAATTTGCTGAGGATAGGACAAGAAGCAATGGGCTTAAATTGCAATAAGGGCGGTATAGATTGGACATTAGAAAATACTTAACTGTCAAGGAGCTTAAACGCTGGAATAATTTGCCTTGGGAGGTTGTGCAATCTCCATCACTGGAGATTTTTAAGAGCAGGTTAGACAAACACCTGTCAAGGATGGTCTAGATAATACTTAGTTCTGCCATGAGTGCAGGAAACTGGACTAGATAACCTCTTGAGGTCCCTTCCAGTCCTATGATTCTATGATGTGATGCTTATTTTGTATCCAGCAGCAGGTTGGAGCTTCGAGTTATATAAATATGCCACTTGATGGTTTACAGAATTAATGATGGAAGTGAGCAGTACATTTCCGAACAAAGTTCAGCTGTTTCCTATCTTTAACACCAAAGACAAGAACGTTAAACATGGCATGCCCAGTATCATTTAAATGGCAATCCAGTTGACAGGCAGCATTCAGAGAATAGGTATAATACGGTGATGTGTATTTCTAATGGTGAAATCATTCATTTCTCTTTTTCTCCCCCACCTTCCTCTTATTGGAAAGGCTTGGAAGCTGGCAAGAACATCAAACTGGACTCCAATTCACAGTTAGGACATTATTTCCGTATTACCTGCCGGGAAGAAAAAGTGCTCCGGAACAATGCAAAATATAAGATCTTAGATACCCAGAAAAATGGTGTGAAATTCACAAACAGGTATTTGGCAGACATAATTCATCTTTTCAGTTGTTTGCTCTGAGATGCTAATTCATCCCTTTTTTTGTAGACCTATGGTCAGAAAAATACTGTTCACATATTATTCCTGGGGGAATTCTGCGCCACTGCACAGTGCAGAATTTTGCATTAATGTGCATGCAGAATTCCCCCCTCCGCCCTTGAAATGGGTTGCAGTCATGCTGCCCGCCACTAGGGACCGCTGGATCTGGCAGAGTCTAGCTCTCACATAGAAGACACCGCTGGCGGGAGGGGGCGGGAGACAGGGGGTTCCTGGCAGCTGCAGTTCCAAGCATGCCGTGAGGGAAGCCTGGGACCCAGCATCAAGCTGTTTCTCCCTCTGGATCCCTGGGCTCTGAGGGTGGGGCGGGGGAGGGGAGGCAGGTGTCTGGGCTCTGGGGAAAAGGTGTGTGAGTATCTGGGCAAGGGGGTGGGAGCAGCTATGCTCAGGGGGAGAGGGTGCGAGTATCTGGGTCAGGAGGTGTGGGTTTGGGTGTATTGGCTTGGGAGGTGTGGGATGGGGAGGGATTGTGGCTGTTTAGCCCCCCCATCTGGTGAGGGAGAATGAAGAAGAGAAACAGGGACTGGGCTGTCATAGGGTTTCTTTAACTCTCTACTCCTGGGGGAATTTTTGTGTCTGTATTGTTAGACGTACTTGCTGACACATTTTGAAATAAATTACCAAAGTAATTTAAACTGGTGTGATTATGTAGTGTTGTTTTGACAAAATCTGCAGAATTTGGAATGCCCCCAGGAGTAGCATGTTTACATATTGAATTGCTTGGTTTCCCCCTCCTCTGTGTAATCATTCTGCTCACAGACTGAAATGTTGTTGGGATGTGTGTGAGGGAAGGGAGTGCTGGTGTAGGCATGGCTGTCACCACCACACTTCTGGCATTTCCCCTGTATCCTGCCAAATATTTTTGCTGCTTTGATTTCAGTCCATTTCTGTTGGATGATCTGGCTGCAATTGTCCATAGTGACAATTCTAGTTATCCCTGAATTTTATATGCAGCTGTTTGAAGTAATCCTTTCTGTTCTTCAGTATATTTTGCTTAATTAATTTTCTTGCGTCTTGTCCTTTTCAAACACACAGGCTTAGTTTGTTTTGTACATTTGTGTAGATAACCAAAACAAGAATGAGGGAATAAACATGAATTTGACTGAAAGATTATAGTGTTCTTCAGAACATCTCTAATATGTAAACCAGTTATCTTTTGTGTTCTCAGTTGTTCTAAATCTTGTATTACCTCACAATCTGAAATTGATGTTAAATACTGTTAATCGGCTATGGAAGATGCTAAATTTAACAAGTGAAAATGTCCTCATAGAGATTTATATTTATAAGTAAGCCAAAGAATCCCTTAGAAAAACTGAACTTTTTGGTAACATTTTTGTTGTGAATAAAGACACTCAAATAGATTGTGTTGACAGTCATGAAGCTGAATTTCCTCTATTCATGGAATAGGCACAGTCGCAGTGCAAACTTTCCTTTATGGCCTCATAGAACCTAACCTGAAGATCGGAGATTAAAGGTAGCTTAAAGGTGTATATAGATACATATTTGTTTAAATTGTCTCTTGAACATCATGTTGTAAAGCTGCTTCGAGTGGCTCAGGAGCATGAGCACCAGCCTCAGGGCAGACTGTTAAGGAGGAGGGCACACATCCCAAATTGGTTGAGAGTTCTATACTTAGATTTCACCAACTAAGTACCAAGTATGAACTCCTCAGGCACTGTAGTAGCCTTAACATGGAGTCAGACAGTTCCCTTGAGTACTCCAATCTATCTTACCACCCAGATAAACTTGCCATTGTGATAGATGGTCCCTTGTATCAAAAATGACAATATTCCGGTTACTCTGAGTCCGAAAGGACCAGTCACTTACCCCAAGTCAGTTGCACTTTAAGTCCTACACCAAAGACAACAATGGTAACTAATCCTATAATAAATTAACTAAAAATGTATTAACTGAGAAAAAGAAATTAGTTATTTACAAGGTTAGAGAAAGTAAACATATCCTTTGGAACCTAAGATTAACTCATTTGTGTGTGTATTGGAAGCTACTATAATATGCAAGCTCTATAAGTCCTCTAGGGTTAACCCATGCCAAGCACTGGGGATCCCTTGCATATGCTTAGAAATCTTGCACCTTCCAAGTTCAAGCAGTGAAGAGATGCAGTTTCTTCCTGTCATGAATTTTTATTCCCTTCCCCCAGAGTTCAAACTGATGGGACAAGTCCCCATACACATCTCCTCTTCATAGGCATGGGGTAGGGGGGAGCAATCAATGAAGTCCTGTCCTTTGATGTTCCACAATGGTTTGTCTGGTGTCTATGGGCCTTCTTTTGTTGGACAGGAAATAGTATTTTCTGTGGTGAACTAGTATTTAGCACATGCTAGTGCTTCTCTCTTGACTCTGGCCGTTTAGTTTCATAATGTGCAGTAGCTACTTGAGACTTTTTATGAAAGAAAAAGGTAGACATCTCATAATATAAATTGACTTCTTCAAGTGTGCACAGCTCTAATATGGACCTCTGTGTGTGTTTGGGAAAATCATTTAACTGCTCAGTGTCTGTTTTTTCCCCCGTCAGATCACATCACCATTCATTATAGGGTAGCCACAGTTCAGCTCTGCTTCTGTCCTTTAAAAAAATAAATAAATCCATTCTCATGACACACACACACACACACACACACACACACACACACGCGCACCAAGCGCGTGCCTGGGGCGGCAAGCTGTCAGGGCAGCAGTCAGGCTGTCTTCGGTGGCATTTCAGCGGGAGGTCAGTGGCTGCCACAGATTCGGCAACATTTCGGCGGCAGGGACGATCTGTGGACCTCCCGCAGAAATGCTGCCGAATCCACGTCAGCCGACCTCTCGCTGGCGTGCCGCGGAACTTCCGCCCTTGGGGCGGCAAAAACCTTAGAGCCGCCCCGATTGCTAGATTTTAAAAATAGCTGTGTACAGACGCATTAAAATGCTGCTTAGGGTCACAGATGTGATCTTATATTGGACTGTAGTTTAAACTCTAATCCATTTGTTCAGACCAACATAACCTTAGATGTTCTGCATCTTGATTTTTGGATTGTCCTCCCAAGTTGAACACACAAGACAATACCTTGCCGTTATCTGAAAAAACAAGCAGTGATGTATTATAGAAAATGATAGTACAAACTGAGACAACATCAACTTGAAATATTGTGGTTTTGTTCACAGTAAATTGAGCTCCTTCAATGAAGACTACATAAGAAGCAGAGAAGAGTATGAAGAGGCTCAGGAAGCAATTGTTAAAGAAATCATTAATATTGCTTCAGGTAATAGGTCTCTGTTGACAAATGAAATAAGCTGAAATGTTTGGAGAATTACTATAGTCTGTCTTTGTTCCTGTATACACAATGATCTATTGTTTGCAGTTGGTTTCAAGCATGAGTCCCTTAACTGCCAAATTGTTTGAAAATGGATTGGTCACTTATTCAGGTGGCCAAAATGTTTAACATTACCCGGGCGAAGAGTGCTGGAATATTGTAACTTACCTGGAAGCATAGTTTCATGTAAAGCAATTGTAAAATCTTTAGGGGATAAATTAAAAAACATGTGAACATAAATCCCAACTCTGGGAGAAAAAAAAAATGGTTAAGAAAATTTTATTTAAATGATAAGACAAAGAATACTTGTGGCACCTTAGAGCAGTGGTCTTCAAACTGAAGTGCGTGCACCCTCAGGTGTGCGTGAGACCCCGGTGCCGCCGCTGAGACTGCCCGGGAGACCGCCAAACTCCCAGGCAGTCTATTTTTGGACCGCCGAAATGCCGCCCTCACCGGAAGCATCCGCTTTTTGCGGCGGCATTTCGGTGAACATACCCACCCCGGTGTCCGCCAGACTTTTTCCTCCGCAGCAAGGGGCCGCGGGGGAAAAAGTTTGAAGACCCCCTGCCTTAAAGACTAACCAGTTTATTTCAGCATAAGCTTTCGTGGGCTATAGCCCACTTCATGCTGAATAAACTGGTTAGTCTCTAAGGTGCCACAAGTATTCCTTGTCTTATTTACAGATACAGGCCAGTCGCATCTTAGGCGCATTTAACATGAGTGAATTTGACTTTACGCGGTTGGCAAAAACAGAAAAAAAAAAAAGAGAGAGAAAAAAACAAGCCTCTGAGCGTGACCCCCATTGGGGTCGGGGTCGGGGCTGTCAGCCTCCTGGCAAAGGGGTTGGGCTCAGGGCTGGTGGCACCCCGCCACTGACAGCAGCAGGGGTCGGGGCTGGAGCTGGCAACCCAACCCCCGGGAGGATCGGGGCCGGGGCAGGAGCCGGCAGCCAGCCCGCCGAGGAAATTGGGGATGGAGCCGGCAGCCCACCCGCCACAGGGGCCGGGGCTGGAGCCAGCAGCCCGCCCAATGGGGTGATCGGGGCTGGGGCCGGAGCTGGCAGCCCGCCGTCCCCGGGGGCTGGAGCCAGCAGCCCGCCTGCCGGGGCAATCAGTAGGAGCCGGCAGCCTGCCCACTGGGGCGATCGGGCCAGCAGCCCACTGTCCAGATCGGGGCTCATGACCCCCTGCATAAGTGGCCTCAACCCCCAAATAAAGAACCAATGATCTATAGTGAACTCAATGAGAGTACACAATTTCCGCTTTACGCGGTAATCACGGACCATAACCCTTGCATAAGACACAACACGCCTGTACAAACTAACACGGCTGCTAATCTTAAACTTATTTAAATGAGCCACTAGCCCAGTAAGGAAAGAGCTGAGAGTTATGCCAAAGAATAGTGAAGAAAATTGAAGAAAGCAACATGGTATAAGTGTTCAGTATCTTTATGAATACTTTCAAGAAAGTTTTAAGTCGATCATAAATACTCATAGTAATTTTGTAAAGCACTGTTCTTAAGAACTGGTTTTGAAGTTGTTTTTGAATGATTACTGTTAAACTTGCAAGTGTTTAAAAGGGTGAATCAGGAAAAAGCTGCTGATAGGAGGCAAAAATAATCAATTAGCATTGCAGCACATGTATGTGTTTCACATTGTGTAGAGTGTCAACCTACAGTAGGTGCATGTTTGCATGTGTGTGTAGCAACAGTTACACACTTGAGACAAATCTGTTGCAGCAGCCTTGTCCTAATTATTTTTCTTTCTTTAGCTTGTTTCACTGCAAATATATTTTGGGAATAGATAATTAAGCACAGATATGATGCTGAAAAACAAATGGAAATTACTTCAAGATTTCTCATTCTGCCATATAAATTGTTCCAGATTATAGGGATTGTAGATCCTATTCTGTCTCTGGATACTATAATTAAAGAAATACAAAATGTTCAGAAGAAGGCTGAATCTCTTGCTCTCCACTGAAGTTTTATATTATATTTTGTTTACTTATATCTGGAGTTAAAGGCACAAAAATTCCCCCATAATGATTTTATTGCATAAAGCTTGTTTAACTTTTATTCTCAATTTCTGGTGTATTCATTTGCTTGATTATAGTCTGTTACAGTGGTCACTTGCATACACTACTATGATATAGAATTCAGTAATACGTTGCAAAGCCAGCATTCGTATGGTTTGATCATATCAGATTTTCATAGCTTGCATCATGCAGTAGCTATCAGTTATGTCTTTTGCTTTAATATACATTGTGCAGCTGCATGGAAGCAAATTAGGAAGTTTGTAAAGATGGCATTGTGACGGTTGGGATCACAGAGACCCCCTTAGAAGCTGCTGCCCGATATGCCAAGGCTACTCCTGCATCTGCTTTCCTGCCCAAACAGCTTGGGACCTCAGTACCCCAACTGGTTTGAGTCAGACTCACTAGCCTGCTGTAACAACAGATCCAGGTCTGAGCCTCGTCCCCCAACAGCTATGGGCTTGCCTGGAAACAGATTAGGAAGTATTCTTGTCTCTAGCACTCAGATGCTCAACTCCCAATAGGGTCAAACTCTGCATAAATCTGTTTTACACTGTATAAAGCTATACAAGGCAAACTCATTGTTCACCCTTTATAACAATGATAGAGAGAGATGCATAGCTGTTCCTCCCCGTCCCCCCGGGTACCAACAAATACTCCAGGTTAGTTAATAAGTAAAAAGTGATTTTAATAAAGACAGGAATTAGGATTTAAGTGGTTCCTAGTAGTAACAGAACAAAGTGAATTACCAAATAAAATAAAATAGAACACGCAGATCTATCACTAAAATAGTAAAAAGCCTCACCCTCAGATGTTTCAGTGAATTTCTTCTTTCAGACTAATCTCCCTTTTAGTAGGGTTACCATTTGTCCGGATTCTCCCGGACATGTCCAGTCTTTTTGGATAAAAATAGCATCCGGATGGAATTTGTAAAAGTCTAAAAATGTCCAGGATTCCCCCCAGTGCAGAGCACAGCGTTGGGCTCGGCAGTCAGAACCTCTCGAATCTCCTGCAGCTTCTGGCAGCTGTAGCAGCATGTTCCCTCTCCCCACTCCTTCTCTTCCTCCATTCTCCCCTCCCCCTGCATCTCAGAGCTGCTGGCTGGGCTCTACCGCTCGCTCCCCTGCTGCCCAGGACGTGGGACTGGGCTGTGCCTTGAGCTGGGGAGCATGGCAGCGTGTTGGGCTGAGCGCAGAGCCCCACACGCTGTTTTGAGCTGCACGGTAAGGGGGGACAGGGGGTTAGAGAAGGGGCAGAGAATTTCTGGAGGGGGCAGTCAAGGGAATTGAGGGGGCCATTTAGGGATAGGGGGCAAAAATACGGATTGGTCCTGCTTTGAGCAGGGGATTGGACTAGATGATCTCCTGAGGTCCCTTCCAACTCTGAGATTCTGACAGGGAATGTGGGGGTTACATGGATCTGGGGTTCTGGGGGGACAGTCAGGGGTCAAGAAGCAGGGAGTCTTAGGTAGGGGGTGAGATCCTGGGGAGAAGTTAGGATGGGAGAGTCTCAGGAGGGGGCAGTCAAGGTGCAAGGAGGCTTAGGTAGGGGGTGGGGTTCTGGGCGGCAGTTAAGGGCAGAGGTCAAGGAAGGGGCAGTTAGGAGACGGGGGGGGGAGTTGGAGGTTTTGAGGGGGGTGGGAAGTGGGAGGAGTGGGTGGGGCTAGGGCACCCCCCCCAATCCTCTCTTTTGATAGGGTTACCATATTTTGCCAATCTTTTTAATCTGGGTTCAGCTATCACTCACCCCGCCCCCTGCAGTCACTGTTTTCTGTTCCAGCTTCCTTCAGGCCTCCCTGTGGGGTGGAGAGGCTGTTCTTTGAGCCAGCTGAAGACAAAATAGAGGGGTCTCCCCAGGGTTTATATAGACTTCCTCTTGTGGGTAGAGACCCGCTCCTCCTTCCTATGCAGAGTCTAGCTGTAAAATGGAGTTTGAGCTACATGGACCAGTCACATGTCTCTCCAAGATCCAGTTCCTGACCAACCAGGCCACATTCCTGGGGAAGCTCGGGTGTGGACGGGTGTCTACGAAGTTCATTGTTAGCTTGATTGGTTCTTGATTGGGCATTTACTGAGAATACTTTTTTCTCAGACAGCTGCCAAGCTGCTTTCCAAAGTCTACTTACAACTGAACAAGCACATAGCCAATATTCATAACTCTGAATACGAAACTGACACAAACATACAAATAGGATAAAGAGATCCAGCAGATCATTACCTTTACATAGATATGTTACATGGCATATGTAGTAAAAGCATGTTCCAGTTGTAGCATACACTATAGGCACCCCCCCATAAAGCCTTATGGGGTACACCGTCACAGCATATTTGTAGGCATATTCTACAATAAACAACCAGCAGACATAAAACTAAGTCTCTCTTGTCTCATTTAAAGACTTCACTGGTGTGTAAACACAAGCCCACAGACGTATACTCCTATATTTAAACATATTTTTTCTGTCATCTTCCAATGGAGGCAATATAATAAAGAAACTTTCTACAGTCTGGATTGGGTATACAATTCTTAATTGGAAGTAATCTTTTTTAAAAAGCCTTCTTGTTGCTCTGTATCCTGCTGTGCAATGAGATGTCAATGGAGCTAGTTAAAACCCAGTGAGAGAGTTCTAATTTCCCAGTGAAGATTGCCTGATAGAATTTTCTGGAATGAATGTTTTGCACTACACTAGTCACTTCTTTTGACATGTTATACCACTTGTAAATATTAAAGTAATTACAGCTTTGTAGTTCAGTCACTACAAACACTCCCAACAAACATTTAATGGTATTAACACAGGTTATAGAATTTAAATAACTACACAGAATGTGTTCTCATTCGACCTTGCTTTTGTGACATATCCAAATAGTGGTCATCAAAGGTTGTGTGGGAGGAAAAGATTTCCAGCTACCTTGCCATTCTAGTAGCATTATTTTTCCATATTTAAATAAGCTTCTTCCCTTCTCTAATGCCAGTAAGAGGCAATTAGTAATGGGCATGCCTCCTCCCTATTAGAGATTTGAGAGCATCATACCTTTGTAGTCCAAGTATAGGAATCACATGATGACTTCCTAACTCTCACTTCCAATATGGTGTGTGATGATCTGCCTCTTGAGCAGCTGAGTCTGTTTTATACAATTGTACCATCACATACTATTCATTCAATTCAAACTTGTCACTATCATCAGCAATATGTGGTCTACAAGATTAATGGAGTTATTTGTCAAAGGTGTATTCATTATTTCATTGGTTTCCATATTTGCTTTAAAGCAAAATTTAATTTTAAAAAACATGGATTTTGTGACCAGAACATAGTAATTGATTGGAAGATATGTGAAAGATAAGTTGAACTCTGATTTGAGATTTTCCATGCAGTTTTATTGTAAATTGCAGTCTTTCATTTTTCATAGTGTCCACAAAATGCTGTGTGCTGCACACACACAAAAGGAGGGACAGTCCCTGCCCTAACAAACTTATCCTATTTTAGCTCACATTTTAGGTTTAAAATTTGTTTGTTTTTTATTTGTATAAATATAAATTCAGTACAGTTGTAAATGAATTGTTCTGCTTTTCTTGAAACAGGATATGTAGAGCCAATACAGACAATGAATGATGTGATAGCTCAGTTAGATGCTATTGTCAGTTTTGCTCATGTATCAAATGGAGCACCTGTGCCATATGTACGTCCGGTCATTCTGGAAAAGGGACGAGGAAGGATTGTGCTGAAAGGTTCCAGACACCCTTGCATCGAAGTTCAAGATGACATAGCATTCATCCCCAATGATGTTAACTTTGAGAAGGGCAAGCAGATGTTCCATATTATTACTGGTAAAGACTAATTTATATGCAATATTTTCAGTTTTCATTTAAACTCAAAAAGCAGTGTTAATTTTGAAGTATTTCTTGTGGAAGATGTTTTTAAAGAATGTCTGTCAAAACCATTCAGTGCTTTATAGGTGAGGGGGAAGAGACCATTTAATCATTTATTATACCAGTGTTGGCATTTGGGGTAGGTTTTGAAAAAAAGATGACAGACTTTCATAAGCCAGTTTCAGCACCTCTATGTTTTTGTGATGGTTATGGTTAATAAGCACGTGTTTTAAAACAAAAAGTGGCCATGATGTACTTATAAAATGTTTCCTTCCGTGCTGGGTACTTCATACACACAGACTCACCAGTCTTCAAAATGACTAGTCATAGAACTGGTCAGTATGATTGTAACTAGAGGTGCACTTGTGGGAATGCTGGGTCATGGCTGGTCAATGCTGGTCATGTTAGGGTAGAGGGGAGAGGTCATACAAGGTATTTATAAATAGATACTAGAACCTTAGTAAATCACATAGCACTTTAAAAGATGACACAGTGTACGTTTTCATGATTTCTGTGGAGTTCCATACATTTGAGTCAGGGTTATAAATTAGCACTTAAGGCAGGCCTGCACAACATGCGGCACGGGGGCCACATGCAGCCCACACGGGCTCACGGGGGTGAGTAGGGGTGGGGCAAGGCAAGCGGTGGAGTGAGGGGAAGCAGATGGGGGTGAGGGCGGGGCTTTTCGGCCCGCAGCTGGGTTTTTTGCAGTAATATGGCCCATGCTGCTTTCCGAGTTGTGCAAGCCTGACCTAGGGGAATGTTAAATCTCTGTTAAATTAACATACAATGGATTACTTTAAAAGGTAGTCTATTATACTTAATAGATTAGTGATATAATAAACTCTTGTTTTGATAACAAATTGTAAGGTGAAATCATTCTTAATACCAACAACATGATTGCCACTGTACATACATGGAGGAAGCCATGGTTCTTCTTCGAGTGCTTGCTCATGTGCATTCCAATTAGATGTGTGCGCCACGTGCATGATCATCAGAAGATTTTTACCCTAGCAACTTGCTGGTTTGGCTAGAGAGCCCCCTGGAGTGGTGCCTTTATGGTGCTGAATATATACCCCAGCTGACCCAGCACCCTCTCAGTTCCTTCTTACCGCCCGTGACGGTCGTTGGAACTGTGGAGCTCAGCCTAGCTGCTCTCCACTTCCCTAGCTTCTCTGCTTATTGGCTGTATATTGTTGTACATAGTTCTATGTTATAGTTAGTTTAGTGTAGTACAGATAGTATAAGTAGAACTGTATATAGGTGTAGGGGAGGGATTCCGCTCCTCAACTCAGACTTGGTGAACTTGTGCCCAAGGCTCAGGGGTTTAAGCCCTGCACCAAGTGTGCTAAACCTATGCCAGTGGGCGACCCACATGAATCTTGCTTTAAAGTGCCTGGGTGAGGGACACCAAGCCGACAAGTGCAAGATTTGTAAGGGCTTCCACCCTCAGACTAAAAAGGAGCGAGACTTTACGTTCAAGCAGCTTTTGATGGAGGTGGGACTCAGTCCGGCATCACCAGCAGTGAGCAAGGCTGCGGCCCCGAGTGCCTCGGTTCGCAGCACACCGGCCACAGTTCCTGCACCAAAAACAGCCTCTCGAGAGGCACCTTGCAGCTCTCCGGCACCAAAAGCCCCAGCCCCGCCACGACACCAGTCACACTCACCACTCCAGCGGAAGCGGAAGCCAGAAAAGACTGCCGTCCCTGCTCTGCCGGCTCAGGTGCTGCCAGAGTCGCGTCCTGTAGGGGAGCGACCAAGACCACAGGCACAAGCTCAGACACCGTTGACTCCGAAGCTGAGAGAGGTGACTTTGAGTCCAGTGTGCTTGGACTCCCCTCCATGCGCTGAGGTCAAGTCATGCCTTCCATCTACGCCGGACACCTTTGCAGTGGTGAGAGACCTCATTGCTCTGACGGAGCCGACACCGCAATAAAGAGTGCCCAACGTTCCTCCTTGCATGCCGCAGTCAAGGGGAAAGCCAACACTCCTACAGCCCACGGCACCGCAAGCCAAGTCAAGACACCGGTCACATTCTTGGACCCGCTCCTGTTCCTGGCACCTCTGAGTCCAGGCGCCGATCCATCTCACGGCACTGGTCATACTTGCGGTACCGATCACCCTCTCAGTGTCGGTCCTCTCCCCAATGCCGATTGCATTCCAGGGGCACGGTCAGGCCCTCGATACCGATCACGGCACCGATCACCATGCTGCTCGCATAGGAGCTGCTCCCGGTACCATGGAAGACTCAGTTCTCCCTTCAGGTCGAGATCTGGGTCCCGTTACACAGGACGATACCGATCTTGATCCCGGCACCGATTACCATTGCCGCTGCACCGTGCCCGCCCCCTCGACAGCTGGGGGATCTGTACTCCCACTCAGCACTGCCATGGCCATCCTGGTCGCCTCTAGGTCACCTCATTTGGATAGGGGTTCCGGGCTAGACCAAGGTACCTGTTCTACTGGGGAGGAAGAAGGGCAATGGCAGGATCCAGCCACAGAGCCAGATCAAGGCTCAATTCAGTGACCTTTTTGGACCCCTTGGGCCTACCACCAAGCTCAAGGAGCACCCTCAGTCACCTCGAGATTCTCCAAGCCAAGGGTGCCAGAGGCCTCCATTAGCCGCCCTCCAACTAGCTGATTGGAGCTACCTCAACCACAGCCCACAAGAGCCTCATCAAGAGAGGAACCATTGGTGGTCACCTCTATGCCACAAGATCCACCCCATCAGGAGGAGTTGTTGGAAACACTGGCTCCAGGACTCTCTTCCTCTTCCTCCCCTGATGAGGCGACAGCGGGTACCACAGTGTCTGGTCCTCCTCCAGTAGACCTATCCGTGCACCAAGCCCTGCTTCATCGCATAGCAAGGAGCATGAACTTGCGAGTGGAGAAGGTGGTGGAATCAGAGGACCCCTGTGGTAGACATTTTGTCTGAGGAGAGTCCCTCGAGAGTGGCACTACCACTGATCCGGACAATACAGAATACCATGAACACAATATGGTGAACACCTGCCTCCAACCCTCCAACAGTCAGAGGGGTAGAGAGAAAATACTTTGTGCCCGCAGAGGACTATGAATACCTTTAGACTCACCCCCAGCCCTATTCATTGGTGGTAGCCTCAGTCAATGAGAGAGAGCGCCATGGCCAACAGGCCCCAGCCCCTAAGTCAAGGGAGGCCAAGTGCCTCAATCTGTTCGGGAGAAAAATTTACTTGGCTAGAGGCCTCCAACTCAGAGTAGCCAACCAACAGGTACTCTTGAGCAGATATACCTGTAATTCCTGGAACTCAGTGCTCAAGTTCAAAGAGCTTATACCACCAGAGTCTAAAGAAGAGTTTGGGGCCTTCATCGAGGAGGGCAAGAAGATGGCTAGAACCTCCCTTCAAGCCTCGTTGGATTCCGCCAACTCCGCAGCACGCACTCTAGCCTCGGGGTTACCATGCGGCAGATCTCTTGGCTTCAAGTCTCCGATCTCCCACTGGAGCTCCAATACTTGATCCAAGACCTACCCTTTGAAGGGTCTGGTCTTTTTTCGGAGAAAACAGACTTCAGAGCCTCAAGGACTCCAGAATAACAATGCACTCTCTGGGCATGCATACGCCCGTGACACAAAGAAGGCCATTCAGGCCTCAACCTCAGCATCACTACCCTCCTTGTCCCAGACAGGACTTCTGTAGGAGATAAGGGCGAGGAGGCAGGAGACGATTGGCCTCCCGTCAGTCTGGTCAGCTGCAATCAGCGTCAAAACCCCCGCAAGGGCCTAAGCAAAACTTTTGAAGTGGTGCCCAGGGGCAGAGCACCAGTTTTTTCCAAGGATCCAATATCTCCATTCCAAAACCGTTTTTCCTGTTTCCACTGTGCCTGGTCCAGTATAACCATGAACCATTGGGTCCTCCGCACGGTGGAAGGCGGATACTCACTCGTTTTCCTCTTTCCCCTTCTCCCACCCACCCTCCCCGTCCCTCTTCAGGGACCCTTCTCACGAGCAACTCCTCCCGCAAGAGATGCGCTCACTTCTCACCTTGGGAGCCATCAAGTTGGTTCTGAGGGAGTTGAGGGGCAAGGCGTTTTACTTCCGCTGTTTTCTAATTCCCAAGGCAAAGGGAGGCCTAAGGCCCATCCTAGACCTGCGAGGACTCAACAAATTCATAGTAAAGTTGAAGTTTCGCATAGTTTCCTTGGGAACTATTATCCCATCCCTGGAGACTTGTACGCTGCCCTCAACATGAAGGACACTTTCACATTGCAATCAATCCCACCCACAGGCGTTTCCTCTGCTTTGTGGTAGCCCGAGAACACTATCAGTTTATGGTCCTCCTGTTTGGTCTCTCCATGCCTCTTAGAGTGTTTACAAAATGCACGGCGGTGGTGGCAGCGTTCCTCTGCCATTGAAAAGTACAGGTCTACCCTTACGCAGATGCCTGGCTAATAAGGGGCAACACAAGGGATCAGATGCACTCCCATGTGAGGCTAATCATGGATACTTTCTAACGTCTGGGGATCTTTCTCAACGCAGAGAAGTCAACCTTAGAACCGACCCAGAGGTTGGAATATATCAGAGCGGTCCTGGACTCCACCATAGCTCGAGCATCTCTGCCACCTGCCCGGTTTCACACAATTTCAACTGTGATCCAAAGCCTCCAGGCTTTCCCAACATCCATAATACGAACCTTCCTAAGCCTCCTGGGCCACGTGGCAGCATGCACTTTTGTGACCAAGCACGCCAGACTACACCTATGGCCTCTGCAGGCCTGGCTGTCAAAGGTATACCATCCAAACAAGGATAGCCTAAATACGCTAGTCACCATACTGAACACCGCACTAGACTCACTGAGTTGGTGGATGGACCAGGCTGCAGTTTGCAAGGAGGTCCCCTTCCACCGCCCGCAACCATCCCTCTCCCTAGTTACGGACGCATCATTCCTGGGTTGTGGCGCTCACCTGGGAGACACCAGGACTTAAGGGTTGTGGTCAGCATCCGACCTAGCACTCCATATCAACGTCCGGGAGCTAAGAGCGGTACATCTTGCCTGTCAGGCGTTCCGAGACCAGTTGCAAGGCTGGTGTATGTCAGTGCTAAAGGACAACACAACGACCTTGTTCTACATGAACAAGCAGGGGGGAGCATGATCAACTCCCCTTTGCAAAGAGGCCATTCTCCTCTGAGAGTTTTGCATAGCCCATTCCATTCATCCAATAGCTTCATTTCTCCTGGGAGCTTAGAACATGCTGGCAGACTGCCTCAGCAGGTCCTTCCTCCTGCACGAATGGTCGATCTTCCCCGATGTCATCAGATCAGTCTTCCTAAAGTGGGAATTTCCCCAAGTTGACCTCTTTGCATCCTGACAGAACCAGAAGTGTCACCTGTTCTGCTCCTTCCAAGGCAGCTCCCCCCAATCTCTGATGGATGCCTTCCTTCTGCCTTAGAGGGACCAGCTGTTATAAGCGTTTCCACCATTCCTGCTGGTCCACAAGGGCCTCCTCAAAGTGCGACGGGACAAGGCTCACCTGATCCAAATTGCTCCGGTGTGGCCCAGGCAGCACTGGTACACCTCCCTCCTCAAATTATCCGTGGAGACCCAGATACCTCTGCCGACCTGGCCAGACCTAATATCGCAGGACCATGGTCGCCTCTGCCATCCCAGCCTCCAATCCCTCCACCTCACAGCATGGGTGCTGCACGGCTAATGGGTTCGGAGCTCCTCTGCTCTCAGCAGGCACAGCAGGTCCTCCAAGGTAGCAGGAAACCATCCACTCACGCTACGTATCTTGCCAAATGGAAACTTTTCTCCTCCTGGTGCACGCAGCATAATGCCACCCCAACAGGTGCCTCCATACCCCTCATCCTTGACTACCTACTCTCCCTGAAACAGCAGGGGCTAGCAATACCCACTCTGAGTGCACCTAACAGCCATCTCGGCTTTCCATCTTCTCAAGTCCTATGGTGGTCAGATTCCTTAAGGGCCTAGATCAGCTCTACCCACACATTCGACATGGGACCTTAAGCTAGTCCTATCTAAGCTCCCGGGATGCCCATTCGAGCAACTCGCCACCTGCTCTCTCCTTTGTCTCTCTTGGAAGACGGCATTCCTCGTGGCGATCACCTCGGCAAGACGGGTTTCTTAGATCAAGGCCCTAACTTCAGAGCCTTCCTACACTGTTTTTAATAAAGACAAGGTACAGCTGCGCCCCCACCCTGCCTTTCTCCCAAAAGTGGTATCGGCCTTTCACATGAACCAAGACATCTTCCTCCTGGTATTCTATCCAAAGCCCCATGCCTCCCGGCGAGAGCAACAGCCGCACTCCCTTGATGTGCGTAGGGCTCTAGCCTTCTATATAGAACACACAAAACACTTTAGGAAAACCACTCAATTTTTCATGGCAATAGCTCACCATATGAAAGGCCTACCAATTTCGACGCAACGAATCTCTTCATGGATAATTTCCTGCATCCGCACATGTTACGACCAGTACCATTCCTCTTGCTGCCCACTCCACAAGAGCCCAGGCATCCTTGGCAGCTTTCAGGGAACAAATCCCAACCCTGGAGATCTGCAAAGCTGCCACCTGGTCCTCTGTCCATACGTTCGCGGCTCACTGTGCAATAGTACAGCAGTCCAGAGACAATGCTGCGTTCGACTCAGCCATCTTATGTTCAGTAGTTAGTCAATCTGACCCCACCTCCTAGGTAAGGCTTGAGAGTCACCTAATTGGAATGCATATGAGCAAGCACTCAAAGAAGGAAAACCAGTTATTTACCTGTAACTGTTGTTCTTCGAGATGTGTTGCTCATATCCCACCCTCCTTCCCCTCTGTCAGATTTGCCAGCAAGAAGGAACGGAGAGGGTGTTGAGTTGGCTGGGGTATATATTCAGCGCCATAAAGGTGCCACTCCAGGGGGCTCCCTAGCTGACCCGGTTAGTTGCTAGGGTGAAAATCTTCCGACGATCGTGCACGCAGCACGAGCACACCTAATTGGAATGGATATGAGCAACACATCTCAAAGAACAACAGTTTACAGGTAAGTAACTTTTTTTTCCTGCCTTGAAAGATCCCAGAATCTAACTTAAAATGCATCATCATTCATTGCATTATATTGCTATTCTTCCTATGATAATTAGATAGACCACTCTATTTGAAAATTTTCTCTGCAGTCCTTGTTCAGAAGTTATTGCTAAAGTGACTAATGTGCTAATAGTGGAGATGTATAAATGTTAAATGAATAATGTAAATGCTGATTACTTTACATGTAGACTTTACAGGAACAATACATTTTAATATGTCCAGTAGACAGTGTCGTTTCTATACAGTGTTTAGATGTGTAGTTTGTCTAAAATAGTATTTATACTATATATATATATATATATATATGTACATTTCCTGTAAAAGTTCATCTTTAAAATAATCTGCTATACTTTCATACTCTCCTGTTACCAGAGTGGATAAAAATTAATGGCTTAAAAAGTATATGTGTGGAGGGGGGGGAATGTAAATTAAACACTTTTATTTTTAAAATCTCTCTAACTTTAAAATTGGCAACCTATGTTAAGGCCTAAACTTACTATAATCTATTACAATCACATACATAAAGAAATACTTCGGGAAGGAGACCTCCTCAGATTTTGGTTTGTTTGTCTAGAGGCGCAGAGAATCTTTTTCTTCATTTGGAGTAGTTAATTCAAAGATGAGAAACCAGCTGGATGTTGAAAAATCAGGAAAGCCTGTTTTCCTCTTCCAGTCTACTAATAAAAACTAGGTGGGAGAGAATGAGGTCTGTTAATTCTGAAAACTTCAAGGACATGGAGCCAGATTTTCAAAGGTGTATATAGGCACCTAAAGATGTAGACAGGTGTCTAGAAGGATTTTCAAAAGTGCCTGAGCAAGTTAAATGACCAGAAACAATCACCAATTCACTAACTACAGCTCATGTTTCCTTTGTTTAATAAATCACTTTTTAAAATAGTTTTATGTGGAGCGGACTGTGGAGGAAGTAATTGATCTTGTAACTTAAAACAGTTGGTTTTGCATTCATTGTCAAAACTGATTCATTGTCAAAACTGACAATGAAACAAAAAAAATTGTTATTGTCAAAACTGCATTCATTGTCAAAATTGATGAGCATAAAATTAAACCCTTCTAGCTTTGCTTTAGTTTACAGATATGTAGCTGTACTTCAGATTGTTGCTTATATTTTTGAGAAATTGGGTTATTAAAAAAAAATCTTCTTTAGGAAGAACTGCAGTCAAGTATTTGCAGTTATGAGCAAGTCCATCCATGAAGCTGTACAACTTGTTGCAGGTGTTGGTTATTTAGGGAGGACGATGTTTTTGAATGTCAATTTTTGATTAAATTTAGCTTTAGACCCAATACGCTTAAGAATCCCTTAAAGCTGAACATAATATACAAAGGAGAGGAAGCTAACTTATTAATTTCTTTTCAAAATTAATTTCTTAGGTCCTAACATGGGAGGGAAATCAACGTACATTCGTCAGGCTGGAGTGATAGTTCTTATGGCCCAAATTGGGTGTTTTGTGCCATGTGACTCTGCGGACGTGACTATTGTGGATTGTATTCTGGCTCGGGTCGGAGCAGGAGACAGTCAGTTGAAAGGTGTCTCAACTTTCATGGCGGAAATGTTAGAAACTGCTTCAATTCTTCGGTAAGAGCTGTACCTGCTTTGTGTTTTATCAAAGGGGGAGGAGGTTACCTTAAAAGATTTCTTTATGTTGTATGACTTTTTGGTTCTTTTACTTAGAAAATATGTAACTTATCACCATAGATACTGGTACTCCTAGATGAGGACAGCCTAAGTGTTTTACTTAATGAGTGCTCATCTTCATTCACACATTATGTGAGTCTGATAATCATGTCTCTTGCATAATATCGTTTCTTTTATAGTGTGTGTACAGTTAACTATTTACACTTGGCATTAGACTAAATTTTGAATTTTAGAGAGCTTGCATGATCTAAACTTTGATAAAATGTTTTTGTTTTAGGACAGCATCTGAAAACTCTTTAATAATCATTGACGAGTTGGGAAGAGGAACTTCAACATATGATGGATTTGGGTTGGCATGGGCTATTTCAGAATATATCGCCAGCAAAATTTGTGCCTTCTGTATGTTTGCCACACATTTTCATGAACTGACAGCACTTGCTAACCAAGTGCCAACTGTGAATAATTTACATGTTACAGCACTGACCACTGATGGGATGCTAACTATGCTTTACCGTGTCAAGAAAGGTGAGATCTTTTAAATGCTGAACATTTCCTTCATAGCTTTCTGTGTGTATTTCCGGACTTGTATCTTGGCATAGTTAATTATATGCTGCAGAGCTCCATACCAAAGTGTTTGGGTGAAATTGAGGAAAGAAAAATGTTTTAAAGCAATTAAAAATAGTACTAAGATACAAAGACAAAAATAACTTAATGTCATGTATTTTCTTTGCACTATTCTAAGCAGAGCTGTAGGCAAATAACACATTTCCTAGGATGTTATCAAACATAGACTAAGTGGATGTAAGCCAGGAAATACTGGGAGAACCTAAATCATATCACTCACTTCTCAAAAAGAGAGAAATATTGCAGAGCTTGTTTTTATGATCGGTTAGTCATTGTACATTTTCCTGAGAGTTGACTTTCTTTATTTTTCTCCAGGTGTCTGTGATCAAAGTTTTGGAATACATGTAGCAGAGCTTGCTGCTTTTCCAAAGCATGTAATAGAGAGTGCAAAAGAGAAGGCTCTGGAGCTAGAGGAGTTCCAAATTACTGGAAAACCTGAGGAATCTGAAGGAGAGCCAGCAGCTAAGAGATGTTACAGAGAAAAAGAGGTCTGTTAACATAGGCCAAACAACACCGATGTCAGTTAGTCACACTGATAACCATTATTTTTCTTTGAGTAGAGTCCCTATGGATGCTCCACTTTAGGTGTCTGTGTGCCCCTGCACCTCTAATCAAAGATTTTTGGTAGCAGTGTCCTGTTGAGCCTATGCAAGTGCTCCCCCTCCCTCGTGGTCTGCCTCAAGACTAATTAGCACTGCAGGGGTGAACCACCCTCACTTCCTTCTCTACCGCCTTTAGCCTCTGACAGAAGTCGTCCCTTCCTTATTTTTGTCATTAGCATAAGTAGTGTTTGTTTTGTTACCTTTGTTTTTTCTTAAAAGTAATTGGGCTAGTGTTTATTTTATTTTATTTTATTCCTTTGGTTTAAAAAAAAAAGAGAGAGAGAGAAAAGAACTTTAGTTTTCTGCCCTGTCTGGGAGCATTTCCCTCCCTCTCCTTGGCATTTAGTGGACTCTTAATTATTTTCTTTTCAGTGGAAAAAAAAAAAAGAAAAAAAAAGTGAAGACGTTCTTATGCATTCCTCCCTGCTAGAGGCTGCCCAGGGGCTTGCCTGCCTCTCTGTTCCATAAAGTGGGAGAGCTTCACAGAAGTGCTTTACCTGACATAAAACTGCAGCAGCCTCACAGGAGTTTTGAGCTGAAGTGAAATTCCTCCCTATGGAGAAAACACTTCAGCCTGCAGGGACTCCAGTGACCCCGGATTATCCCCGGAGCCTTCACTTCAAAAGGGGTTGAGTCGTGAAGAGGAGAAGAGAGATGGGGACGGGCGGGGCGGGGGGAACCACAGCAGACTCCCCCTGGAAAGGGCTCCTCCGAGCAACTGGCCAGCCGGTGGAGCGTTCCCCAGAACGGCCACCTCGGCATCAACCCTGAGTAGCTGGCCAGCCAGTGGGGTGTTCCCCAGAGCAGCCACCTCGGCATCAACCCCGAGTAGCTGGCCAGCCACTGGGGTGTTCCCCAGAGCCGCCACCTCGCCACCCAAGTAGCTGGCCATCCAGTGGAGTGTTCCCCAGAGTGGCCACCTCGGCACCAACCCCGAGTAGCTGGCCAGCCAGTGGGGTGTTCCCCAGAGTGGCCACCTCGGCATCATCCCCAAGTAGCTGGCCATTAAGTGGGGTGTTCTCCAGTGCGGCCACCTCGGTAGGACAAGAGCAGCAGAAGAACCCCTGCTGTGAGCTTAGCTGCCAGCACCAGGTCCGCAGGAAGCTGTGAGGCAGAAACCTCATTAGGGAGTTTCTTGCTGTGAGTTCTGTGCTGCTTTGCTCTTACTTCACCCTGGGGAGAGTTACTGTACCTTATCTAAAAGAATGACACAGTGAAACCTGTCACTCCTGCTCCAGCAGCGAGGAAACTTGCTGTGAGCTCTGTGTTGCTTTGCCCTTATCGCACCAAGGGGACAGCTACTGTACCTTATTTAAAAGAGCGACACACAGAAACCTGGCTATCAATCCTGCTTCGCAAAGGGATTCCACAGTCATGCTCTGAGGTAAAGGTTCCTCCACTGGACAGTTTACCATACCATATGTTTAGGATTGCCTCCCCACTTTGAACTTTAGGGTACAGATGTGGGTTATTTCTTTTTTCATGAGGGTCCCCCCCCCCCCCAAGCTTATTTTACCAGCTTGGGTTAAAATGTTTTTCCCCAGAACACAACTTTTTTTGTATTTGGACCTGGTACACTGCCACCACCAAACAAGGTTTAGGGTAGTTTGGGACCCTTCTGTCCCTTTCCACTAACCCCCCAAACTTCTTCCTTCCCTGGGAAGCTTGAGAGAGAAAAAACAAACCTCGCCTGCTCCTGTGAGAAGTGCCCGATTCAAAACCAGGATCTTACACAATGAAAAACAAGCAGTTAGCTTTTTAAAAGAAAGATTTTAATAAAAGAAAAAAAGAAAGGAATAAATCCCTTATAACCATCAATAGAACAGCATCTACCATAATCAACAAAAGGATTTAGAAACCAAACCTCTCCCCCGAGGCAATTTTCTTCCACTGTTGATATCTTTGCTGAAGCTTACAATATTAAGAAGCACCCAGCCAACACTCACCACTGAGAACCCTCCAAATGATAAAAAGAAGATAAACTTACTGACTACAGTACTTGATAGAATTTTATAGTTACAGTGAAAGACATAGCTGTGTTTATCCCATAGCCGAGGCGAACAGAGAGAGACCCAGAGAGAAACTGAAACTTAAAATCCTTTGTCTCCTGAGGAATTTCTCATTGGTCAGTTGTCCGCCTCTTAGGTTACCTTTAGCTTAACCTCTTACAGGTAAACAATAATTTTAGGCTACTTTACACTTATGACACCATATCTAAAAGGGGGGCATCATCGTACCCTTTGGTACGAAGTGCAAGAAAACTTCCATCCAGAAAGTGTTCTGCACCTTCCCAACCATCAATAATGCTTTGTGGTTCCACATCAGCTCAAGGTGACACATGCTCAGATACTCTGGAGACCTGTGGCCTCAGTACCCAGGGAGAGACAATTTCTGTACCGTTTCTTTTTTTTTTTAATTATTTTTTTTAAATGACACCGACGACGAAACTCTCATTTATGGGAGTGTTCTGCCCGACTTGAAGTACTGATAATGTACCACGGACACTCCTCTGTGGTACCAAATAAACCCATGGTAGTGCATGAGTTCTGGTACCCTGGAGATCTGATGATGTGGAAGAACCAAAATCCCCATTACTTGGACCCTGCTATCGAGCACATCCCAGAATTGCTCTTAGCACCGGGCTGTATGTTGCCAATACCCCAGTCATTGGCACCCTTACCCACTGACTAATCTAATGCTGGCCAGGAGGAGATCATTCCCTGGCCCCTCATCGTGGTCTAGAATTGAGGTACAGGCCCCCTGAGGTAAGCCCACCTCCCATGCCCACCTTCCTCTTTCTCCCTCCCAAGGCCATATTGTAACTGTTTGGCGATGTACACACATGTCACGACCGTCTCCGGTGTCTCTCAGGGAGAGTCCACCAGACGGTTTATTACAGCCTGGCACCCGAGCCAGAGAAGGAGAAAGCCTTTGTCAGAACAGGAGAAGATGGGGTGGGACCCACCACTGAAGAGGAAGCTACCTCTCCAGCACACTTCTCATCTCTCCCAGATGAGGCTGTGCTGCCCACTCCTCAGCACTAGGTGAAGATTTAAGAACTTTTTGGATCTTACCAAGAGGTGGGCAGACAAGCTGCAGATTCCCCTACAGGAGGTGGCAGATATTCATCACAAGTTGGTGGAAATTCTGCACACTACCCTCTTATCTAGAATTATCCTCCCAATTATTGAGCTGATTCTAGATCCTATCAAAGTCAGCTGGCAAACCCAGCCTCTGTCACACTACCCAGCAGCAGAGTGTAAACAAAAACAAGCTTACATCTATACCAAAAGAGGAAGACATCTGCAACCCAACTCCATCATAGTGGATGTGGCTAATGCACAAAACAAGCAACATAATCCCAAGTTAACTCCATGCCATCAGTCTTCCCAATATGGCATATTCATCGACAACATTACTGTTTTGAGTAATAAATTGCCAAATACAGTTTTATTAATCATGGAAAACCCAGTATGTTTCTGGAACATTACTGGAAACACACCAAAAAACAAAACAAAAAACAGATTCAAACCGTTCTTAGAGATGAACAGTTCATAGCCAGACTGTCCTAGAGACACCACTGGAGGTAGCTGTTACAGCTACCCTCCCAGTCTCCATGGCAGCACAACTAAGCAGGTTGTAGTTTTTTTGTTGGCTACACCTCTCTAGATTTCCCAAAGAGCTACGGACTTCCAATTTGATCCTTTGGGCAGAAGAGAAGATTTACCTCTCAACCACACCACAGGTCACAATCTTATCAATACCCCATCACCAATACCTTTTCTGCAGAAAAGAACCTAGGGATTACAGTGGATGAGAAGCTGGATGTGAGTCAACAGTGTGCCCATGTTGCCAAGAAGGCTAACGGCATTTTGGGCTGTATAAGTAGGGGCATTGCCAGCAGATCAAGGAACGTGATCGTTCCCCTCTAATCAACATTGATGAGGCCTCATCTGGAGTACTGTGTCCAGTTTTGGGGCCCACACTACAAGAAGGATGTGGAAAAATTAGAGTCCAGAGGAGGGCAACAAAAATGATTAGGGGCCTGGAGCACATAAGTTACGAGGAGAGGCTGAGAGAACTGGGATTGTTTACTCTACAGAAGAGAAGACTGAGGGGAGATTTGATAGCTGCTTTCAACTACCTAAAAGGGAGTTCCAAAGAGGATGGATCTAGACTGTTCTCAGTGGTACCAGATGACAGAACAAGGAGTAATGGTCTCAAGTTGCAGTGGGAAAGGTTTAGGTTGGATATTAGGAAAAACTTTTTCACTAGGAGGGTGGTGAAGCACTGGAATGGGTAACCTAGGGAGGTGGTAGAATCTCCTTCCTTAGAGGTTTTTAAGGTCAGGCTTGACAAAGCCGTGGCTGCGATGATTTAGTTGGAGATTGGTCCTGCTTTAATCAGGGGGTTGGACTAGATGATCTCCTGAGGTCCCTTCCAACCCTGATATTCTATGATTCTATGATCACAGTATCTCAGTGCTGTTATGAGCCACAGGGCTCAAAAGTGATAACAGTCTGCACCTCAGTCCATGACCTCTCAAATTGCCTCTTATAAGCACTTATGAGGAGCTGGTCGGGGGCCTGAACAATGATACCTGACTGCATTAGCTACCATCTGTACACCAGTCATTCCACTCAGAAGTCACCCTATCTTACTTCACAGCAGTTAGGACCAGATCTAGAGCAAAGAGATTGCTTCCTAGCCTTGAACCTACAGGGTGCCTACTTCCTTATCTCAATACAATCATCATACAGGAGATGTCCTACTACTTACCTCTGCAACAGGATCATTATCGATACAGGCTGCTCCGCAGAGGGTATTCTTTAAGGTTCTCTTCATTATAGTGGCATACTAACCCCAGTACAGTGACTGGTCTTTCTCGGCACCAACCTGATGCAGTACGTGCGACTGTGCTTGTCTCACTACCCACATGTCTCCCTAATATGCTGGGGAGCTCACCTACACAACAACAAGGTTCAGGACAAATGGCCTTCCACAGAAATTACCTTCCATATCACTCTTTTGGGACTAAAGGCTGTCAGGAGTGCCTGTGCGCAAACTCTGCCTTTCATCAAAAACAACACACAAAGGCTTAATGTTACCCATATGTCTTGTATAAACTGCCAAGGAGCTGCCAGATCTCCCTTTACAAAACATCACTTAAACTTTGGAATTGATGCACCCATCACAATGTGCTCATCTCAGCTGTCTACCAGGGATACAGATCATAACAATCAACAGTCTCAGTTGGAATTTTCTCATGATAATGAGTGTATACTGAATTCAGAGGTACTTCAAGATATAGCCACCCTTTGGGGAACCTGGCCTATGGATCTCTTTGCTACTTATCGGAACAAGAAAGGTCTTGTTACTGCGCCAGGACCAGCCTGGGGAAACATTCACTGGCAGTTCCCCTCATCTTCCTACGGGACAGGGCCCACATGTATGTCTTTTCCCAGATTCTGTTGAAAATTCAGTGAAGCAAAGTGAGAGTTATTCTGATTGCCCCACTTGACTATGACAAGTCTGGCTCCCTTACTTGACGCAGATGGGAATATGCCCTCCTGTTTCTCTGACTTCAGCCTATTCCTCCTACACCCTCTCAAAACAGTGGGCTGATCCTTCACCCCAATCCATGGGTCCTCCGCCTCCAGGTTTGGCTCTTTCTTAGTTCCAAGGCTTAGAAGCAGGATGCTCTGACAAGCTTAAAGATATATTACAACGCAACCACAACTTGACCCTTCGACATACTTATCTACAGAGTGGAAACGACTCCAAGCTTGTACCATGCCAAACACAGACCCAACCTCACCTTTCCTCCCTTTGATTTTGCACTACATTTTAAACTCTCACTCAGCTCCCTTTAAGGTACATCTCATGGTGAAAATGGCTTCCCATTTGGTGTTTTGTTCACCCACTAACGTGTAGATTCTTTAAGGGCATTTGGAATCTTTTCCCCCATGTGACACCACCCGCTCCAGCCTAGGACTTTAACTAGACCTCCCTCTGAGTCCAGGGCAACTTGTTCTCTCTTACACCTACCCATGATGACAGTATTTCTAATCATCATCACTTCAGCTAGACACATAGGAGAAACAGTGGCTCTCGTGACACATCCATTATTCACGGCCTTTTTCTTTTAAAGACAAAGTAACTCTAAGGCCATATCCCAAGTTTCTCTCTACTTTTCTGCACTTTCCAAATGAATCAACAGATCCATCTCCCTCTTTTTTCCCAAAACTACATTGTGACAACTGGGAGACAATTGTGCATATGCTAGATATTAGAAGGACATTAGTATTAGTATATACTTGGACAGGAATAAGGACTTTAGGAAATCCTCTAAACTCCAAGAGCTCTGTGATATTGCCACAAAGATTATAAAAATGGGTCTCTAGTTGCATTAATCTCTTATCAAAGGTGCAATTTTGTTTCTTTCCATACACAGTCCATGAGATCAGTTTCTCCCTAGGTCACGTTTCATAGGGATACCCCTATTAACGACTTGGGCCTCTGTCCATACTTCTGCAGAACATTTTGTGATCACTGAAGATTTGGCTGCTGACACCATCTTCAACTCCACAGTACTCTCTGTAGTAAAAGAATCCGCTCTGAAGTCCCAGCCTCCAGTGGTGGGTACTGCTCTGGAGTCACTAGGGACACCTACTCGAAAAAGAAGAGGAAATTACTCACCTTGTGCAGTAACAATGGTTCTTCGAGATGTATATCACTATGGATGCTACACAACCCGCCCTCCTCCCCTCTACTTCAGAGTTCTCTATAGGGCTCTGTGGTAGAGAAGGAAGGGAGTGGGGTTCACCCAACTAGTGCTAATTAGCCTTGAGGCAGACCACGAGGGAGGGGGAGCACTTGCATGGGCTCAACGAGACATTACTACCAAAAAATCTCCAATTAGAGGTGCAGGGGCATACAGACACCTAACGTGGAGCATCCATGAGGGGGATATTTTGAAGAACCATCGTTACTGCACAAGGTGAGTAACTTCCTCTTCACTGAAAAAAGTTATACACAAACAATAAATGATTTTGAATAAAAAAGATGGTGACTGGCAAAAGGCTTTCATCCTTTTTGTGAACAAACAGGTTGCAGAATTGTATTTTGCTATATTTAGCCACTGTTTAAGTGGGCCAGGAAAATGTCACTCTGTCATCTTCTCTAGTGTTGTCAGTTTAGCGTGGTGATTCTCAAACTTAATGTTTGAGCGGCCCCTTTTTGCAAATCGGCGTGCTGTCGCAACCTCAAGTATGTCTGCCAAAATGCCACTGAATTGCACTATCCACTTTCAGCAGCATTTCTGCCGACATAGCATGCACGTCTGTGAGTCTGCTGAAATGTCGCCAAAACTGGAAACTATCAGTTTGGCAGTTTTTCTGCAGACACACAGACACATTGTGTATTGACATATTGTGTGTCCGCCAAAAAGCCGCCAAATGTGGAAGTATTCGCTTCGGCAGCATTTCAGCGGCGTCAGGGGCTTGCGACTCCCCTGGAATTGGACCCCCAGTTTGAGAACGGCTGGTTTAGAGCTCCCCGCCAGGGACATACACATGAAGTCTTTAGAAAGCAATAGGTGGAGTTACATGTGTGTCTTCTTGCTGAACAATAGGGACTGAAGGCATATGACTCCAACTTTCCTTCAGTTTTTATTTTGTCCCATGGACTGAAAGTCAGAATTGATTTGTTGTGGGGGTTTTTTGTTTTTTGGGGGAGAGGCAGGGTTGTGTGCGCCTTTGGTTGTAATTGAGTTTATATGTATATTAATAGCTCTCGTATTTGTTAGGTTTATAGTTTGCATGGCTCAGCAGTTGACCCACTGTCTTTGTCCTGTTATGTGAGGGTTCGTCTGCACTAATTTCTTCAAACTCAAACAGGCCTGTTCAGTATAGTTGATGTTACTAAAAAGTTAAGTTTATATTATCTTCTAAGTATTAAGAGAATGCGGAATCGGTCAGCCATGCTCTTGGCTAATGGAGCAACTCATCGTGTTAGGTACCATCAGGTGGTCGAGGGACATCTACATGAACACATCACCAGACATAGGCTATCCGGGGGGGTGAGCTGAAGTTCCAGTGGGAAGCACAGTCAGGAAAGTAACTGAAATATTTCCTTCATGGAGTGTATTTTCTAAATAACCAACCTACCCAAAATTCTCTATTACTGAGGGACAATCTTCACTCATTAATATATTTTGCTTTCCACAATGAAAACTCTCTACAACTTTTCATGAGTGATGTACCCCAGTATTCAGTCTAATATCTAAACTGTATTGTTAAAATTATATTCACCTAAATTTGAGTTATTGCTGATTATACACTATTTATGTATCTTATGACTTTTAAAACAAATTTTGTGTTTATGGATAATCTAAGCACTATGCCCAGATGTACAGACACAAATTTATTTAACATTAATGTCAAAGATGAGCATACCAGAAGTGTGCTATGCAAAATGAAAGTCATTCTTCATTAAATGCTTGCTCATGTCCATTCCACTGTAGGTATATGTGCTTGCCACATGCACTAGTGCCAGAAGATCTTTTCCTCAGTGGTATCCGTAGGAGACTGGCCCTGGCACTCTTTGGAGTGGTGTGGGTATGCACCAGTATAAGGGGTGCCGCTGCCCCCCAACCCACCCCCTTCAATTCCTTCTTACCGACAATAATGGTGCTGGAACATCCCCTTGCCTCAGCAAGTTTTTGGCTATTCCAGTGTGCTTTCTTGTATTTTTTTTTTTTTTTTCTGTATATAGGTGTTGAGAGTAGTTTCCAGTGTAGTTGTTGTTAGTTCCCTTAATGTAAGTATAGAGAAAGTTAATTAGTCCCCTATGGAACTTAGCCCACAAATGGGGCATGCCCCATCCCTGAGCTTCAAACATTGTGAATGCTGTAGAAAACCTATGCCCATCGGTGATCCTCACCAAAGCTGACTGAAGTGCTTGGGGGAAACCTACAGAAGTGACGTGTTGCATTTGTAAAAATTTTAAGCTGCGCACCAAAAAGGAGTGGGAAATTCAGCTACGAGCACTCCTTATGGAGTGGGCCCTTGCATCAGCCAGATCAGACTCTGCTCCAAGCACTTTCACGTCAGTGTGGAACACCTGACCAGCCCCAACCTCTGACTGGGGCTGTTCGCCATCACCAGTGCCTGCTAAAAAGAAGAAACACAACAAGAGAGGGCAGTCTTCCTTGTGCCGTAAAGGAAAGGAGAATATTGGATCCAAGCAAAGACCCATGTGGGGCAGCCCATCCCCTCTGGAGTACAGCCAGGCTCCAGCATCACCAACTGATCTGTTGAGCCCCATGCCAGAGGCCTTTCAGGCTGCTTAAGGACATATTGTCCCTTCTGATGCCACCAGCACTTGTGAGAGAAGTTGCCTGCTTGAGAGGCAAGCCCTTTGGCCCTTACAGCAATCCCCATCTCTGCAGTACCACTCCCTGGCACCACCACAGGTGGCATTCTGCCAGTAGTCTCCATAACTATGCTATTGTCCCCCGACATGAGCCGGCTGGCCTGCCAGAGCTGCTGGCACTGCTCCCCGGACTCCAGGCACCACTCTCTGGAATCCCAGCGTCAACCACCGGCTATCTGGCGCAGACCTCCTGAGGCACGCTGCCAGTCCCCAAAGGCCCAGTACAGGTCTCGTGAGCATCCACATCGCCCTTCAGACCCACAGCACTAATCCCCTGAGTCTCGTCACCTTCCCCAGAGTTATGCCACCGGTCTCTGGATTGATGGTGTGGGTCTCCAGAGGCCTGAGACTGGTCTCTGGAGTCAAGGCAGAGGTCTTTGTGCTCCTAGTCACCAGAGTCCTGGCACCATTCCCAGAGTGTGAGGCACTGATCGCCAGGCTACTGTCACCGATCGACCAAGTGCTATCACCAGAGGCACAGCACTGAGTTCTGACAGCCTGGCACCAGTTGCAAAGGGAAGAGCATGGGGATGGCCAGCAGGAAAAGGGTAAGGAGGTGGCAGCGATAACACTCTGGTTCCCGAGACGAGTCTTTTCCTCCTCAAACTTGGAAGGCAAGGAGGTCGCAGTGCCCATGGGCCAACGTCACCCACAAGTTGCATCGGAATTTCCCCTGGGACTACCAGCAAGTGTGTGGCCTCAGGGCCAGTGGCTGGCTCTGTGGCAGTTCTGAAACCCGTGGGGGTTCTCTCCAGTATCAGTGCATGTGAAGCAATTGGTCTCAGGGACATCTAAGAAGCAATCGGCAACAGTCTCCCGTCCATCCCCAAACTCACAAGAGGGGTTCCCGGGGCAGCCAGCAGGGGAAATGGAGTTGGTTGACCCACCTGTGCCCACCGCCTCATCCTCTTTATCTGATGAGGCAGTGGCATGGCCCTCCCATCTGGTTCCCCAGGATGGTGTCAAAGCTTACCATGAGCTACTTAAAAGAGTGGCAGCAAATCAAAGTCTGGAGGCCAAGGAATTGTTGGAACCCTTCAATACCCTCTTTGACATATAGAGTATAGCAGCCCCTTCTAATGTGGCCCTGCCCATCCCCAGGGGACTGGTAAAGTTAGTCAAGGCTTTGTGGCAAACTCCCTCCGTCCTGCTCCCCATCTCCAAGCATGCAGAGAGAAAATAGTATGTCCTGGTTAAAGACTGCCAGTACCTTTACACCCACCCCTCCCTGAGCTCTTTGGTCATCATATCCACTGCCAGTGAGCATGACAGGCGGAGGCAATCCAGTTCAATCCCTAAGAACGAAGATGCAAAGAGTCTTGATTTGTTTGGCAGAAAGATTTATTCGACTGCCAGCCTCTAATTGCAAGTGACCAACTGCCCAGCCCTGCATGGAAGATATGATTATAACCATTTGTCAATCCATGGCCAAGTTTGTGGACTCATTTGCCAGAGGGCTGTAAACAGCAGACCCTAGCCATTCTCAAGGAGTGCAGGACAGTGGTGAGGGCTGCCCTCCAAGCGGCCTCAGACGTGGCAGACTCCGCAGATAGGACCATGGTTTCAGCCGTATCCATGAGAAGAGCATCTTGGATATAGTCATCCGGGCTCTTAGTGGAGGCTCAGCAGTCAATTCAAGACTTCCCCTTCGATGGCCTGTTGCTGTTCTCAGACCAAACAAACAACAGATTGCATGGTCTAAAAGATTTCAGGGCTACACTGTGCTCCCTGGTCTTTGGACACCCATGCCGCAAGGACGTGGTTCAAACTGCAGCAGACCCAGAGATTTGGGAGCCAGTCCAGGTCAGAGCCCTACCGCAAGGGTAACGGCTATAGGCACCACCAGGGCCAATCGCCAACCTCCTCTGCTCAGTCGGGCTTTACCAATCAAATCAATCAGGCCTTTTGGGGGTGTGCTCCAGGGCGACTTGAAGATCAAGAGGGACAAGATATGAGTCATTATGATCGCCCTGGTTTGGCCTTGCCAGCATTGGTTCAGCATGCTCATGGGTTTGGCGGTAGCAGCCCAGTGGACTCTTCCCAACCTCCCAAAACCTGCTTTTTCAGGATTGCAGACAGTTACTGCGTCCAGACCTCACCTCTCCCCACCTCACAGCATGGATGCTGTGTGGCTAAATCTTGAGGAACAAGCCTGCTGTAGTCAGGTGGGAGTTTGCTATAGACTATCAGACCAAGGGGATGAGCCTCAACTAACAGGTTACTAGATCACACGCTGTGGTTCTTATGGGAGTCTTCAATCACCCTGATATCTGCTGGGAGAGCGATACAGCAGTGCACAGACAATCCAGGAAGTTTTTGGAAAGTGTAGGGGACAATTTCCTGGTGCAAGTGTTGGAGGTACCAACTAGGGGCAGAGCTCTTCTTGACCTGCTGCTCACAAACCGGGAAGAATTAGTAGGGGAAGCAAAAGTGGATGGGAACCTGGGAGGCAGTGACCATGAGCTGGTCGAGTTCAGGATCCTGACACAGGGAAGAAAAGAGAGCAACAGCATACAGACCCTGGACTTCAGAAAAGCAGACTCTGACCTCCTCAGGGAACTGATGAACAGGATCCCCTGAGAGAATAACATGAAGGGAAAGGAGCTCCAGGAGAGCTGGCTGTATTTTAAAGAATCCTTATTGAGGTTGCAGGAACAAACCATCCCAAGTTGTAGACAGACTAGTAAATATGGCAGGTGACCAGCTTGGCTTAACAGTGAAACCCTTGCTGATCTTAAATGCAAAAAAGAAGCTTACAAGAAGTAAGCTTGGACAAATGACCAGGGAGGAGTATAAAAATATTGCTCAGGCATGCAGGAGTGAAATCAAGACATGCAGGAGTGAAATCAAGAAGGCTAACTCACACTTGGAGTTGCAGCTAGCAAGGGATGTTAAGTGTAACAAAAAAGGTTTCTTCAGGTTTGTTAGCAACAAGAAGAAAGTCAAGGAAAGTGTGGGCCCCTTATTGAACGGAGGAGGCAACCTAGTGACAGAGGATGTGAAAAAAGCAAATGTACTCAATGCTTTTTTTGCCTCTGTCTTCACAAACAAAGTCAGCTCCCAGACTACTGCACTAGGCAGCACAGCAGGGGGAGGAGGTGATCAGCCCTCTGTGGAAAAAGAAGTGGTTCAAAGCTATTTAGAAAAGTTGGATGAGCACAAGTCCGTGGGGCCGGATGCGCTGCATACAAGGGTGCTAAAAGAGTTGGCCAATGTGATTGCAGAGCTATTGGCCATTATCTTTGAAAACTCATGGCGATTGGGGGAGGTCCCGGATGACTGGAAAAAGGCTAATGTAGTGCCCATCTTTAAAAAAGGAAAGGAGGAAGATCTGGGGAACCAAAGCCAGTCAGCCTCACCTCAGTCCCTGGAAAAATCATGAAGCAGATTCTCAAGGAATCAGTTCTAAAGCACTTAAAGAAGAGGAAAGTGATCAGGAACAGTCAGCATGGATTCACCAAGGGCAAGTCATGTCTGACAAACCTAATTGCCTTCCGTGATGAAATAACTGGCTCTGTGGATGAGGGGAAAGCAGTGGATGTGCTATTCCTTGACTTTAGCAAAGCTTTTGATGCCATCTCCCACAGTATTCTTGCCAGTAAGTTTTTAAAAAGTATGGGCTGGATGAATGGACCATAAGATAGATAGAAAGCTGGCTGGATCGTTGGTCTCAATGGATAGTGATCAATGGCTCCATGTCTAGTTGGCAGCCGGTATCAAGCAGAGTGTCCCAAGGGTCAGTTCTGCGGCCGGTTTTGTTCAATATCTTCATTACTTATCTGGAGGATGGTGTGGACTGCACC
Organism: Dermatemys mawii; assembly: GCA_007922305.1. NCBI lineage: Eukaryota > Metazoa > Chordata > Testudines > Dermatemydidae > Dermatemys > Dermatemys mawii. The sequence goes on from ML677362.1 coordinate 24,396,280, forward strand.
CTCAGGAAGTTTACAGGTGACACTAAACTGGGAGGAGTGGTAGATATACTGGAGGGTAGGGATAGGATACAGAGGAACCTAGACAGATTAGACAATTGGGCCAAAAGAAATTTGATGCGATTAAATGCAGAGTCCTGCACTTAGGACGGAAGAATCCCATGCATTGCTACAGACTAGGGACCAAATGGCTAGACATCAGTTCTGCAGAAAAGGACCTAGGGGTTACAGTGGACAAGAAGATGGACATGAATCAACAGTGCCTTGTTGCCAATAAGGCTAATGGCATTTTGTGCTGTATAAATAGGGGCATTGCCAGCAGATCGAGGGATGCGATCGCTCCTCTGTATTTGACATTGGTGAGGCCTCATCTGGAGTACTGTGTCCAGTTCTGGGGCCCACACTACAAGAAGGATGTGGAAAAATTGGAAAGAGTCCGGAGGAGGGCAACAGAAATGATTAGGGGCCTGGAGCACATGGCTTATGATGAGAGGCTGAGGAAACTGGGATTGTTTAGTCTACAGAAGAGAAGACTAAGGGAGGATTTGATAGCTGCTTTCAACTACCTGAATGAGAGTTCCAAAGATTTAGACTGTTCTCAGTGGTACCAGATGACAGAACAAGGAGTAATGGTCTCAAGTGGCAGTGGGGTAGGTTTAGGTTGGATATTAGGAAAGCTTTTTCACTAGGAGGGTGGTGAAGCACTGGAATGGGTTACCTAGGGAGGTGGTAGAATGTGCTTCCTTGGAGGTTTTTAAGATCAGGCTTGATAAAGCCGTGGCTGGGATGATTTAGTTGTTAGTTAGTCCTGCTTTAAGCAGGGGGTTGGACTAGATGACCTCCTGAAGTCCCTGCCAACCCTGATATTCTATGATTCTAGGTCCGACAGGTTCTTTTGGAAAGCAGAAAGCCCTCCACCAGAGCAACTTAACTGGCAGAGTGGAAGTGCTTCTCCTGCTGGGCATCAGAGCAGAATATCTCTCTGGTCCAGTCATCTCTACAATCTATCCTGAATTATCTCCTCCACTTAAAGCACCAGGGCCTCACCTTTTCATCAATATAGATGCACTTGGTGCATTGATCTTCCACCATCACATCCAGGGCAGATCAGTATTCTCATATGAGATGATGAGCAGATTCCTGAAAGGCCTTGAAAGACTTTTCCCTTTGGTCCGGGATCCGATTCCCCAATGGGATCTCATCCTGGTTTCTTCAGGCTCTTTAGACCTTCCTTCGAGCCCCTGGCTTTCTGCTCTCTCTTGCATTCTTTATAGCTGTTGGTGAGGCTCATACGTCGGAGCCCCTATATACACTATTCTGCAAGGTACAACTGTGACCCCATCCAGCCTTCCTGCCAAAAGTGGTGTCACAATTCCATGTTAACCAGGGTATCTTCATCCCAGTGTTCAGTCCAAAACCTCTCACATCCAACGAGGAGAGGCGTCTGCACACCCTAGATGTCAGGTGTGCCCTGGCTTTCTGCTTAGAGTGCACCAAGTCCTTTCGCAGATCGACCCAGCTCTTCATTGTGCTTACTGACAAAAAGGGCCTCCTGATGTCTTCTCGGAGGATTTCACTACCTGCATCCGTACTTGCTCAGATGTCATAGACTGCTTTCCTGGTCCATGTCCCTACCTAGGACATCTGCAGAGTTGTGATGCGGTTGTCAGTGCACACTTTCGCCTTAGGCAGAGCTGTGTTACAATCGACATTTCCATGAGTTCCTACCCTCCTCTGGAGGTACTGCTTGGGAGTCACCTACAATGGTATTGACATGAGCAAGCACTCAAAGAAGAAAAAATGGCTACTGACCTTTTGTAACCGTTGTTCTTAAAGATGTGTTGCTCACGTCCATTCCAATACCCACCCTCCTTCCTCTCTGTCACAGTTCTGGCAAGAAGGAACTGAGTCACACAGTGCAACAGAGGCTTATGCAGAATCTTGTACTCTTGTACTCTTGACAGATCTTTACGTGTGTTACCAAAACAGGGATTTTGAAAACTAGGTAACAATTTGTTTGGTGCTCTTAATGTTTGGTTTTATTGTCCACCACTTCAATTTTAAAAAGTTCTGCTCATTGGTTTCCTTAAAGGCAAATACTGTACATACAGCTTTTCTATTTTCATATGTTCCCCTAGGAGACTGCCAGTCTCTAGTTGCTTGGTAACTGCTTGTCCTTTCCTTTTGTTTTTAAAAGCATGTTTCTATCTGCAGTTTAGCTTCTCCATAGCTGTACAGGTATTCATCAGGTATTGCCAATCAAATATATTGGAATAGTCTCTATGTTCAGCTAACGCACAGCTCTTGAACTAAACTATGGACTGAGATTTAGATATGAAAGGCACACAATAAATCCAGCCTTTCAAACTAGCAGGTTTTTAAATCTACAGATCCTTACATGGACAGTTACTAACCTAACAATTTTTGTTTGTCCACAAAAATTTCTCCCCATCGATCAGAAGGTGAAAGCACTCTTTTATTGCTCTGCTACTAACTGCTCTACTAAATTGGTCTACTTATTGCTCTACTAAATTCTTTACTTCAGGAAAATTTCTGATCCTTAATGAAATTCTGTTCCTGATGCTTCCTTGGTGGGACTGAGAAGAGAATGATCTTAAAGATTAAATGCACTTTCATTTTTCTTTCAGGAAGGTGAAAAAATAATTCAGGAATTCCTTTGCAAAGTGAAAGCATTGCCCTTGAGAGACATGTCAGAGGAAGACATCAGAACCAAACTGAAACAATTGAAAACTGAAGTGCTGGCAAAGAACAACGGTTTTGTTAATGAAATTGTTTCCCGAACAAAAGTTACTCCATGAAAAAAGCTAAAATGACACTGCTTGAATTGTTTTAAATCACAAGAGCTATCGTTTTCTTGTCTTGTATGTTTTATGCTTTGAGATGTTTTGTAGTCATTACTGAAGCAACTCTTTGTCTTGATTTGTAATTACTTTTTTAAATGAGTACCTATTGTACTTGTGTAATAGTTTAGTTACTTCTATTTTCAATAAAATCATTTCTCTAATATCAGGGAAGTGTGAATAAAAGAGAGCCATAGTTTTTCCAGAAAGTCAAACTACATATAACTTTTACCATGCTGTGTTAGTTATGAAAACTGTTAGTCCTAGCACAAACTCTACAGCTGCCCTCTACTGCAGTTGTTTTTCATTGTCCTCATGGATGCTGCACTCACCTGTCCAAAAATGTAACCGGGATAATTGTAGTTTTAACAAGCTGTATTAGTGATGTCTTTTAGAAAAAATATTTGATAAGGAATCTTAGCTAATGATTAAACATTTAACTGGTTCTGACTACTCTCTTTAAATGCAATGAATTGTTTACGCTTGCTTAAGCCAGACCCAGTACAGGCTAGTGTACTTTCCATTCCAATGCTAGCCTATCATTGCACAGAGACTCCCAGTTGTGTAGTGGGTTGTAATTTGAACAAACAGGAACTAGGATGATGCTACAAATTCACTTTCTTCTGTGAGTTAAATAAGATTCATATAGCCTAAGTCTTCAGAAGAATTTGCTTTCTCCCATTTTACCTGATCTACTTAACGTGCTTCATGGAGGCCCCATGTTTTACGTATGCAATGATTTGAATTGAAAGAGGGCACGACTGTCCTGTGAATATGCTATTACTGCATCTTGCTGGTACACAGTACGTTAGTGTGCTTCAATTCAGTGTGCAATAATCTCCCTGTGTTGTCAAGCCCTGAAGCACATCAAGCTACAAATTTGCCTGCAGCACTTGCCTAACTCTTAACACCTTGCTTGTTAGCTATATCATAGAATATTAGGGTTGGAAGAGACCTCAGGAGGTCATCCCCCTGCTCAAACCAGGACCAACCCCAGCTAAATCATCCCAGCCAAACCTTACAAATCTCTAAGGATGGAGATTCATCTACCTCCTTAGGTAACCCATTCTAGTGCTTCACCACCCTCCTAGTGAAAATAGTGTTTCCTAATATCCAACCTAGACCTTCCTCACTGCAACTTGAAACTGTTGCTTCTTGTTCGGTCATCTGCCACCACTGAGAACAGCTTAGCTCCACCCTCTTTGAACCCCCCCTTCACGTAGTTGAAGGCTACTATGAAATCCCCCCTCTCTCTTCTCTTCTGCAGACTAAATAAATCCAGTTCCCAGATATATATTGCTTTATATCTAAACTAGCAGTGTGAAAAGCTCTGTTAAAAAGTGATATGTCTGGCTTTAGGATTATAAATAGCGCATATATATATATATATATATATATGTATGTATGTATGTATGCTGAAGATGACAGACATGACTCTTTGATATATGCTTTAGCAGAGATTAAACCAGAATATATGTCAAGACTGTTAAGCATGCTGTTGAAAAACTGATAGTGAGTGTGTCTGATTTATACACAATTACTGGAGTAGAGTACATATAATTTTATTACTAGAATGTTTGTTTCTAAAAGGATTATCATACTAAACTTGAGAAGTTGATCATTCTTACTTTTAATTAAGTAGAAGTTGGAAAATAAGCATATTATACACTAGCAGATGTAGGAAAAGGTTAGCTCAATGTAGAGATTTTATGTACATTGGACTCTGCCGTAATACCTTATATTTGTTATAAATTCAAATGCAATATTCTTTAAATATGTTCATTTTAAACATTGTAAGTAAAAGATAGCTATATAAGTATAGTACTTATATACAGTATTATACAGGGTCTAAAGTAACTAGTTAGTATAGAATAGTATAAAGCAGTTCCAAGTACTGCTGCAATACAAGTCCATTTTCTTGATACACAAACATTCTTATAATATAGTGTGACAAAGTTCCGAGACTGTATTTGTGGGTCCTGCGCTTCCTGGCAGATTTAGGGGCCTCAAAAACTCATCTAGGCCCCAGAGTGACCTCCCTTTCTCGGTATAATTGGCAAGAGTCACTGCCTAGTGAGCTACCTTCATCACAGGCCAGTATGGAAGGTGGAAAGGGAGGAATACCCCACAGACTTTGTTGCTCTGTAGAGCTCAGTAAGCACAGTTTGGCCTCCTGTATGAACTGAGTCTCACTTCTCCTCTCGAGGATTTCTGTAGAGTATGGAAGGAGATGGAGGAACCCGGGCCCGCCCTCTACTCTGGGTTTCAGCCCAGGGACCCTAATAGTATCAGCTATTAGCTACAAAACACAATACAATTCCCTGAGCTACTTCCCCCCAGCAGTCCCCACTTCTTCAAACTCCACTTAACCCTTCCTTGCATATGATAAGTTGTCTATCTCTCAGTCTCACCAACAGTACAACTTCCTCCCACACTCCTGACATCCTCACCCACCTGACTAACTGGTAGGGTTTTTAACTGGTTTCAACCAGCCCCTGATTGGCTTCAGGTGTCCCAATCAGGCTAGCTATTTCTGCTGCTTTCTAGAAACTTCTTAATTGGACCCAGGTGTCTTGATTGGCCTGGAGTAGCCTTTGTTTGGCTATCCAGGGAACAGTGATCTGCACATCCTGAGGCTGATATACCTGCCTTTCAGCACTCCCTTATATCCTTCTGGACTGACTCCGTCATAATAGATATTTAGTGGTAATCAATTTAAATTACTGTAAAACTTCATGGGAAATCACAGGGTTTGAATTAGATCAATCTGCTTCACTACATCTAAAGAAAACTAGTAAGTGACATACGCCTTTTATAAGCCTAGGGAAATGAGTTACTAATATACTTGCTTATGTGAAGATCAAATGCTTGATCAACCTCTTAATGAAAACGTTGTCATGCTGTTTATTAGAATAAAGTCCTTTTGACTGCAGATCTTTTCATGCTTTCCTTCTCAGCTGTGGAAGAAGAGTTTTACTTCTGCAGCATGCCTGTTCAGCTCCACAGTTGTATTATATGGGCACTCCACAGGATTTCTCCTCTGAAGCTAGAGTGGGCAGAGTACAAGAACCATCTTGGTTTCGCCCATATTCTGCCCTCCAGATCCCACAAGAAAGGAAGGTCTAAGCAAATACAACCTGAGGCTATATTACAGTACACTGTTTTTCTGTCTCCACTTGGAACATCCCTTTTGAGGGGCAGCTGTGGTGAGGGAACCCCCAAAGGACAGCTGCTGCAGGAGCCAATGTGGTCCAGAGTTGTAAGAGAGAAATATAGTTGGGAGGTCTGTAGTCAAGATCAGGAAATATACTCAAGAGCATGGGCCACTTCTGGAGGTGCCCCCTTGCAATCTGCAGATTAAAGGTGGGAGATCCCTGAATGGTTCTGCAGGATGGAGGAATCCTCCAACAGACCTAGAAGTAGGAAATTGTGAGTTGAACTTGCAAAGTTTTCTCCCTTCATGTGAGTTGTTCCTGTGATGGGGAGGATGGTGCCATTTGTTTAATTTAAATCAGTGACCCTCCAACTGAGGCTCAAGAGTTGCAAATGGCTCTTTAATGTATCTCCTGTGGCTCTTCGCAGCTTATGATATTAAAACACTGTGACTTAATTATTAACCAATTTAAGTTACCCTGAGCTTTTACTATGTTGTTAACCAATTGTAGTTAATAAAGTAATACTTGGGCAGTCATTTTGCTGTGAGAATATATATATACGACTGACCAAGTATTATATTAACTATAATTGATTAATAGTGAATATAAATGGTAAATGAAACAATGAATACTCAAAAGAGCCATGGTAGTATGAAATGTTTATTGCTAATCTGGCTCCTGAACCATTGAGGTCTGGGTATCGCTGAATTAAATTTAGTTTCTTTTCTTTCAGAAACATGTTTGTAATGACAAGAACTGTGCCATCTTAAATGAAACAGGAACTGTGTCAAGAATGCAAGGATTATCAAAGCTTCAGAACTAAATTGTGCCGTTATCAAGAAAGCTTGAGGCCGCTTTCTGTGAGCCTTGAGTAAAGATGCATTTACTCATGCAGTAGTCCAAAAGCCCGTCCCTGCACTGCGCTGCCCGTCCCTGCAGTCCTTGTCCCAAAACACTTTCCCTTGTGCCCCCATGTTCCCTCCAACCCACTTTCCCCAACATCTGGGTTCTTACCACCCCCACCTGCCTCCTACACTCATAGCTTCACCACCCACCCACGAAAACTACGACTCTTAGCCACTGCACTCAATCCCCCTGAACTTGCCTTATAGCCATCCTGAAGTGCAGCACTCAATGCACAGCATTCCAGACAGGATTCCAGAGTATGAAATCAGGACATACTCAAGTCTATGAGTGAACCGGTCCCCACCCCACCCCCTTGCCCTTTTGGTATTTCTGTGTTGTTGGGTTTTTTTTTCCAAGAAACAAATTTTCTTTTCAATAAATCGAATTTTTTACTTTGAAAACATACTTTATTAGTACGTAAAATCAACTACACCTTAGCCCAGGAAAGCAACACGCACTGCAAATCAGTGTACCAAACACAGCCACTGCACTTAATTCCGGTGCGGAGCACCTGACATTACTGGTGCTTTCAGCTTCAAATTGCTCCCTCAAGGCATCCCTAATCCTTGAAGCCCCACGCTGCGCCCCTCTAATAGCCCTGCTGTCTGGCTGTGCAAATTCAGCCTCCAGGTGTTGAACCTCTGAGGCTCATGCCTGAGTGAAGCTTTAACCCTTCCCTTCACAAATATTATGGAGGGTACAGCACGTGGATATAACCACAGTGATGCTGTCTTCGGCCACGTCCAGCTTCCCATAAAGAGTGTGCCAGCAGCCCTTCAAATGGCCAAAAGCACACTCCACCATCATTCAGCACCGGCTCAGCCTGTAGTTGAACCGTTCCTTGCTGCTGTCCTGGCTCCCTGTGTAGAGCTTCATGAGCCACAGCATTAAAGGTAGGTGGGGTCTCCAAGGATCACAATGTGCATTTCGACTTCCCCTACGGTGAACCTCTGATCTGGGGAAAAAGGTCCTGGCTTGCAGCTTTCTGAACAGGCCAGTGTTCTGAAAGATACGTGTGTCATGCACCCTTCCGGGCCAGCCTGAATTAATGTCAATGAAAAGTCCACAGTGATTCACAAGCCTGGAGAACCATGGAGAAATACCCCTTTTGGTTAACGTACTTGGAAGCTAGGTGGTCTGGTGTCGGAATAGGAATATAGGTCCCATCTATCACCTCTCCGCAGTTAGGGAAACCCACTTGTTCAAAGCCAGCCACAATGTCATGCACGTTACCCGGAGTCATGGTTCTTCTGAGTACGATGCGATTAATGGCCCTGAAAACTTGCATCAACCCAACGGTCGACTTTCCCACTCCAAACTGGTTAGCAACCGATCGGTAGCTGGAGTTGCCAGATTCCAGAACACAACAGCCACCTGCTTCTCCACCAGCAGGGCAGCTCTCAATCTCATGTCCTTGCGTTGCAGGGTGGGAGCGAGTTCAGCACACAGTCCCACGAAAGTGGCTTTTCTCATCCAAAAGTTCTGCAGTCACTGCTCATCATTCCCAGACTCGCATGATGCTGTGATTCCACCACTCAGTTCTTGTTTCCTGAGCCCAAAAGTGGCGTTCCACAGTGGAGAACATGTCCGTGAATGAGACAAGCAATTTCATGTTGTATGCGTTACGCAACTCAATATCATGGTCGGACTGCTTTGGATCTTAAGGAGTAACTCGTCTGCCAAACAAGACATGCTGGTGAGACTTGTCAGTATGGTCTTCAGCAGTTCAGGCCCCATTCCCGCAGACTGAAAGGAAAGACAGTGCGTGCCACCCAGAAACTGTTGAAAAATTGTGGCTGGAAACACAGGGATTGCTGGGATGCAAAGCGATGCATCATGGGGCATAGGGACAGGATCCAGAATGTCCCACACCCCATGCCCCCTTCCCGCAAGCCACAGCACCAGAGTGGGAAGAGGTGCTCTTTGGGATAGCTGCCCATAATGCACCATTCCCAATGCCCTTCAAGTGCAGCGAATGTGGCCACGCTGTTTCATGGCTGTACTGTCCTCTAGGTTTCTGTACCTTGGGGCCATGCAGCCCACAGCCGCAAGAGGCACCTACACTGAACACTGTCCCAATATTCTCCACAGGAGTTTGTCCTGGAAGATCCCCCGCTGCTGACGGTGACCGGAGAAGCAAGGGAGGGTCTTCTACTACAATGCGGCTTCCATACCTGCCCATATGCAACTTGGCTGTGTTCAGCAATGGTCCCCTCACCCTTTGCAGTAGATTGGTGTGGACACATTAGCCTGACTGGGACAAGAACCACTCTGGCTCTCCCAGCTGCGACTTTTGAAGAGATCACTGATGCCGATTACCACGATGTGATTGACCACATCAATGCGATTCCACATCTAAGCATTCATTCAGCCATTACCCTCATCACCCAAAGAGCCCTCACGTAAAAACTTCCTTCCTGGAAAAAAAAGCCACTTACCAGGAACCTCCTCTGTTGTTTGTCCTGCCCCAAGCACCATCCGCCTCGACTGTCTTCCTTCTGACTCGAGAAGAGCTCCTAGCTGCATGCCTCAAGGGATTCCAGGATGTCTCCCCCAACCTCAGCACCCTTGCTCACGCTTTCCTCCTCCTCCTCCCCCACCTTGCTGTACTGGGCTCAGAAGTATCTATGGTGGTCGTTGGAGTGGAAGTGGGATAATCCCCAAGTGTCTCATCCAGCTCTCCGTAGAATTTGCAGACATGGGGGCAACACCGGAGCCGCCGTTTGCCTCGCGGCTTTGTGGTAGGCATTCTACAGCGCCTTTACTTTAACCCAACACTGCAGCGCATCCTGGTTATGGCCCCTTTCCATCATGGCCCTTGATATGTGCCCAAAGGTATCACAATTCCTACAGCTGGAGCACAGCTGGGACTGCACAGCTTCCTTCTCCCAAAACACTGATGAGGTCCAGCACCTCACCATTGCTCCATAGTGAGGATCACCTAGTGCATGAAGGCATGGTCCCCTGGAATGATGTGCTGAGAACACTCCACGCCTGGCTGAGCAAACAGAAAGGGGATTTTCAAAATTCCCAGGGAATTTAATAGGCAGGTTGGATGGTTGATCACCTGAGGACAGGACAGCAGAGTTCAAAACTGATGACCAGAGTGGCTAGAAGTGACATTCTGAGACCCTTCTGGAGGCCAGTCAGAGGCATTAGGTGTCCACACTGGCGCCGTGGCACTCCAGCAAGAGCGCAACAAACATTATTCCTCTTGGGGAGGTGGAGTACCGGGAGCACTCCAGTCGCGGCTTCAGAGCGCTGTACGTGCCTTGCCAGAGTGGACGGGTAGTAAGGTAGAGCGCCCTGGGCGGCTTTATTATGCTATAACACGCAAGCGTAGCAAAGCCCTGAAATAAGAGCAAGGAAGAACTTTGCAGGTATAAGGTTGATACCCTTCTTGGTGGAAGCCTGGGAGGCTGAATATGTCAGGGAAGACTGATGGGAACAGGGTAGATCCTTGATGTGGACAGTTAAAAAGCAAAGGCTGCTGAAAATGGTGATTTTCTCTACAGCAAGCCCCTAAGGTGACTCAGTATGGAGCTAAGACTGAGGAAATACCAAGACAGTGGGAGGTGAGGGGTTCTCGCAAGAGTGAGTCCAAGATAGAGTTTGATGAAGTACTGGCCATTTAGTGGGACTAGAAGTCAGTAGCATAGCCGGGGGAATCTGTGGGAGCAGCCGCTCCCCCTGAGGGTAGATTCAGAAAGCTGGCGCCTTTTCCACTCACTGGATGGCTGGAGCAGAAGGAACTCTTGGAGCTGCTGCAGAAACGACGATGACGACAAATGTCTGCTGGGATTCATTTCCTTCGGTGGTATTTCGGTGGCCATACCCACTTCAGCGCTCTGTCCACCAGTGGTGTTTTGGCGGTAGCTCCAACAGGTAGATTTTTTTTGTTTTCCGCACTTGAAAAGTGGAAGTGGGTCCTTTTTTTTTGGTGGCGCCTTTTTTGTTTTTGGAAGTGGCTCCTCTTGTTTTTCATGGTTCCTCTTCATTTGTTGGTCTCCCCTGCTAGAAGTACTAGAGATGAGATTTCTTTGAGTGATCTACAGTGATCCCATGGGTCTTCGTAACCTTGAAGATTGGGTATTGGTCTGTGGATTTGGGACTCGAGTATCCCAAGGAGTATAATGCTAAGAAGTGACCTGGCCAGAGGGTCAAGCTGGGGAGTGAGATGGCCCACTGCAGGAGCAGAGTGATTGAACAGGAGGTGTGAGACTACGGTTGCTAACTGTCTAACCGCACAAACACAAATTGCCCTGCCCCTTCTCTGAGGCCCTGCCCTGCTCACTCCATCCCTCTCACTCTATCGCTCACTCTCCCCCACCCTCATTCACTTTCACTAGGCTGGGGCAGGGGGTTGGAGTATGGGAGGGAGTGTGGGCTCTAGGCTAGGATGAAGGGATTCAGAGTGTGAAAGGGGGCTCCAGTCTGATTCTGGGGCAGGGATTTAGGGTGTAGGGAGGGGGCGTGGGGTGCAGGCACTGGGAAGGAGTTTGGACGCTGGGAGGGGCTCAGGGCTAGGGCAGCAGGTTGAGGCATGAGAAGGGGTGCAGGGTGCAAGCTCTAGGAGGGAGTTTGGATGCCAAAGAGGGCAATTGGGGTGCAGGAGGAGGTGAGGGCAGTGGGAGGAAGTTTGGATGCTGGAAGAGGCTCAGGGCTGGGGCAGAGGGTTGGAGCATGGGAGAGGCTCTGTCCGGGTGTTTCTCGCATTGGGCAGCTCCTGGTCAGTGGCGCAGTGGGGCTAAGGCAGGCTCCCTGACTCCACGATGCTCCTGGCCAGCAAGTCCCTGCGGGGCAGGGGACTCTGCATGCTGCCCCTGCCTGCAGGCACCACTCCTGCAGATCACATTGGCAGCAGTTCCTGGCCAATGGGATCTGTGGAAGTTGGGATGAAGGCAGCATGCGGGAGGGGGGGCATTGCCCCTCTAAACAGAGGTGAGGCATGGGGAAGTGTCTTGTGGGGTCATGTGCCACTCCCCTCCCCGCATTTCTGCAAGCACCGAGCTGCCTTGTAGGGCTTGCGCTGCTCAGCCTGCCCGGGGATGGAGGTGGCTCTGTCGTTCCATCACTGCGCCTTTCTCCCCCTCTCCCCGTGGCATGTTTCAGCTCTTGGGGGGGGCAAGACGGAGCGGCTTTCCACTCTGCACTCCTGGCTGCCACCTCCTGGTGGGTCCTAGTGCTCTCCTGTTTCCTATATAATAGTCAGGGCCCATGGGAGGCGTAGGGCAAGGGGGTGGGGTGGAGCTAGGGGAAGGGGATGGGGGAGAGACAAATAGGGCAAGGGGAAGAAAAAAGGAGGGGATGGGGACAGTGGGGAGAGGAAAGGGGAAGGGATTGGGAAGAGAAGAGGATATGGGAATGGGTGGGAGGAAGCAGGAGCCTGGCATGTGGCGTCCCCTCAGTGGCAGCAGCAGCCCACCAAGGAGGCAGCTGCAGCAGCAACATTACTGCAGCAGTCAGTGCTGGAGTGGCCACCAGCAGTAGCTGGGGCTCTTCTGATAAGCTGGCCAGTCCCTGCTAGCACCAGCAGCCCAGGTACCACTCCAGTTGGTGGGGAGAGACAGTCAGTGAGCCAAGAGAACTGGCATCAGTATGCGTGTGTGTGCACACATTTTTCCCCTTCCCCAAAACTACATGTATCCCTGAACTGCATTGGCTGCAGTCTGGAAGCAGCCCAGGATATGGGCATTCTGTGCACCGTTGTGTTTAAAGGGAGGCAGTGTCATCTAATGGTTAAAGCAGAAGATTGGAGGTCAGTTGACCTTGGATACCTTCCTGTAATTAGTTAACTTTTTTAAGGTTGGTGAGTTAAATTCGACTTTGTAGTTTCAGGGTCTAATGCTCCTCACCCATTAGACTGATCTAATTCAGCAGTAACTCGATAGAAGTCAACTATCAGAAAGGTAGTCATATTAGTCTGTATCCACAAAAACAGTGAGGAGTCCGGTATCACCTTAAAGGCGAACAGATTTATTTGGGCAAAAGCTTTTAGGGGTAAAAAATCCCCACGTCTTCATTCACATTGGAAGAAGTGGGGGTTTTTTACCCAAGAAAGCTTATGCCCAAAGAAATCTGTTAGTCTACAACTCGGCGCAGACCGAGGGATGTGCTGTCCACCGCTTCCTGCAGCCCCCATTGGCCTGGAGCAGTGAACCGGGGCCACTGGGAGCCGCAATCGGCCAAACCTGTAGAAGTGACAGGTAAACAAACCAGCCTGGTGCACCAGGGGCTTTCCCTGAACAAGCAGTGGACCAGAGTTGAGAACCACTGGTCTATAAGATGCTACAGGACTCAGTTAGAAGTCAATGGAGTTATACTGATGTAACTGAGGGGAGATTCAGGCTCTCATATTTATACCTACTTTTTTCCCTGGTGAGTCATTATGCCAGTTGATTAATATTCAAAATATCAGTTCATTATTGACTGTGGTCTATAATTGAATGTAATGTATACTGGTGCCTGTGAATTCTGGTGCTTGTTTGCAAACAAGAGGGGGAAAATACATCTATGTTTGGGTCATTACAGTATGCAAAAGGAGCTCAGCTACAACAGTGAAGGACCGACTATAAGAACCTTAATAGAATAGACTGGATTAGGAAAAGAGGAAAAAAGTCGGACCATTGTCTACAGACTGCAAGTGAGGTGCAAGCTATTTCTTGCTTTGTGTCGCCACCTCCTGTCATGGGATCTAAAGAAATTACACTGTATACCCTTCTGATACTTGCTTGCCTTTCGTTTGAAAACTAGTTATATGTCAAGATCTTTATAATTTAACTCGCAATATAAATTTACTGTTTAAAATAACCATTTTAGAAACTGTTAAAGGAATCACTCTGCTGACTTTCTAATTTTTTAATAATGTGTAGTTATTGATTCATTTGGACCTATACATTCCTCCTTCCTAGAAATGGGGCTTTTCTCATGCCTGCAGTTAAGCACACCCCCCCCAAGTATGTCTCCTGAATCAGGATCTAAGAGCTCCATCCTGCATCCATTGAAGTGAACGGGCGTTTTGCAACCAGATATCAGTAAGTTCAAGGTGGCTTCTGAGGCTTTTGATGTGTATTTTTATTTAAAACAAAAAAAACCCCACAGTCATTCAGACAAGGTTAAATCTATTCCCCCAAATCCAGAAAATAACCAAAACTGAAAATCAAACCCCAAAAATTCCCTTATCCACCCACAAGTTCCAGCCCTCCTCCTCTGCTCTCACCCTGAAAATTCAGGAAAACAAATGGGCTACTTTAAGATATGTGATGCCTAGTCTAGAACAGTCACTTTCTATTTAAGCCAAACTATGGATTCAGCATTTTTAATCTCATAATTGTTTCTAGTCTGTGCTGAGGTAGGAAAAAACATTAACTTCTGTGACTGATTTCCATGGGGTGCCACCTGGAACTGGAGTACCACTGAGCCTTTTGTCTTGCCAGCTGGGGCTCCCTCCCTCACTCCGATGCTGTGACAAGCTGCAGACTTCGCCTGGTCCTGCAGTGTCACAGGCATTTATAGAGGCAGGGACACTGCTGCCTTTACCGGTCACTCAACAAAAGAGTGGTTTCAGCCCCAGCCTAGGACCCCAAAACTATAGGTAAGCTTTACACTCACTATTTGTAATTACTGAAAATCTAAATTCTATAACCTAGACAGGATTTCAAGTAAGCAGTCTCACTCTGATGGTACAAACAGCCCACCAATCTTCCATACACAAGCAGGGATACCGTCTTTCTCACCTGGGACCCCCTTCCCTAGTTCAATCATTGTTTCTAAGGTATTTCCTGGTGCTGAGTTGTGGGGGGAGTGAAGCTCAGTGATGAAGTCACTTCCCCTTTTATATCTTCTTCCAGCTTGCTTGAAAGATCTTTTGCAGCAACATGTCAAACAGTCTCCATGTGCTATCTCGGAGAGGTTTCCATTGTACAGACTTCCTGGGGTAATCCTTGTTTGTATTCTCCTCAATGGGCCATAAATATCTGGCCTTTTTATGGTTGTATCTGAAAGGCTGCTGGTGGGTGCTCCCAACCTCACAACATTTCCATAGCACGTACATAGCAAAAGTTCATATACAATGCTCGCACATACAATTTAACAGATTAAGACTTTTAAAATGATACCTCACAAGGCATATTTTGTACAAAACCTATCATAATTCTATCATGATGGTGAGTCCACGATCTCCCTAGGCAATATATTCCAGTGTTTAACCACTCTGATAGTTGGGAAGTTTTTCCTAATGTCCTAATTGCCCTTGCTGCAATTTAAGCCCATTGCTTCTTGTTCTAGCCTCAGAGGATAACAATTTTTCTCATGCCTCCTTGCAACAACCTTTTATGTACTTAAAAGCTGTTATCATGTCCCCTCTCAGTCTTCTTTTCTCCAGATTAAACAAAACCAATTTTTTTCAATCTTCCCTCACAGGTCATATTTTCTAAACATTTAATCATTTTTGTTGCTCTTCTCTGGACTTTCTCTGATTTGTCCACATCTTTCCTGAAATCTGGCACCCAGAACAGCACAGAATACTCCAGTTGAGGCCTAATCAGCATGGAGTAGAGAGGAAGAATTTCTTCTTGTCTCTTGCGTATTCGTGTGGTCCTCCTTCTCCACCCAACCTTCAAGGTACAAGGAACCCCCCCACTACCACGGTCCAGAAGACTGTAGTTAGAACCTCTGTCCCACCCAAGCAGCAAGGGAAAGGACAATCCTCCTTCTGCTACTGGTGTGGCCATGGAGGGCACATTGCTGCAAGGTGTCAGAATGCAGAAAATCCCACACTAGTATATCAAAAGCTGAGGACCACCTGGGGAAAGTTGGGAAATGGCCCCAAGACCTGAAAAGGAAGCCAGCTAGGCCTGCAGGATTTGGAGGCTCCCCTGGAAAGAGCCATGCAGCCCGAATCCCACCAGGATTGATAGGCCCTCGAGTGAAGGCCACTGTAAAGGTTGAAGGGACAGAATGTAGAGCAGTGCTTGACACGGAATCCCAGGTGACTATCATATTCAGTCTTTCTATCAGCAGATGCTTAGACATCTGCCTGTACTGCCCCTGACAGGGCTTGCCTGTATGGCCTCAGCATAAATGAATATCCCTGTCGGGGGTATGTCATAGAATACATGGAATTCCCAGAAGAGATCGCTGGAGAAAGACAGGAGGTGGACACTGCTGCTTTAATATGCCCTGATGCTAAAGGAGTCTCTGATGTGTCCGTGCTAATAGGGACCAACTCCAGTCTCTTTAAGGTACTTTCAGATTACTACGGACAGTGATACACAACTTGGTGATACACAGACATGCCACAGCCTACAGAAAAATTCAGGACACAAGAAACGTGATGCCTGATTTGCTGGTGGGAGCACTGAGGTGTGCAGGCCCAGTCCCCTTAGTGGTGCGTGCAATGACAGAAAAGGAGGTGATTGTCATGAGTACCTGCCTAAAAGGCAGTAAGGGAACATTAGCAGTGATAGATCAGCCAGCCGAGGGAGGGCTCCCTGAAGGAGTGCTGGTTCTCAGTGGAGTCACAATCCTACCTGCTGAAGCCCAGGAAGAGATGACTATACTGATTGCTAATGAAAGAAGCTGTAATGTGCTTGTAAAACCACTGCAGAAGCTAGCAGACATCTTTAAACCTGAAACCATTCTGAGACGCCAGTGTGAAGCTGAAGTTCCGGTGATGGATCCTGCCAAGTTTGACTTTGGGGACTCAACATTGCAAGAGGCGTGGAAGGATCGCTAGAAGAAGAAAGTTTGTGAGAGATCCAAGGTATTCTCACTGCATGAGTGGGATGTGGGAGGTACCAAAGGAGTGGAACACCACATCAGGCTACAAGATCCCCAGCCCTTCATGGAGAGAGCTAGGAGGATTCCTCACTCTGAGATGGAAGACATATGCCATCATCTTCAAGAGCTGATCATGAGTGATATAATCACAGAGTCCCGCAGCGCCTATGCCTCTCCCATTGTGGTGGTTCGTGGGAAAATCTGGATGTGTATTGGCTACCGCACTCTAAACAGGTGCACTACAGTTGATCAATACACCATACCTCAAGTACAAGATGCCTTGGACCGTTTGCTGGGTAGCCAGTGGTTCTGTGTGTTGGCTCTCCAGAGTGGATCCCTCTGAGAGAAGAAGATAAGGAGAAGACAGTCTTCATCTTGCCCATTAGGGTTTTACCAGTTGGAACACATGCCCCAAGGGAATTCTGAGGCACCTGCCACATTTCAACGTCTTATGGAGAAAGTCATGAGAGACATGAATTTACTGCCCGTGTTTGGATGACCTGATTGTTTTTGGCAGAACCTTGGAGGAGCGTGAAGAAAGATTTCTTAAAGTGCTTGATAGGTTGGAGGCATATGGTTTGAAGCTTTCAATTGAAAAAGGCCAATTCTGCAGAACGTCAGTGAAGTTTGTGGGTCACATCATGTCCGAAGATGATGTGAGTACTGATCCTGATAAAATAGAAGCACTCATGTACCTGGCCATGTCCAAGTAACTACAGAGAACTCAAGACTTTTCTTGGAATTAGTGGTGTTGCAGGGTACTTTCATGTCCCGTAGGAATGAGGCACACACAGCAGTTGAATAGAAGTAGTGAGTTTATTGAAGGCAAAGTGACCCGCAGCGGGGGCTCCCTTCGCTGCTGCCACTAAGATGGGGACCCAACGCACCGGAGCAATGCTTGGGGAGAAGCCCACTGCGCGTGGGCACACAGGCAGAGAAATAACAAGAACATTTGCATCTCATGCATACTTCATGAATAACTAATACCTTCTTTCTGTCTTGTTAGTATTACACAATGCAAGCAGGTGTTTCATTTCAAGGCGAGCAAACCGTGAAAGCCAAGTACTTCAGCATGGGAAATATGCGATAACAGGGCAGGAACTGATAACCATGGCCGAAAGTACCCTTTCCTTCCCAGGAGTGTGGGGAGAATAAGCGCCTTTTCCCTCCCAGGGGTTGGGGGGAATGAGCACCCTTTCCCTCCCAGGACTGGGGAGCAGAGAATGAGCACCCCTTCCTTTCCTGGAGTCAAGGTTAAGAGCTCCCCTAGCAGTCTACCATCACAATATCTTGCGCATCCTTACAAGTGGCTGCTACTGCAGATTTGTGAAGAACTATGCTACTAATGTAAAAACCTCTGAATGATCTTACCAGGTGATACCAGTCCAACAAGAACAAATGTAAGACCAAGAATAAGAGGAGGGCCCCCCCCCAAGCCTTCTGTGCAGAGATACTGTGGCCCTTTCAAACCATTTGGGCCATGACGAGATGAGAGATGTGAAAGGGCTTTTCGGGAAATCATTACTCGCCTAACTCATGCTCCAGTCCTAGTCTTTGATGATCCAAGCAAACCGTTTATCCTACATACTGATGCCAGTTTGGAGGGTCTGGAAGCAGTACTGTATGAGGAAGTGGAAGGCAAACGTAAACCTGTAGCCTTTGCCAGCTGAGGTCTGTCTGACAGTTAAAATTGCTACCCCATCCACAAGCTGGAGTTCTTGGCCTTGAAATGGGCCATCAATGAGAAATTTGGAGACTATTTGTATGGTGCTCAGTTCCACGTGTGTACAGACAACCACCCCCTGACTTATGTGTTAACAAGTGCTAAGCTGGATGCTACAGGGTAGAGACGGGTGGCCGCCTTGCCTAAATATGAGTTCAGCATTCAGTACAAATCAGGGAGAAGCAATGTAGATGCAGTTGCATTGTCCAGGCACGAGAAGTTTCTGTGATATCCATAGATGGAATGAGAGCTATTGGCAGTGTGAGTCGCCAAGATCCAAAGGCCCATGAGGGCCTTCATGGATGTGTTGCAGAAGCTTTGGGTCTGCCCCCTGAATGCGTGCCTTCTGCTTCAGCGATTGATATTGCATTGGACCAATCTCCCTTGCCTATGTTCAATGTGGCTGACTGGCAAGAAGCCCAGCTGCAATATATTGACATTCGTAATACACTACTTGCCAAAAGGGAGGGGCGAAGCCCAGCTGCGGCTGTTCCACCTAACCCAGATGATAAACTACAACTGAGACAGTGGACTAAACTAAAACTGATTCAGGGAGTGCTACATCAAATGACCACCGACCCCTTACAAAAGCAAAGAGCAGAACTAGTACTGCCAGAAGAGTACAGGGTCCTGGCCATGATGGCCCTGCATGACGACTTTGGACATTTAGGGCTGGAGAAGACCCTGGAACTTATTCGTAATAGGTTCTACTGACCCTGAGTGGCTGAAGATGTTTGCAGGAAATGTGAGACTTGCGATCGATATGTTCAAAGGAAAACTCTGCCCACGAGGGCTGCGTATCTCAAGAACATCACCAGCAACAAAGCTTAGGAACGTATTCATTCATTCTTTGTCTTAAAAGTAGACAAGAGGAATGCTGGGAACATTCTAGTAGTGAGTGACAATTTTACTCAGTATGCGCAGGCATATCCCACATGTGATCAGAGGAGCACCACTGTCGCTTGAGTACTGTGGGAGAAATATTTCTCAGTTTATGGATTCCCGGCCTGGATACACCCAAATCAGCGGCAGGACTTTGAGAATCACCTTTTGAAGGAGGTGCTGAGGATAGCGGGAATTAAAAAACCTAGGAGAACTCTCAGGGTTCATGCTCGTGGGGGTTGGACAGTGCGGCCTAATGGCCAGAGTCCATAGAGCACCCTGAGTTACAGGCCGGCACGGAATGATGGCCCGAGTCCATAGGATTGCCCTGAGTTACAGGGCAGCTCGCGGTCACTGCCTCAGCGGGGAGATCCTACTGAAACACACTGAGGTTTACCAGGGGAAGCACTACTCTTTCCCCCGCACTCCCTGGGTCACTTCCTACCAGGTTCATGGTTGGGGTCTCTCAGGCGTCTTCGGATCCTTTACGAGCCATTGGGTCTGTCGTCTCCAGCCTCCGAGGCTCAAGCGAGTCTAGAGTGGCTCCAGTCACCGGGGTAGTTGATGGTTGTGGCTGGCCGTCCACAGGCACAGCCTTCTCCCATGGCTGCCTGCCCAGAATTGGCTGAGCTCCCTCCTTTTATACTCCTATAGCACTTGGAGCATGACTAGTACTGCAGAGGCGGGACCTCCGCTGCCAGTGCTACTGGCTTAATACTGTCTGGGCTAGTGCAGGGTTGGCTAGCGCCGTCGCAACAACCTTTTATCACCCTGTAGCAGCGTAACGTTTCATCCCTGTGAGTTCTGCTGGCCGTCTGGGAATTAGCTCTTCCATCTCAGACCGCCCTCTGCAAGCTGGTGTCTTGCAGTCGGCTGGCCCCCCCCGTCCCTCCCGGTGCCCTCTTACCTGGAATGCTGCCCCCTGGCAATAACCCCACACTCTGCCTTTGTGTTTCTCTTCCCTGGGGACTCCCCAACCCTCTAATCCCCACCTTTCCTCAGTTTAGGGCTACTGCCAGGCATCATCAAGTTTCTGCACCCTGGGGCAAACTGCAGTGTAACAGCCAGTCATCATAGGCAAGAGAGTCTGGACCCGCTGCCTTTCCTTGCAGCCCAGTATCTTTTCAGGCCTTCCTATCAGGCCTGCAGCCTGGAGAGTTGCTAGGCTGGACCTCCCCTGCTTTGCCTATTCCCACAGCTCTGTTCCATCTCAGGTAGCCTGTCCCACAGGCAGCCAGGCCCTGCTTCCTCCCAGTCTGGAGAGACTGCCAAGCATCTGGCCCCAGCACTCTTATAAGGGCCAGCTGGGCCTTAACTGAGCTGGCCACACCTATGGCTGCTTTCCCAATTAGCCTAGTTTGCTGCTGTCCCCCAGCCACAGCCCTCTTCAGGGCTGTTTTAACCACTTTTCTATTTGGATGGGGCAGCCATCCCGCTACACACCCGCAAGTTGATCCTCAGCTGGGGAGGTTCAACCGAACACTATTAGATATGTTGGGGACCTTGCGACCAGAGCAGAAGGCAACCTGGAGCCATGTTGCATTTCTGGTGCATGTCTACAACACAACAAACAACGATGATACAGGAGTTACCTCATATCTCTTGATGTTTGGGCGAGAACCAGGATTACCCATAGACTTGTGCTTTGGTGTCTCAGAGGATGGAGATAGCTATGAAACTCATCAGCAATAGGTATCCCGACTAAGAGAAAAGCTGAGGGATGCTTATCACTTAGCTACATCTGCAGCGCGGAAGAACAAAGACCGCAACAAACATCGATATGATGCTAGGATACGTTTGCAGGAGCTCCGGACAAAGGATAGGGATAGAGCAGTTGTTTGAGCACTGGCCTGCTAAACACAGGGTTGTGAGTTCAATCGTTGAGGGGGACATTTAGGGATGGGGCATAAATCTGTTGGAAGATTCAATAAGAGCTTCCCCTGTTAGAACTAGAAATGCAGGGGCCTATGCCGGTAGCCAAGGGACCTTCAAAGGAAACCTCTCCATCCATCGCGCAAGATGTCTTCCCTACCCCAGCAACAGATATTCACGATAGATGGGACAGGTAAGACCAGTAAAATGGTGAATTTATGATGCACCTTGGGTGATTAGCGAGGAGCCAATACACTTAGCACACAGGCTTGTGAAAGCTGGATTGGCTTTCTGAGGCCCTTTGGAGGGAACCAGTGAGTTTGTAAAATAGGGAGTGTGATTTGTTGGGGATGCCAAATTCTCGGCTGGGGGGGGGTGGATGTAAGTAGAGTCCAGATGAGTTCTACTCAGATATCTGGTGGTGAGTTATGCAGAGGGACTTCAGGGGCTAATCTTGTTTGCATATGCACACCCAGCCCACCTAGCATGAGCTCTCAGCACCCCAAATGGTCACTTTGGCTGCTGTGGGATCCCCCGTTTCTCTGTTATTGGAGCAGGAAGAATAACATGTTGTTATCATGAATCTGTGAATCAAGGCTGGTGGAACTGTACTTGGCCTTTTATGACAGAGGGACTTGCCATCAACTAAGTAGCATTCGCTAGGCAAGGGACATGTGTTCCAAAACCCAGTGTCTTGAGAGAGGTTTGAAACAGGTATTTGTGCCTGGTGGTGTATCACCTTTTGAGAGCACTGAACACCAATTACCCGTGCTCCTCCACTGTGTAATATTAGAGCTAATTTTGCTTCCATTAGCAGTCTGGTTACAAGCTGCTGAGCTGAATTTACTTTGAGCCAATGATGCACTAGCAGTGAGGTGACCCTACTGCAAGCTAAGATCACTGAGTGCTGTATTTAGTAGTGGAGGACCTTGGTGAGTGGCTGGTGGAGACGAGTGGAGCAGCTGGAGCAGCTTGTACCTTAAAGGTGGAAAAAGATTGGGTTCTATTGATTTCTTCTCAGAGTATGAGCCAATCTAGTCCAGTCCATTCGCTCAACCGCTACTGCTCCGCTCGTGGTGGCTTTCTAATAATTTCTCCAACCTCGATACAGGCAGAAACCTTCTCACCCTTTCGTTGCCTGGCATCGAGAAACTTGCAATAAACGTCCTCTGAGCCAGGGGTCGGCAACTTTTTCAGAAGTGGTGTACCAAGTCTTCATTTATTCACTCTAATTTAAGGTTTTGCTTGCCAGTAATACATTTTAACATTTTTAGAGGGTTTCTTTCTATAAGCCTATACTATATAACTAAACTATTGTTGTATGTAAAGTAAATGAAGTTTTTTTAAATGTTTAAGTAGCTTCATTTAAAATTACATTAAAATGCACAGCCTCCCAGACCGGTTGCCAGGACCTGGGCAGTGTGAGTGCCACTGAAAATCAGCTCGTGTGCCACCTTTGGCACGCGTGCCATAGGTTGCTTACCCCTGCTCTGAGCCCTCGGTTCTCCCAAAGGCATGATTAGGGGTCTCTAGGCAAGCCTTCACCTTAACCCCACGTAACTGAGCTTCAGGGTGTGAATCACATCTAGAGCTGGCCCCCTGAGGCACACTACTAGTCACCTTGTCTTTTCAGCATCAGGCACCACCCACTCCAGCATTTCAGTGGTGTGTTCCACTCAGGGTTCAAATGCTTCCTTCCTAGGTATTCGGGAGGGACCGCGAGGAAACAACCTCAGTTTATGATAGGGGCTTGACTCAGGGTGGCGTGGCACAAACCTTCTGTAATGCTTGCCCCAAAGCCTTCACCCACTCATCAGGTGAATGAGTAGTCCTGGGTGTGGGACTCCTGGGTCAAGGCCCAACGGACCCAGCATATTAGCCATAGTCTTTCCCTCTTTCCCTAAAGAGGCCAACATTTTCATTAAAAACTCTACATCAGAGGCAGGGGCTGGTGAAGGCTGGCTCCCAGTGGTTATTATCTTCCACTCACCATCTTCCACTGCTATCGTGCCTGGAAGTTTCACAGCTGATGGCAGCTCACATAGTACCCGAAATCCCCCTCCTCCCTCGCAAACAGTGCTGGGGAAATCTCTGGATTGAAAATAACTGGCTCTATGGAGTATTCAAATAAGGAAGACATTGCAGGAAAGCACTGTGCTTCAGCAAAGCCTGACCAGAATGACAGCCCCTTCAGAGTCATTACAGTTAGCTGTCAGTTAGTCTGAATGGAATTTGCCCCCAGCAACCCTGGGGATCAGGGAACACAAAATTGGCCTCCTGCACTGAGTACAACTCAGCCAGTATTTAGTTAAAGATACACCAGCACTGTAATATATGTGCAACACATTATTCTTCAGTTTTTAGGCTCCATGTCTGTTTTGTTTTAAACACACACATGCAGACATTCACTTTCACATAGCCAGTTATTTTATTGCCTGATTGTTAGTAACAAATACCATTTCCCCTTGTCTGCTGGAGTGCCAAGGAGGAATTAGTATAGTATATAGAGCACCCTTACATTTGATAGCTATTCCAACACATTGCACCCTTTTGGCGCTCAGTAGAATGACTTTTATTGCTTCAGTTACATCTGAGAAACTGGGATTAAAGGGCTCAATACATTAAATTTAATTAAATGATGCAGATCAACATTCCGTCTGCAAGAGGTAAAGCTACATTTAGTAAGTCTTAGTTTAAGATTCCCAACTACATTTAATTTCGATACAGAAGATAAATTAATAAATGTATTTTATTTAAATAAATTTAGATAAATATTGCACTATCAAACTAGCCGGGGACATAAAAGGAAACAAGAAAACATTCTACAAATATATCAGAAACAAGAAGACGATCAAGGACAGCCTAGGCACATTACTCAATGAGGGCGGGGGAAACAATAACAGAAAATGTGGAAATGGCAGAGGTGCTTATTGACTTCTTTGTTTCAGTTTTCAGCAAGAAGGCTCGTGGCAGTTAGACATCTAACATAGTGAATGCTAGTGAAAAATAAGGTAGTATCACAGTCTAAAATAGGACAAAAAAACAAGTCAAAAAGTACTTAGACAAGTTAGCTATCTTCAAATCACCAGGACCTGATGAAATGCATCCTAGAATACTTAAGGAGCTGAGTGAGGAGATATCGGAGCCATTAGCAATTATCTTTGAAAAGTCATGTAAGATGGGAGACATTCCAGAAGACTAGGAAAGGACAAATACAATGTCAATCTATAAAAAGATTAATAATAAGCACAAACCGGGGAATTACAGACCGCTCAGATTAACTTCTGTACTTGGAAAGATAATGGCGCAAATAATTAAGCAATCAGTTTGCAAACACCTAGAAGATAATAAAGTGATAAATAACAGCATGGATTTGTCAAGAACAAATTGTGTCAAAGCATCCTGATAGCTTTCTTTGACAAGGTAAAAAGCCTTTTGGATAGAGTGAAGCAGGTGTTGCGGTGTATCTTGACGTACGTAAGGCTTTTGATACTGTCTTGCATGCGCTTCTCATAAACTAGGGAAATAAAACATAGTTGGAGCTACTATAAGGTGGGTGCCTAACTGGTTGGAAAATCATTCCCAGAGAGTGATAGTGATTCACAGTCATGCTGGGAGGACATAAAGAGTGGCGTCCCTTAGGGATCAGTTCTGAGTCCTGTCCTGTTCAATAGCTTTCTCAATAATTTAGATAATGGCATAGAGAGTAGATTTATAAAGTTTGCAGATGATACCAAGCTGCGAGGGGTTGCAAATGCTTTGGAGGCCAGGATTAAAATTCAAAATGATCTAGACAAAATGAAAAAATGGTCTGACGTAAATAGAATGAAATTCAATAAGGACAAATGCAAGTTGCACACATAGAAAATGGGAAATGACTGCATAGGAAGGAGTACTGAGGAAAGGGCTCTGGGGTGGGTCATATAGTGGATCACAAGCTAAATCTGAGTAAACAATGTAATGATGTTGCAAAAAAAGGAAACATCATTCTGGGATGTACTAGCAAGAGTATTATACGTGTAAGCACAGTCAGGCTGAGCTCAACCCTGACAGCTGGTGCTTCCTTGTGGCTACTTAGACCAGCTATAAGGCTGCATTGCTCTACTGGACTGGTATATGGCTGCCTTATAAGGAGGAGAATGTCGCCCACTTGTTTAAAGCAAAGAAAGTTTTGGAATGTTGGAAATCATGGGCTAGTAGCCAGACAGAAAGCAAAGTGGAGAATTCTTTCTCCCTCCCCGCATGGCAATACAAAGACCATACCCTCTGTTTCATTCCATTGGAAAACACACCCACACCTGCTGGGCCAAGCCTGCTGCCTGGGACTGCGGGTGCAACAAGTGGCCTGCAGTGGGCCAGAAGGAGGCGGCCCATGCATCAGCTTTTGGAGACAGGGGCCAGAAGGAACAAGGAGAACCTGGCTTTCGAAAGAGCCAATGAGGAAAGGCACTTGGTTGATGAAAGAGAGACTGCTTCAGGAGTTCCTGAAGGAAGAGAGGAAGAGCAGGGAGCAGGACTGATTGCTAAGGGAGAGAAAGATGGATATGGGGTAGAAGGGTGTTTCATCCAGCTCATGTTGCAGTGCCAGCACCAATGTATATGCCAGGTGCAACGTCTGCAGTTGGACAGGTCCATGTAGCTATGAAAGTGGACTGGTATTCCTGGTCCTGATTCACAATGGTTGGAGGGTGGAATTTGTGGCAGGGCCAGTGAGCAAAATTAACGATGGGGTTTCTGTTCCCAACTATTGACAGTTGTGTGTCACTGATAAAGATGTTGTGTGTCTCTAACAATCCAGCTCGTCAAGACACATACCCTTGTCGCCAAAATCAGTGAGGTGGCAGAGAACATACTTGTTTATGCCACGTACTACACGTTTTCTGGTCAGCCTTCAACTCTCCAATTCCCTGATAAATGTTGTTCTGACACTTAATAGCTTTTATATTTTTGCTCCAATGATTATTCAGATGCTCAGCCCAATCAGCCATGTCCCGCTTCCACGTGGCGCCTCACTTTCCCACTCTCTGAATGGTCTTAATCCTAACTGACAAGTAATGTTTTATCCTCAGATCTTGCTTCCTAAATCCCTGCCCATCACTAGCCTCTCTCCCATTTCCCCAAATTTCCATGCTTAGGTTAGTGCCTGTCTCATCTCCCAACTTTCAGATCTCATACACAGCCTCCTTTCAGCAAGCTGAAGGGGTCCCTGGCTCTGGGTCTGGAATCTCATGTACTGAGAGGTTTCCCTAGCATGCTGTATTCATTGTGGACATGAGAAAGGACAACACCCATATGCAGGTAGAACATCGACCTCCACCTGTGTCTCAGCAGCAGGCCTGCCTCTGGTCCCTCCTTCCTCGTACACCTGGAGCTACTGTGAGGTGGTGTTGGCAGAGCATGAGCACAGTCCATGAGGTTAAGAAATGGGGTGGGGAGAGCCTCTTCCCTCCATGGGACATTACCTTCAACCCTCCATGGACAGTCCTTTCTTTCTGCAGGCTGTGCTTTGCTTCCTGAATTCTGCTCAGAAGCTCAGCTTCAGCCCTAGCAGCTTGGCTGTTCCATACCCTGCACTGCACCAGGCCGCGTGCAGAAAGCTGCTCTGGCCCAGGCCTGCAGAGCTAGCTGTCATTCAGGCAGGTGTCGCCCTAGGTTCCATACCCCTGACTCATGGTTAACAGCAGCCGGCAGGCTCTGATCAAGGGCTTCCCAGGGGACATGGATAACAAGCCCTAGATCCTGCTGACAGTAACCCCCGAGCACAGACAAATTGCAGCACATCTTGGCGGTGAGCAGAATAGAAAGGGGCAGCAGGGGTTTTACCTTAGCCCTGGGAATTCCTAGAAAGACGAGACTGGAAAACCGACGTTTCTGTTGGATCCTTCTGCCTATGCATTTATGATATAAACTCACTGGGTGACGGGGTTAACTCACTTCCTGTTAAGGCATCAGTCTTTTTCACTATCGAATCTACCCTGGGGAAGAGCAACATAAGCCTCAACAATCACATTCATCTGTCTGTGTCTGCTCCTGGAAGCCTAAACCATGGGTGGGCAAACTACAGCCCGCGGGCCGAGCATTTTTAATCCGACCTGCAAGCTCCTGCTGGGGGAGCAGGACAAGTGGTTCCGCTCTCCTCGGCGGGGCGCTCTGAGATCGACAGTGGGCCCGAAGCCGCCCAGAGGCCGGGACAGTGGGCAAACGGCAACCAGAGGGCCCCGCGCTCCCAAGCCACGGGGCCCCCACGCTCCCGAGCCAGGAAAGGGGCTGAGTGTGGCAAGCTGCAGCACCCCATGCTCCCTGCGCGGGGGCCGGGCGGAGCGCTGTGAGCTGTGGGGCCGGGCGCCCAGTTCAGCAGGTAAGCAAGTTGTGAGCAGGGCTTAGGTTGGTGGGGTCCGGGGTGGTTAGGGTGGGTGGTCTTGGGAGGGGGCAGTCAGGGAACAGCGAGCAGAGGGGCTAAATAGGGGATGGGGTCCGCGGGGGGGGGTTAGAGTGGGGGTCTCCGTAGAGGGCAATCAGAGAGCAAGGAAGGGGATTAGATGTGTCAGGGGTTCTGAGGGAGGCAGTCTGGGGACGGGAAGTGACTGGGTGTCGGATAGGGGATGGGGCCTTCTGCACAATTTTGAACACCAGTGTGGCCCTTGGGCCAAACAGTATGCCCACTCCTGCTCTAGCAGCTGAACTGGAGGTGTTAACAGCGAGAGAAGAGAAACTGCTCTTGTAGTTAGCTAGCCATTCATAATCCCTATTCAGGCCTGAGTTGATTGTGTCAAATTTGCAAATGAATTGCAGCTCTGCAGTTTCTCTTTGCAGTCTGGTCTTGAAGTTTTTTAGCTGCAATATGATGACTTTGAAATCTATAATTGTGTGTGCAGAAAGACTGAAGTGTTCGCCTACAGGTTTTTGTATATAACGATTCCTGATATCTGATTTGTGTCCATTTATCCTTTTTCATAGGGATTGTCCAGTTTGGCCAATGTGCATAGCAGAGGGACATTGCTGGCATATTGGGACATGTGCAAGTGAATGAATTAGTGATGGTGTTCCGCATCTGGTTAGGTCCTGTGATGGTGTCGCTGGTGTAGATAGCAGAGTTGACATCGAGGTTTGTTGCATGGGTCAGTTCCTGAGTTAGAGTTACTATGGAGCTCTGTGCCGTTGCTGGTGACAATATGCTTGAGATTGGCGGGTTATCTGTGGGCCAGGACTGGCCTGCTTCCCAAGGCCTGTGAAAGAGAGGGATTGTTGTTCAGGATGGGTTGTAGATCACTGATGATGCTTTGGAGAGGTTTTAACTGAGGACTATAGGTGATGGCCAGTGGTGTTCTGTTGTTTTCTTTCTTGGGCTTGTCTTGCAGCAGCAGGCTTCTGGGTACATATCTGGCTCTGTTGATCTGTGTCCTTATTTCCTTGTGTGGGTATTGTAGTTTTGAGAAAGCTTGGTGAAGATTTTGTAGGTGTTAGTCTCTGTCTGAGGGGTTGGAGCAAATACGATTGTACCTCAGTGCTTGGCTGTAGACAATGGATCGTGTGGTGTGTCCGGGATGGAAGCTGGAGGCATGAAGGTAGACATAGCTGTTGGTAGGTTTTCGTTATAGGGTGGTGTTAATATGGATATCAATTTGCACTGTGGTGTCTAGGAAGTGGACCTTCTGTGTAGACTGGTCCAGGCTGAAACGGATGGTGGGGTGGAGGCTGTTGAAATCATGGTGGAATTTTTCCAGAGTTTCTTTCCCATGGGTCCAGAAGATGAAGATGTCATCAATGTAGCGTAGGTAGAGAAGGGGTTTGAGTGGACGAGAGTTGCGGAAGCGTTGTTCCAGGTCAGCCATAAAGATATTGGCATACTGTGGGGCCATGCCGTTGCCTATAGCGGTGCACTGGTCTGGAAGTATATATTGTCACTAAATTTGAAATAATTTGAAATGTCATTCAGAGGCTGACACCGTAGCCTATATTATTTCGACAATGTTTCCCCCATTTCAGAGTTTCTATTCTGGTGAGACTAACTATTTCATTCTTCCACTTGGGGTATTTTCTTAATTACTTTTTACTCCTCAGACCATGCGATGTTCAGTGCAGAAGGTGCTTTCAAGCGTTCTTCTTAATTTTGTGTCTAGTTCCAGCTGGCTGTCCATAAGAAAAACCATGTCACTCTCTAGCAAAGAAACTCAGATCCTGAAGGCACTGTTCCCAATTCCACATTTGTTTCAAATCTTGCTTTTTCTTTGAACTTGGAGCTAACATCATCTTCACTAAATTATGTAGTACCGGTTTTCAGGCTCTCCAAGTGTGAGGCTATACACAGCGAAGATACTGAAAGTATGTTTGGTCAGCCTTGATTGTACACAGCAGCAGAAGACAGTGACTGAAAACCTGAGAAGGGAAAAGGACACTGTCTGGCAGACAACACATTATATTACAGTGACTCCAGGATAAGAAACGCAGTGGCAACATGAGAAATGACTACTGAAAATAAAAATGGAGAGAACAAGCCATTTTCTATCAAAGCTGGAGGCACAGTAACTGATAAGTTTGGGCAGGAGCTAAATCAGAACACACATTTGATCTGGGGCCTAGCTGATTCAGTGGTATCTCCCTGTTACTTGGAGGGGTGGAAAATCCCTACAGTAGCCTTCACTATCCCAAAGTTGGTCTGGTTTCAATAAAACCAAAACTCATCACGGGAGAAGGAAAAGCAAAGGCAGGCCAAAGGAACAGTGAAACAAATGAAAAAAAGAACCTGGACCTGAACTAAACCACTTTGAAGTCAATGGGACTATATCTAAAACATATAACTAAGGACCCATTTTTCATATGATAGTACCACCGATTTCACTGGTCTACAATTTTTTAGAAGTCGTCTGCTTCAGAGATAAAATGTGATATTTATTATGTATTTTGATATGCTGAATTCAGATATGACAATTAAAACAACTGATTGGCTACTGTTTCTAAGATATTTAAGTTTTTACGTTTTATGTCTATGTTTATTGTGTAGATAGTAGAGTTTTTATCATAAATTGTAAACCTAGGTCTTTTCATGTATTTATGGTTGCTTTACATGATAATATTTCACCTGTCCTCTTTATTTAACACTTAAAAAATCAGCAAAAGGGTTATATAAATAAAATGCATTATGAAACAAAAGGCAAAAACCTAGTATGTCTATACTTGAGCTCTATTCAGTGTCTACTCGGCGCTTCTTGGCTTGTCTCTTGTATTCATTAAATGGAGCCTCTCTTGTCACTGTCCAGCAATAGTCTGCAAGCATTGATGGGCTCCATTTGCCCTGATAGCGTTTCTCCATTGCTGCTATGTCCTGGTGAAATCGCTCGCCGTGCTCGTCGCTCACTGCTATGCAGTTCGGTGGAAAAAAAATCTAACTGAGAGTGCAAAAAAATGTATCTTTAGTGACATGTTGCAACCAAGGCTTTTGTATGCCTTGAGGAGGTTTTCCACCAACAACCTGTAATTGTCTGCCTTGTTGTTTCCGAGAAAATGTATTGCCACTGACTGGAAGGCTTTCCATGCCGTCATTTCCTTGCCACGCAGTGCATGGTCAAATGCATCATCTCGAAGAAGTTCACGAATCTGAGGACCAACAAAGACACCTTCCTTTATCTTAGCTTCACTTACCCTTGGAAATTTTCCACGGAGGTACTTGAAAGCTGCTTGTGTTTTGTCAATGGCCTTGACAAAGTTCTTCATCAGACCCAGCTTGATGTGTAAGGATGGTAACAAAATCTTCCTTGATTCAACAAGTGGTGGGATGCTGAACACTTTTCATCCCAGTCGCCAATGACTGTCGGAGTGGCCAATCTTTCTTGATGTAGTGGGAATCTCTTGCACGACTATCCCATTCGCAGAGAAAACAGCAGTACTTTGTGTATCCAGTCTGCAGACCAAGCAACAACCTTCAAATCGCCACAAAGCTGCCACTGATGTTGGCCATAGTTTATGCATCTCAAAAGTTGTTTCATGTTTTCATAGGTTTCCTTCATATGGACTGCATGACCAACTGGAATGGATGGCAAAACAGTGCCATTATGCAGCAAAACAGCTTTAAGATTCGTCTTCGATGAATCAACGAAGCGTCTCCACTCATCTGGGTTGGGAACGATGTTGAGGGCTGCCATCACACCATCGATGTTGTTGCAGGCTACAAGATCACCTTCCATGAAGAAGAATGGGACAAGATCCTTTTGACAGTCACGGAACATGGAAACCCTAACATCACCTGCCAGGAGATTCCACTGCTGTAGTGTGAAGTCCAACAGCTCTGCCTTACTCTTGGGTAGTTCCAAATCCCTGACCAAGGTCATTCAGCTTGTGTTATGAGGTGTGGTTCAGAGGAGGATGGGAGAAAATATGGGTTCTGTGACATTGATGGTTCAGGATCAGAAGTTTCATCATCTTCCTCTTCTGACTCAAGTGAGAATGATTCTGGTGCATCAGGAACCGGCAGTCCTTCTCCGTGGGGTACTGGGCGTATAGCTGATGGAATGTTTGGATAATGCACAGTCCACTTTTTCTTCTTTGACACACCTTTCCCAACTGGAGGCACCATGCAGAAGTAACAATTGCTGGTATGATCTGTTGGCTCGCTCCAAATCGTTGGCACTGCAAAAGGCATAGATTTTCCTTTTCCTGTTCACCCACTGGCGAAGATTTGTTGCACAAGTGTTGCAGCATGTGTGGGGCTCACCTCTTGTCCTGCTCTCCAGTTTTGCAGCCAGAATAAAGGTGATAGGCTTTCTTAACCATAGTGGTTATACTGCGCTTTTGTGATGCAAAAGTCACTTAACCTCTGCTATGTTTGTGGTAATCTGCACTGTTCACACAAGTACGAGGCATTTCTGCTCACTTTGGCTAAACAGAAATGTGTCCCTTTGCAAAATCAAACACTGACAAATAAGAGAGCGCGACACTATGATTTCTAGAGCTGATATAGAGCAATTTGTTCACTAGAGTGATGTAAGCTTCGTTATGATTGCATCATCCATGACTTCTAGGAATAACATGATGCAATTCATATCATGCATGCCGCAATACCAGCTTCAGATTGCATCATTCTGTGTTTTGCCTAAAAAGCAAGTACTGTCCAAACCCAGTAATAGATTTATTCATAGATCCAGTCAAAGATGTATTTTAGTCATTTCTGGTTTAAATTGAGGTCCCTTCCCTTTATAACTTACTTATCCTCCGCCAGTCCCATGTCAAGGGTCGTATATACTGACCCAATAGCATATCTTGAAAACTAGAGCCAATCAACCATTTTAAGCATCATTTTCTTTCTCAGTGACCTAGAATTAGTAACATTTGACTACATTTATTTCAGAAGCCTTTTTGCTGTAGAGCAGTGTTATCAGAATAGCTGAAAATGTTTCCTCTAGGAAAAAGGGCCTGATGTTTCTCTCACCTATACAGTTGTCAATCAGAAGTAAATACTTCAGTACCAGTGCCATCAAACTGAACTAGCTGTTGATTTCGTTTCTAGTGGTGCAAATAAAATTGAATTCCCTGATTTATATTTGTGTACCAGAGATCAGATTCTGGACCATGAATGTTAAACTGACTGAGAGGTCTACTGCTTTTGTTAAAAAAAATGAATTATTAAATACTCATAAACTAAGGGCCCAATCTTGCACGGTGTTCAGCACGTTTAACCTGTGAGATTCAATGGAGCCAAGCTTGCAATCTTTTAAAAACATGTCTTAACCCTTACATGTGCCTGAGCTCATTGACTGTCTATGGAACTACTGACTTGAGTAAGTGTTTGTGCAGTCCACACCCATGCAGTGTCTGCTCAAGTGGCAGCTAGGCCACACAGCGCAGAAGTGGTCAAATTTACAGAATGTCTGAGCCACATAGGATAATCAGCAGTTCGACAGCTCTAGCTGCCGGACCTTGGGGCTCTTGCCCCACTGGACAGAAATTGGAGGCCACATTGGGGAAGGGGAAATGCGGTGTTGTGAAATTCTAAATTTTCAATTTTAACAATACATTACATTAAGATTTATAATAATAAAAAAGCCTTGAAAATTTTGACAAAATTTTGCAAAACAAATATATAATCCCATTTTTCAATATGTGATAGCGTTGGTAAAAAAAATGTAAAAATTGTTAATCAAAATGCCATTGAAAAAGGAAGATTAATTTTTCATTAACTTATTTGTAAAAATGATGTCCCTTTCTTTAGTCATCTCCATAAAAAAAATGAGCATTATCAAATGAAGGCAAAGGATTTTGATGGAATGCAATACCACAGCTCCATCTTCTTCAGGACACCAATCAAAGCTTCATGGCTGCAAATCCTGAAGTCCTTGCTGTGTCCTTACTTACACAAACTCCCATTAAAGCCAAGCTCTCAAGCGAGCCATTTGGCCAAACTTTTAATCAGCTGGTCAAAGGAGTATGATATATGGCCATTTGATTAGGTAATTAAAACTTCCTGTTGGAATGTTGGCCAAAACATAATTAGGATTCTAAACTATTTACGTGAGAAAAGATGTTTTTATGAAGCAGGGCTTCAACCTTTACCTCAAGTTGATATGTGTTTCAGTTTAGTGACTTACAGATAGATTCACACCACAGGCAATTCTCATGAATGTTTTGAGTATTGCACCTCAATATGCTACCAATAATGTAGTCCAACGCTAATTCAGGATTAGAAACGATTTATGCATTGCTGTTCATTCCATACATGAACAATAAAATGGAGCTAGTCTGGCCACTTTAAATAATCATGTGATTATTCCACTCCAAGCCTGTTATGCCAAAACCGGAACACCTCGCAATGTGCACGGTGAGGCCTTATTTCCTGTGTTTATGTGTGTGCTATTAGCGAGTGTGTTTAACTAACTGGAAGCCAGGCTTTCTGAAAGCAATTATGTCTATAATGAAACAGCAGTGTTAACATTATTAGCTCGGTTGTTTAGAGGGAACCATATGCAAAAAGAGGAGATATATTCATTAGATGTTAGTTAAACTGTCATTCTGAAAACAAGTCATAAAAATCGGACCTGATGTTCTGCATTAGAAATTAAAGTTTTGTATGATGTTTTAACACTTAAATTCCTGTTAATTCCTCTCATGGACCAGCATCAGAGTTATCAGATGTCCTTTTAATTCCTTTCTTCAAACTCTTGAAAGCCTCAGTCAGGGCCTCATTGTGAAAGTTAGCGAGCACCTCCATTGACTTTAGGGTGACAGAGGGCTGCAGAGTTGGGCACTCAGTTTTTAGTCAAGCCTCATTGGGCAAATTCCTATTGACTATAAGTGAAGTCTCAGCTTAGTCAAAACTTCAGGATTAGGACTAGACTCACATGGAATTGACTGTCAGTTAGCATTTAGGTAACCAAACTGTATTATTATTCCTCAGTAATCGTACAGTGTTCACAATCCATATCTGTAGCAAGTAAGAGAGCACAGTTGCATAATGACTGTACAGTTATATCTGAATATTCATTATGCAATTCTCTCCAACATGGTAGATTGATTTCAGACCTCCCTGTCCACATATTAGCAACAATCATTGCTGCCTCTGCTTTTTTGCTCCTTCCCCAGTCTGGCTTGCTCCCATCTAATTCCAACACATCCTACTCGTTTTCTTAGTTCATGAAGAATGCATGAAACACACAAAGGTGCTGCCATCCTGAATCAGACCAGTTTGCCATCAAGTTTAGTGTCCGATTTTTGCTACTCACCCCTACGAGATATATCTGAAGAAAGTGCAAAATGTGTTTGTAGTAGGAAGCGAGCCTGAAACATAAGTCCTCGTATCAGACGCCTACTATGAGGCCGCACGTGCTCACAGAATCTGGGAAGAACAGGACTGATATTGCAGAAATACATATTCGTACAAAGTGCTAGGCACAGAGTACTCACGCAAACCTATTCCGATATCAAATGGTACCAGAACATCTCGATATTAACGATGGTACAAAAACATTTCCCAAGGATAAGAGGAACATACTTTCTTCCCTTCTAAAAGAAAAGGTCAGGATGGCAGTACACAATAGAGGTGTTTTGAGCGAGCCTACCTGTACAAGGCCACATGACCTTGCCACGTCAGGAGGCAGTATCTATGCAGGCGGCAGTGTGGATTTCTTTGTATCAGGGTATAAAGCTATATCTCAGAGGGACTATCTTTGTTCAGCAGAGGGTGGGATAGAAAGTTCCACTGAGCTGCATCCAATATCATGGGCATACATGTCTTATAGACTCTGACGGGTGCTATTACTGTGCTTTGGTGACAATAAAACTGGCCTGGTGCTTTCACACCTTGATCGCTCTTGTGTTCATTGAATGGTTCTCTTGTGGTCTGTTGTGCCAGCTGTCTACGCAGAGCTGGGGCAGCACACAGGGCAAACACAAACATTAAAGACACTGTTGATCCACAGGCACTGATCTGCTAATCAAGCAGTCCTTTTTAGAAATTGCATTCTAGCATAACACCAAATCATGAACTAGATAAATAAGTGTAACTGAGTCACACGGTTAGAACTACAGATGTTTCTATGCAAATGTGATTTTTTTCTGTTAACCTACTGTTAGCTATGGATGGAAGGGGACGGAGCAACATTCAAAGCATATGGAGGAAACGCTTCATTTTGATTATTCTCTTAGATGCTTCTGATACAACCTTTTATCAATACATAAAGTACGTCTGTGTGATTTGAAAGGCACCCTTTGAAAGAACCATTCAGCTGGGCGTTTATATTATCTTCCAGCTACTTGTACTGAGGCAATTATACTAGAGAAACTGACATGTGACACACAGTGACTCTTAGATGAAGCAGTTTTTAATCAGTTAATTCGCCTTCCAATAGTACAGTTGAGTTTCAAAAAAATATCACTGAATATCACCTTGGTATGTTATGTGTATGAACAGCAGCAAACGCAGTATTGTTATAGCTTTTTCATTTCTCTCCCATACCCACTACAGAAAAGAGCAGGTGGCTGAGCCAAATGAAGGTACCAGTCATTCTGCCAATATACTTTGGCTTGCATTGAAACTGTGCACACGTAGTTGATGAGATGATCAGGCCCCATAGTGTTCACTTTCCCAAAATTCCCTCTTAAGTCAGTGGTATAAGAAGTGGGAATCAACAAGAGTTTTGGGTAGGCAAATTCTGGAAGATTGTCTTTAACACTAAGTCCTCTCAAACTTGACTGTCTGAAACTGAAACCATATGAAAAAAAAGTTCAGATTTTTACTGGAAAAAAATATTGTCCATGTTTACTAATAGTGACATTTCAACAGTATGACCCTAAATGTAAAACAATCCTGCATTCTTTCTTATTTTATAAACAGCAACCTAAGGATTTCTTTGTTAAAGCCATGTAACAGGGCTTGGTTTACCGGATACCATACTGCAATAAAGCCTCCTAAAGCACTTTACCTTCCTACTCGTCCACATTGGTCGAGAACGTACAGTACTCTAATTCCCTGATTATTCCGGTCTTCGTACTCTTCCTTGCCAGAGGATTTACAGCTGTTGCGTATTGGGTGGTAAGCTTTAGCTGCAGTGTAAATGGGTAGTAACAATACTGTCCTTTGAGTAATCTCTGGAAATGCCCCCAATCTAGTTAAGTCAAGTGACCTCGCTTCCTCTTGACTGGAGGAATGAAGAAGTATATTTTCAAAGCTTATCTGTAACTGGTCAAATAAACTGGTTACCGAGTGACTGAGTGAGAAGCAGAAGATTAAGAAGCTCTGCATTTAAAAGACAGTGTGCTGACACACTCTCAGCACTGAAAAATCCGCTCGCTCTACACAAACACAACACACTCCACCTCACCCTCTTTGTTTGAAAAGTACATTGCAGCCAACAGAATGCTGACATAGCTGCTCTTAATGCACCACTCCCAGTTCTACAAATGTAGCCATGCCAGCGCGGTTGCTGTGGTCAGTGTGGACAAGGTGGAGCTCTTTCCCCTGAAGCTGTATCCAAAGCCGGGTATAATCGAAAGCTGCAAGTGTAACCAAGCCCATAGTTTAACTGTGTTCTCTCAGACTCATTAAGAGACAATGATATCATGGGTACCATAATTCATTTTTTTACTGTGATGAATAACTACTTTCCAAATGCCTGGGCCTATTGAGAGCTGAGTGCCCCCAACTGCCATTGAAGACAATGGTAGTTTAGCGCACTGAGCACCTTATAGAATTTTACCTTCAACGTAGTGCTTTATACAGGCTTTGACCTTTTTCTTACAAAGTGTGAAACTTTATATTTCATGCCTTACTCCTTCCACACTGGTGATCTGTGTTAAGGCATATAAGGGAATTTTAATAGGTACATTTTTGTAGTCTGACTATTCATTGAGTGGTAGACCCGCAAGCCATGCAATATAATTAGAAAGCAGAAAGGATAAATTCTCAGTGCATAATCCACAATCTGAGTTATTCATTTCAGCTTTTTGGAGTCTCCCTCGGAACAGCACAACCAAAGGCAGGATTTTCAAAAGAGCTTGGAACCCAGCAGTTCTCTGTATGAATGGCTAGAATGTCAGACGAACTGAACTCCCATTTAGGTACCAGAAATGCTCAGCAGCGTTCCATTCCCATTAAGAATAATTGTGGGGGCTGATCATTTCTTTTCTGACCATTCTACTTCGGTGCCTTGGGGCTGTGCACTAATGAGCTCTTTGAATATAAAGCCTCTGTACTCACAGAAATAGAGAATTTATAATGCCCCGAAGACAGTAGGGAGGCCTATGGATTCCCACACCTACACACAACCCCCTCCATCCCAACCCCCCCACAAAAACAAGGAGGAGTCCAGTGGCACATAAAGACTAACAGATTTATTTTGGTATAACCGTTTGGAAGCTAAAAAATTCACTTCTCATATGCTTAGTGTGAAAATTACAGATACAGCCATAAATATAGGCATATGAATAGAAGGGAGTACCCTTATATCATAAGTATTAAGTAGCCTAGAATTCCTGTTTACCTGCAAAGGGTAAGCTAAAGGTAACCTGAGAATGGGACTTGCAGGAAGGGAAAGGGTTTTTAGTTTCTTTTTCTGGTCTCTCCGGGAAATGCAGTGAACCAAACCTATTGCTTTTCTCCATCAATATGCAATCTTTCTAAACTGCAAAAAGTAAAGTTTGCCAGGCAAGACAGTAAGTTTTATGTTTGTGTTAGTATATTGCTCCTGAATTTTCTCAGGTTTGTGTGAATTATCACTAGGTTTTTCTGTAACTTTAAAGCTCAGCAGATAGTCCCAGAGAGAGGAGGAGGGACTGATTTCATTTGTTGGCTGTTTCTATGAGTCTTTGTTGATTTTAAATGCCCTTCTTACTGATTTTTATAAGGGATTTCTTTCTTATTTTCTTGGATTAAAACTTTTCTTTTAAGAATTTATATTTGTTTTCCACAGTGTAAGATCCTGGTTTGGATTGGACTCACGTCACAGGATCAGTGAGAGTTTTTTTCTCTCACGTCTTTCCCAGGAAGGACGACGCAGACTTGGGGTTATTTTTTGGAAAGAGAAAGGGGCTCCAAGTAGTCCTGCCCAATAGTTCTTGGGGTATTTGTACTTGGTGTTGGCAGCAATCCGCTCCAGATACAGGAGAAGATTTCAGGCTGGGAAACAGTTTAACCTAAGCTGGTAAAATAAGCTTGGGGGGGTATTTCTTTTTTTTCATGAAGGTCCCCTCTGAACCCTTGAGTTCAGAGTGGGGAGGCAATCCTGACACCTTAGAAGTGGAGAGCCAATGTTGACAAGGCCAATTCAGTCAGGGTAGATGTGGTACACTCCCAATAACAGATGAGCAGCGAAAGGTAAGAGAGAGAAAATTGCTTTTGTAGTGAGCGAGCCATTCCCAGGCCTTATTCAAACCCAAATGAATGATGTTAAGTTTGCAAATGAATAGTAGCTCTGCACCGTCTCTTTGCAGTCTGTTTTTGAAGCCTTCCTTTGAAGGATGTCTCTTTTTAAATCTTTTATTGACTATCTGGGTTTTGTATGTTACCATTCCTGATGTGTTATTTCTGCCTACTTACTCTTTTACATAGGAACTGCCCTGTATAGGGAATGCACATGGCAGAGGGACATTCTGGCATGTGATGACGTACCACATTAGTAGATGTGTAGGAGAATGAGCCTCTCATGGTGTGACTGGTGTGTTTGGGTCTTCTGATGGTGTCGCTGGAATAGAAGAGGGGACAGAATAGGCAATGGGGTTTGTTACACGGATTGGTTCCTGTACTAGTCTTTCTGTGGTGTAGTTGCTGGTATTTCTTTCAGGTTTGGGGGGGGTTGTCTGTAAGTGAGGACTGGCCTGCCTCACAAGGCCTGTTAGAGTGAGGGATCATTTTCCAAGAGCTCTTTTTAGTCTGTTATTTTCCTTGTTGGGCCTGCCTGTACTAAGTTAATTCTGGGTACCCAGCTGGCAGTGTCATGTTTCCTCACTTCCAAGGTGGGTACTGTAGTATTAAGACAAAAATCGTCTAGCTGTTTGTCTCTGTCTGAGGGATTAGAGAAAATGTGGTTACGTCTTAGGGCTTGGCTGTAGACAATGAGTCGTGTAATGTGTCCTGGATGGAAGCTGGAGGCATGTAGATAAGTATAGCAGTCAGCAGGTATTCAGTATAGCATGGTGTGTATGTGATCATCACTTATTTGCAGTATAGCGTCCAAGGAGTGTGTGTACTGGTCCAGGCTGACGTTGATGGTGGGGTGGAAATTTGCAAAATCCAGGTGGAAGTCTTCGAGGGCCTCCTACCCGTGGGTCCATATGATGGTATCATCAAAGTCATGCAAGTAAAGAAGGGGAAGTAGGGGACGAGAGCTGAGGAAGCATTGTTCTAAGTCAGTCATTAAAATTTTGGTATGTTGTGGGGCCATGCGGGTACCCATAGCAGTGCCAGTAACTTGCAGGTATAAGTTTTCCACAAAGCTGAAATGGTAGTGGCTGAGAGCAAAAATCATAAAGCCAGATCTGCTCTGGCCTCATCATGAATACTGTTCCTGGCATCTTGTAATCCATCCTCATGTCCAATATCGGTGTAGACATCATAGTGTAGAAATCCATGGTGGCCAGGATGGTATTTTTCAGGAAGACAACTAATCCTCAGGAAGTCTCTAAGATAGCTAGGCGTGCTGCTAGTGTACACTCTGAGGAGAGAGTACAAACAGTCGGATAATCCTGCAGTAAGCTTGCCAATGCTTGAGATGATGAGGCGTCCAGTAGTTCCAAGTTTATGTTTCTTGGGTAAATTATAGCTACACCTAGTCGGGGCGCTGAGGGGGTGTGTCTGTATATATTTGTTCCTGTTCTGTAAGAGGGAGTTTCTTGAGCAGATGGTGTAGTTTCATTTGGTATTCCTCATTGGGATTGGAGGATAGTTGCCTGTAGAATGTGCTGTTGGAGAGTTGCCTGGCAGCCTCTAGTTCAAAATCCGATCTGTTCATGATGACTACAGAACCTCCAATTAATTATAATGTCAGAGTTGCTTCTGAGGATATGGATTGTGTTGAGTTCTGTATAGCTGAGATTATGGGCAAGTGATGGTGTTTGTTCACAATTTCAACTTGTGCATATCTGCGGAAACACTCTACGTAGAAGTCCTCTCTGCCATTTCAACCATCAGGAGCAGTCCATGCAGAAGTCTTCCCACTGTGATGGTCAGCGGGTTCTGTGCGCTGATTGGTTTGTTGAAAATACAGGAATCAAGAACTGGGGAGTCTAGTGAAGAAGCACTTTGTTTCTCTTTAGGTGGGTTCAAAACATCTAAGCAATATTGATCTATTCCTTCTTTTGGAAGCCCCTGGCAAGTCACAGAGGGTGGGATCCTTAAAA
Organism: Dermatemys mawii; assembly: GCA_007922305.1. Taxonomy (NCBI): domain Eukaryota; kingdom Metazoa; phylum Chordata; order Testudines; family Dermatemydidae; genus Dermatemys; species Dermatemys mawii. The sequence continues at coordinate 24,437,274 of ML677362.1, forward strand.
GTAATTAGGTGTTCCAATGCTGAGTGTCAGACTGCCTATATTTTAGATGGCAAGAAAATCACAGTAACAATTCTGATCTACGATGCTGTTCTAGGTGCCTAATAGGGCCGTGCTCAGGGCCCCTGGACAACAGGAAAAATGGCTTCCTCTGTGCCCTGACTTCTGTGGCCAGGAAGGATAGCAGAGTGGAGCAAGATCTCATGTCCCAAGCCCATTTCCTCAGCAGGAGCACCAGGAAGTGGTGGGTAGCAGTGACTGCAAGGGGAAGGGTTGGAGAGGGGTTCGCACTTGTTCTGGACCAGAGCTCCACAAAAACCATAATCAGTCTCTGCCTAGGTCCCCTATATAATTAATAAGGAGAAATCACACCTAAGAATAGGCTGCACAAAAAGCTAGCACGCTAGGCATGGAGCCACGAAAGTTAGCCATGAGTGATGATAACCAAATGTGAAAAGATCAGCCCTCTCTCAGAGATATGCAACTAAATCCATGCTGCTAAGCCCGTTTCACAATCCACAAACAGGAATCAACCACCTGTAGTCAGGTAGCTAAACCACATTTTTAGGGAATCAAGTAGGCATCTGCCTCACTCCACATAAAACAGAAGCAGCGGCTGGCCTAATAATTTTAATTAGGACAGCACTCGTCTCGGATGCGGGAGCTCTAGATTCAGTTTCTTATCACAACCTTGTTCTGGAGGGAAGAAAGCATTTGAATTAGGGTCTCTCACTTTTCAGGAGTATGCTGGCACCACTAAGTTATGGGATATTCTGAAGTAGGGCTTCCTCAGTCTCTCCTGGTAAAGCTGTTTCACTCGTGATAAATAATGAAAGAGGGAGACTGGACTCAGGGTGTCCTACATACGAGGTGGGTGCTTTAACCACTGCAGAATCATCCTTTCTCTCTCTCTTCTCCTCCCCCATTCAGCCCCCACACACTAGTATTCCAATGTGGGCAGCTACTTAAATTGTTACTGGGCCAGAAAGAGAAAACGGGAATATCTCTGTAATTGATTAGGCCACCCCTCTTGGTCCAGTCACTGGCTACTGAGAAAGTGGTGCAAAAGACTGCCTGAGACTGTTGTGTAAAAGGACTTTACCGTACTCCTCTTCCATGTTAATAGTGATCTGGCCAGAGGACTAAGCCATGAAGAGAGAGTACCCTGAGTCTCAGAGGGGCAGGCAGCAGGACACACAAACAAGAGATATTAGTTTTGGACCTGGAAGGCACTAATCCTCAGAGTATCCATAAGGAGGCGCCCTTCTATTGAGTATCCCCTTTTAGATACATAAAACATTGTAATTGCCTAAGAGCTAATCCTGGTTGTGTATAAAAAGAAATAATTTTTACCAAAAATAGCATGCAAGGAATGTGGAAATAATTAAGCATGTGTGTACATGTACACAAAAAACACCTACCAAATAAATTTCAGAGTACAAGCCATGTTAGTCTGCAGCAGCAAAAAACATGCGGACCTCTTGTGGCACCATAGAGACTAACATATTTGTTTGAGTATAAGCGTTTGTGAGCTAGAACCCACTTCATCAGATGCATGGAGTCACAAATACAGTAAGCAGGTATAAATATATAGCATGTGAAAAGATGGGACTTGCCTTACCAATTGGAGGATCAGGGCTAAGGATGTCCTAATTAACGTAGAATAACCCGTGTTCAACTATCAAGAGAAAAAAGGACCTGCTTACCCTGTGGCTAATATATGTGCCTTCCAGCACTCTTCTCTAGCCGTCTTGCCTGACCCTGTAACATAGCTCTCCTCCATGCTCAAGACTATGGAGTTAGGCAACACGGGACGACAGACAGTGTAGCCATAGGCCATCGAGATCACCGTCACAGTTTCCCACCGTATGAACTAGAATGGCTGGAGGGACAAGAACCACCGTGTCACCTGTTAAAAGCCTGCCAACAGCCTCCCAGCCAACTAGTCCAGCTAGGTGTGCGAGAGTAGCTGCGGGAGGAAGGTGAGCTCCTGGAGGGCTAAGTGTAGTCACTGACAAACATTAGGAAAGAAGATAAGCAGATACAGAGGAAAGGGAGGTGAATGCCTGCATTACAGGGCAGATGACGTTTCCAAGCCCAGAAGATCTGAAGACAGAGGCCCTGCCATAGGCGTTGTAGTAGTGACAAAGAGTCCTGTGGACACTCAAAGATTAACTGAAGTGTTAGATTTAACATTAGAAGCCATGCTAGTCTGTATCCATAAATAACTCGTAGAAGACTTTGTAGCACCTTAGAGACTAAGTTTATTTCAGCATAGCTATGCATCCGACGAAGTGCGCTCTAGCCCACGAAAGCATATGGTGAAATAAACTGGTTAGTCGCTGAGGTGCTACTATGTGTTCCTTGTCTTATTTAAAGTATTAGAGCATAAGTTTACGTGGGCTAATACCCACTTCGTCTGATGCAAGTTTATGCTCTGATACTTTAGTTAGTCTTTAAGGTGCCACAGGACTGTCACCTACAATTCCAGACTAAGATGCCGACCTCTCTGAGTCTTGCCATAAGAGTGTGTGGGGGTAAAATATATTCATCTAGGCTACTTTTTATGTTTCGCTGAATACAGGCCTAAAAACCTGAACCAAAGATGTTTGACCTGTTTGTCGATTATTTTTTCACCCATTCCCTTATTATTCCCAGAAGGGAATGGTCACAGTAGAATGTTTTAGTTGAAGACCAGATACACATACATACTGATTAACAAATGTTAAATTGCCTCTAGAAGCCTAAGCTAGATGCCTTTTCTGTCTAACAAGCTAAGGCGTTATTTTATAGAGCCTTATTCAGGTTCTGGATAATAACATATTATCTTGTCAGGCTGAAATGTATAAAAGGCCACAGAGCGAGGGCCCTTCTGGTCAAGTGAATAGTGTCCGAACGATGACTAATGTGGACGTGAACAGCTTGAATTTTGAAATGATTGATTATAGATAAAGATTATTAGCCCCTGATTAGTTTTAAGACTTCTCATTGTAGTACAATTCTATATATTATGCTTCCGTACTTTGTAGCTCCTTGCGAACTACCCATGCTTGCATTCTCTGGAATAAAGTGTGTTTTCAGATGAAAGAGACCAGTAGCCTGAATCTTTGAAGGGACAGTCATCCTCGACAGGTGAGACTCAACTGGGCGTGTGGTGTCACCACACCAGGATGGCTACCAGAGCGTGAGAGGCTCCCCACCCTCTGCCTGCATCCAGGAGACAGGGAAGAATCCTGCTTCGACAGGGTGTCGACAGTAAACCTAGGGGTTTGGGTAAAGCCAAGAGGACTATCCCAGCCCATTGCTAACAGAAGCAGAGGACCCAATGAGAAAGCTCTCAACTACAACGTGCTTTTTTTCTGACTGTTTTAAAAAAATTACAATCCATCACACCTATGTACTTAAAAATTCAAACCACAGGTGAGACTGTCAGAGAAAGACATTCAAATTCAAAACCTCCGTGAGCTTGTTAATAATTAAAGGGATTAATTAACTAGATATAATATATTTTTTGTTGTAGTCAGCAAGGGTAGAGTGCAATGATGAGTGTATTACTAGTGTAACATTACTTCTACACTATGCTGCCAATAACAAAAGGATCTATGCTAACAGAAAGAGTATTACAAATAAAACATGAGATAACGATTCCAATTAACTGCTAGTTATGAATTGCTCG